>CM022701.1:48138825-48738825 GCA_012295165.1 Asparagus setaceus
GCACTTGCAATTAGGTTTTATTTATTTCCTATCACTATGTCCTTCATCTTAAAATTCTCATACTTACTCACAAACATTGTAAGTTTCGTCTCTTTTACCTTTGAAGTTCCCTCGTGTGTAACTTTTAAAGTTTTTCAAATTTTATGCACAGTAGAATTTTGACACACTGTTAAATTATTCAGCAGCTAAAGAACAATAAAGAGAATCCATTGCTTTTGCATTTAAAGAGTAAGTCTCTTTGTTCTGAGCGGTCCACTTATCTTTAGGAGTAACTAAGGTAGTATTTCTTGGAACGGCTATAGCCATTCTCAACACTACTCCAAACATCATAATCGGTGGACAACAAAAAACTCTCATACATGCTTTCCAATAGGTGTAGCGATCGGTTCACGGCGTGTCCCTCAGGAAAAGCCGTTGCGGCGGTAAAACTAGACATCTCTACCTATATTGTGAATCCTAAATATGGGTTACAAGACTCTAATACCACTTTTTAGATCTAAGATGCAAGTCTAGAGGGGGGTGAATCGGGTTGCTACCATTTTTTGCTAAAAAACACAGAATAAGCAGCGTCATAGATAAAATAAAAGAGAAAAATAACTGCAGGCTGTCAAAAAAATTACTACTGATAAGCTACAACCTACTAAATACTGTCGAATGAAGTTACAATTTGAAGGGTTCCATGACAACAGAATAGGGTTACGATTCACTGACTCTAAAATACAGGGATTACAACTTGACAATCCTTATAAGATCCAACTAAGAGATTACAAGAGAACAATCTCTTTAGAACAAACCATGGAGCTTAGCATCGCATCCAAGCTCAATGCGTCCAAGCTCAAAACGCGGAGTTCATCATCGCGTCCAAGCTCAAAACGCGGACCTCATGACCGTGTTCCAAGCTCAAAACGCGGAGCTCCCGGCCGCGTTCAAAGCTCAAAACGCGGAGCTCACGATCGTGTTCAAAGCTCAAAACACGGGTCTCAACCCTCGCATCCCAGTTCTAAGCCAGAGACGCGGAGGTCGTTCAAGAACGCGGAGCTCGCGTTCTAACTCGTTCAAACACGATCTAAACTGTTCTAAAACCATTTTCCACGATTTGAGGGCCACGAATCCTCATTCTAAGGGGTCAGTTACACCCCTTAAGCCTCTATAAATAGCTAAAGAATCAGCTGAAGATGGCATCGAATTTTGGGGCACCGGAGGAGCTATCAACCTTCGGTTCTTTTAGAGTTTTCAAGAGCTTAGGCTTAAGCTTTTTTGGAGAGAGGAAAGATCGGCTTGGAGATCTAAGAACTCATTCAGAGTTATAAACTTGATCGCAAGTTCTTCACAACTCCTAAGAGTTCCATTGAAGTTCCAACGAGGATAGGCGTTCGGATCGTCAACGGGATACAAGGATCAAACTCTCACCGCTACCGACGAACCCGGCATTAAACAGAAGGGAGGATCGAATCATCCTTCCTTCTTTTATAAATCGGATCAACCGATAGGAGCGATTGAGGAGAGAGAGGTTGTAAGTCTTTCTTTAGTAAAAGAAACTAATACAATACTTTTCTCCACTTTCTCTTTAACTTTTTCCGACAAATAAAAGATGGCGACCCGCTGGGGACGGCTTCCTTCACCGACAAAGAGGTGGTGGCGCAGTCCGACGTCCAACTCATTGGAACAACGGTGAAAACTCTAACTGTAGAGTTCGACCAAGCAAGGTATGAAGAACTACTCTCTTCCAGGTCCCTTAGCCCCAAGGCTATACGAAAGATCCGCGAAGTCTCCAAAGAGACTAAGACCTCAAGTGTAGTCGACTCATCAAAGGGAGACTCCCTTAAACTTGACTGCTTGAACCGTCTCTCCTCTGAAGAGGAGAGTTCTGTCTCGGAGAAACTCGTTAATCGAGTTAAGAATTCTACAATCGAGCCACAACAAAAAGGCTTGGGTCACAAGAGGCCTCTTGAGGTAACAAATCCAGATATTATAAAGGATGACATTGCTGCAAGAGCCTTAAAATAGGCTAGGAAGAATGCTGCTCGACGGAGGAGGAGATCCCAGCGGCGAGCACAACTCCGAGAGAGCCGATCTCTCAATCAACGCGAACTTTGCGTTTGTGAGCCTCGCGTTTCTGAGCCCAATCATGAGGCCCGCGATGAGACGAAACGTAGCCTTCAATGGCGCATTGTACAATCAAAACGTGGGTCTCGAACCCGCGTTCAGCAACCGAAATGCGACCTTCAGGGAAGCATTTCCAAAACAAAATGTGGACATCAAACCCATGTTCCACAACCAGAACGCGACCCTCAGGGTAGCATTTTTCAAAGCAAACACGAACCACGCGTTCCAAATGCTAGACGCGATGTTCGTAAAGACCAACATGGATTTAAAATTCATGTTTATCAGAAACTTGACTCGTCCAATGACAGACACGGGGTTCTAACCTCAAATTCAGAGGGAAGCCCTTTGCAAGTTGCTGACTTAAGGGAACTCATATCGAGAGAAAGACCGGTGCAGCAAGTCACTCATACATGTCAGTGTGAGCGACTTATTTCTGCGGTCCTCTCGGAATGTCAATGCTGTGCATCTGCTCCGAGACAGTCCGTCTTTGAACGGCTATCGTACGACAATGTGCCCAACAAGCGACGGTGTTTTCGAAAGAAGGAATCTTTAGAGGATGAATACCCTAGAGTTACCATCAATATGGTTGGTAGAGGGGAACCACACATCCCGAGTTCTGATGAATCAAAAACAGGTCAATCATCGAGTGTTCAGGCGATAGTGAACGAGTTCGAAGGAGTTTATCAACACACTCGGACCCGAACGGGAATCATCCCTCCCGTCAACTATCAGAGATTGGCCGAGGGAAAGGAATCCAATGATGAACATCCAGCAATCGCGGAATCCCAATCCTCCAGTTCCTTCGTTGAGCATCAGAGTTTCGCGTATGTGACAGTGAATCCTGAAGATTTCATGAAGAGACTCGATAAACAGCAGGCTATGCTCCAAGCTCAACAAGACACCATCAATGAGCTTCGGACTATGATAGCCGTGCTTGTTGCAGATAAAACCAAGCCTCAAAGAACGGAGTCTTCCCGCAGAACAGGAGCGTCTTCATCGAAAGAGAAGAAGAAAAGGGCCGAATCTGCAAGCCACGAAACTCACGAGTTGGGGTCTGCCTCTGAGGAAGAGAAAGGATCTGAGGATAAACAGAATTCTCAGTCGGTCAAAATGGAGGAGTTTGAAGCTCGCCTTAATGCTATTGCCAACAGGAGTGAACTCTAAGAGGAAGGTGTTGTGAGGCCATATCCCGCTGAGTGGGATGCGGCTCCTTACCTTCTAAAATTTAAAGCTCCAACTTTATAAGCTTTTGATGGCACGAGGTCACCAAACCAGCATATCTACTATTTCAAGTCTCAAACTGGAAATATGATATCAAATGACGCCATATTAATCCCTTTATTCATTGGCACTCTCAAGGGAGTTGTCTTTGAATGGTTCATGAAGTTGCCTGCTGGATCAATCCAGAAGTGGGTAGACTTGGAAAGGCTATTTTTGGCCAGATTCTTCGAAGACAATACGGAAGTTTCGGCCCCTACTCTTCTCGCCACCAAACAGAGGAAGGGAGAATCTATCAAGGCTTTCGTAGAAAGATTTCGAGGAATGGCCCTGCGATGTCCATCAGGTATGACACAATCTACTCTAGTGGAAACTTGCAGGCACAATTTACAGATCAACCTTCTAGCTCAAATGGGGGTTGCAGAATGCCGATCTTGAAAACAGCTAGTTTTCCAAGGCGAGCAAGCTGAAGAAATTATTGCCTGAGTCAGAGCCGAAGAGACAAACAAGTCAAAGTCACCGGTGCGACGGAATCAAGGCAACACTTATCGAGCAAAGGGGAAGGATACCTTGGCCACTGATACTAATACTCAAGCGCCACCTGCCAAGCAGGGTAGGGCACCGAGTCAACCAAGAGCACCTAAGCAATACTCATTCAAGGAAGATCACGTGGTCACTTTATTCAAGTTACTTCAGAAGAATAACAAGTTGAAGTTGCCTGAAGTTAAAAGACCTAAAGAAGTGGGGAAGGTAGATGGTCTAAACTATTGCCTCTATCATCGCATGTTGGGACATCGTACAAGAAATTGTTTTATCTTCAAAGACATCTTGCAAGCACTGGTGGATGCTGATGTGCTCAAGCTGAAGCCTGAGCAAAAGACCGTCTCCACCAATGTGACATCGGTCCAGTTTGGGAATTTTCTGCCATGAAGACTCCTAATGGTGCTATCCCCATCCCTAAGGGGAAGATGCGTTTGACAAACATCGATCCTCATGGTCAAGAGGATAATGGTTTGGTACCCCTTGCTACCCCAGAAGGAGGAGCAATGTGGATCCACCCTGACTTGCTTAAAGACCAGCAATGGATGAGCGCTTCAGGTAAAAAGAAAAAGGGTAAATCTTCTAATGTGATTGTCCCATCTTTAAATGAAGATGATAGTAGCTTGGTCCCTCTCACCGATTCGGAGGAAGACAAGAGTGCTTTCGCCACCGAGCAAGGAGCAAATCCCGGAGCAGGTACAAGATCAGGAAAAACATACTTGAGGAAGTATGATCAAGATGTTCATGAAGCACTTGCGCAAGCCGAAGAGACTAGGGGTCCTGTTTTGAAGAAGCCAGTAGACAAAGGAAAGCCAAAAGAGATCCGTTACAGCAAGAATCTTCTTCAAGAAGCTGGAGGGTCGAATACTCCGTTCCGTTTTGACGTCATGGCTCAACTGGCCAATATCCCGGCGAGGATCACGCTCTATGAACTTTTGAGGCTGTCCAGGTCTACACGAAAAGCTTTGGTCGAAGCTTTAACGGATACAGAGAGCTTCATTACACAAGTTTCTGTAGTCCCAGAAGCTACGAATGAGCTTTGTTGTGTCAAGTGCCTGCAGACAATGAAAAGTCTGCCCTGCATGTCATTCACACAAGAAGATATGCAAATCAATCACAAGCATGATAGGCCCTTGTACTACACAGGATACATAAAATCTTCAGAGATCAGTCGTGTCCAAGTTGACCCAGAATCTGCGCTCAGCATTATGCCATACCGCGTCATGCAAGTCTTAGGGATCCCCTTATACAGATTAAGCTCCACCCAGACCACCATCTTCGGTTTCAACGCCAACAGTACCCGACCTCTGGGCAAAATCAAGCTCAAATGCCAGATCGGGGACCTTAAATTCGAAGTGATCTGCTATATCATAGATGCGGACACGTCCTACAATCTATTGTTAGGACGGCCATGGATTCATGCGAATCGATTGTCCCGTCTACCCTCCATCAAGTCATGAAATATGTTGATGACGATGGAGAAGTCAAAACTTTGATAGCTGAGAAATAGCCGTTCAAAGGGGTAGAAAACTACCACACTGACTCAGTCTTCTACTTAGATTCCCAAGAACCGAAAAAACCGAAAGAAGATGCCGACAGCGGCAATGAAGCGGACGCCGAACCCGAGCCCGAGGAAGACTGTCTGTGGGAATTGAACTTGGATGTAACGGGTCAGAATGGGGTCAATAATGACAATGTATCAAGCGAGTGCGAGTGGTACATTAATGACAATTTGGATTTAGCTTACTCGTCCGGTGCATCTTCTGAATGTGAAAGAACAGGGACTGATACAGATGCAGGCACAGAGCCTTGGCATATATTATATGCTGAGGCATGTCTTAATATGTCACTCAAATCATCCCTCCTTACATCAGAAGAAATAGATGATGTACAAAAAGCTTTCTTTATGGTTCCAACCAAAAGAAAAAATTAAAAACCTATTTACTTTGGGAAGGTTAATCCTGAGCCATCCTGTCAAGGAAGTTCTGAAGATGACCTGGATCTCCCTCAATATCATCATTATGAGCCTAAAACTCTTCATATGATGAAGAAAATGGGCTATGATTTCAGTAAGCAGGAAGGTTTAAACTTCAGGAAAGGAAAGCGAGCACATATTCGACCTTTCGTCCCAGAAGGAAAATCTCCTGATTATTATCATAAAACTAGAAGGGGGTTGGGCTACGTTTCGACACCTTCCCCTTCAGAAAACGAAGCCAGCGATTATCTATGTCAGGACCATTCGTCTGGGACCTCATCTTGGGAATCCGATACTAGCGTCGGTGCGATCTTCAAGAGCATGTCTGTCAACATGACTTCAACCAGTCATCTAGACGATGACGAGGAAGAAGACGAAGACCTGTTCGAATCTAGTAATGATCCATGGATCAAGCGCCTTAATATCCTGTGGGATACGTGTTTTGAACAACGAGAACCGCCCATAGAAGACAAAGTATTCTAAGTGAACATGGGAGACGAAACCAATCCCAAACCAATCTTCATAAGTGAAAGTTTGTCACAATCCAAGAAAGAAGACCTAGTGTCCCTCATCCAAGAGTATATCGATGTCTTTGCTTGGAACTATAAAGATATGCCTGGGCTTGATCCAGAAATAGCCATGCATCGCCTTAATATTGATCCGAATGCGAAACCCGTTAAACAACAACTAGGTTCCATCCGGACATCATGGAGGCGATTGTAGAAGAAATTCAAAAGCTCATTGATTCGGGCTTTATCAGGGAGGAACAACACCCAGACTGGGTAGCTAATATTGTCATTGTACCCAAGAAAAATGGAAAAATCTAGATATGCATCGATTTCCGCGACCTAAACGCGGCATGTCCAAAAGACGAGTTTCCGCTCCCCATTACAGATGTTATGATCGATAACACCTGTGGGTATGAGAGGATGTCTTTTATGGACGGATTCTCAGGATATAATCAAATTAAAATGTATCCTGAAGATGCGAAGCATACAGCCTTTAGGACACCACTGGGGGTATTTTGCTACACGGTAATGCCATTCGGATTGAAGAATGCTGGAGCAACCTATTAGCGTGCAATGAGCACAATCTTCCACCAACATTTACGTAAGAAGGTCGAATACTATGTGGATGACATAGTGGTGAAGAGCCAGAAGAAAGAAGATCATCTCTCGGATCTGAAAATGATGTTCGACATCATGCGAGCACACCAACTAAAGATGAACCCTACAAAATCTTTTTTGGAAGTATCTAGTGGTAAGTTCTTGGGATTCATAGTCATATCCAAAGGAATCTCTCTTGATCCAGAAAAGGTTCGTGCCATCCAAGAGATGCCACCGCCGTGAAATATTAAAGTGCTCAGAGGTTTACAGGGTAGATTAGCGTACATCCGAAGATTTATATCAAATCTTTCGGGCCGCTGCCAACCCTTTTCCAAATTAATGAAAAAAGGAGTGTCATTCGTGTGGGACGAAGGCTGCCAAAAGGCATTTGAAGAAATCAAAATGTTTCTCACACAACTACCAGTCCTAGTGGCCCCGGTATCAGGAAAACCGTTCCTGTTATATGCGAGGGCTATGGACCACTCTCTCGAAGCATTATTAGCCCAGAATGACGATCAAGAGCACGAGCAAGCAATATACTACCTTAGCCGAACCATGATTGGAGCTGAACACAGATACAATCTGGTGGAAAAGGAGTGCTTGGCCTTAGTATTTGCCGTCTAGAAAATGCGGTATTACCTGGTCGGACAAATAATACATGTCATTTCCAAAGTAAATCCTCTAAGAGTGCTCATGACAAAACCTTCTTTGTTGAATTCCCGGTTAGTAAAATGGGCAATACTCCTCTCACAATATGACATAAAATTTATGCCTCAAAAGGCTATTAAAGGACAGGCCCTGGCGGATTTCTTAGCAGACCATCCGGTCCCTGATTCTTCCAGTCTACACGAGGATCTACCAGATGAGATTACTGAAGCTTGCATGACTCAAGGAGCTATTTAAGTATGGAAACTATTCTTTGATGGAGCATCTAGGGTAAGACGGGATGGAGGAATTACAGTCGGTATGGGGGTAGTACTTATCTCCCCAAACGGTCACGTGATCCCAAGGGGATTTTTCTTAATCGAGCCCTGCACCAATAATGTAGCAGAATATAATGCTTTATTATTAGGAATACAGTTGGCCGAGGATATCAATATTCGATTCCTTGAAGCTTACGGTGACTCTCAACTCATCGTGAACCAAGTTCGAGGAGAATATGAGGTACGCAATGAGGATTTAATCCCTTATCATTCAGCGGTCCTAAAATTAGCCCGAAAGTTCGAAGGCTTCTTTATAGGATACATTCTGCGAGTTCAGAATGCATATGCGGATGCCTTGGCGTCATTAGCAACCTCACTGGCATTACCACCAGATGGCGAGACGATAATATTTATCGCGGGTCATGATTTGTATTTTCCTGGACTTCCTACAGGGGAAAGTTTCAGAAGAACCGACAAGAGGGGCTATTTGTGAAACTTCCATCGAGTTCGAATTAAGGGATTGACGATTCCCTTATATTGATTACGTCTTGTATGGAATTCTACCGGATGACCCTAAAGAAGCGGCCGCTATTAAACGGAAGACTCTTCGATTTTACTATAATGCGGTTTCCCGGACTTTGTATCGCAAGTCGCATGATGAAATTCTGCTTCGTTGTCTTTCCCGAAAAGAGGCACGAAAAGTTCTAAAAGAGGCCCACGACGGGATGTGTGGAGCCCACCAGCCCGGGAATAAGTTGGGAGACCGACTCCGGAGAATCAGCTATTATTAGCCAAAGATATTTGCAGATGCCACTAACTATGCTAAACGACGTCATGCGTGCCAAATCCATGGTGATTTCATTCATCAAGCGCCAGCAAACCTGCATCCAACATCCTCTTCATGGTCATTTGAAATGTGGGGAATGGATATTGTTGGGCCTATTTCTCCACCGACATCCAAAGGACATCGATTTATCCTAGCCGTGACGGACTACTTCTCCAAGTGGGCGGAGGTTGTTCTTTTAAAGGAAGTCAAAACTTCAAATGTGATCAAATTCATTAAACATCACGTCCTTTACCGCTTTAGCATACCGAGACGAATAGTCCACGATAATGGAACACAGTTTGTCAGCTATGGTTTTCAGAGATTCTCAGAACAAATTCAATCCAAAGTGCGCCACAACAGACTATCCACCGGCCAACGGCCTTGCAGAAGCCTTTAACAAAACTGTCGTGAAGCTTCTCAAAAAGTTCATCTCGAAAAGTAAACGCGATTGGGACGAAAAGCTTGGTGAATGCCTATGGGCTTACCGTACAACGGTGAGAACCCCGACCAAAGCTACTCCATTTTCTCTGGTATACAGATGTGAAGCCGTGTTACCATTGGAGATTTAGATTCCATCCCTTAGAGTGGCCCTCTCAACAGGGATGACGAGCGAAGAGCAACACCGATTGCGACTCCAAGAGCTTGAAGCGTTAGACAACAAGCGACTGCAAGCCCAATATTAGATCGAGTTATATCAAGCTCGAATCTCTAAAGCCTACAATAAGAAGGTTAAGGAAAGGATTTTTCACAAGGGTGATCTCGTCTTAGTAGTCCGTCGACCCATGGTGATGACGCACAAGACGAAAGGAAAATTTAATCCCAAATGGGAAGGACCCTTCGTAGTGGAATCAATCTACTCGAATGGAGCCTACCGACTCATCGATTTGAAAGGTGACAGGCTCATGATGCCAATTAACGGGAAATTTCTCAAAAAATATTACCCGTAGGCCGTGAGACCCGCTTTCTTATCCCTAGCCAAGCCTAGGAGGAGAAACTGAACGTGCTTAGGCTGGGGGTTGATTTCTTGAAGCGTACTTTATTTGTTTCAATCTTAAATGATCATTTATGCTACGTTAACATTATACCTCTGGCATTTGTAATTATTTTCATTGTTATGAGTCAAAATATTATGCACAAAAGGAAGAACAAAAGTATCATTTTATTTCCAATAGCAAAATAAAAAGTGATACAAGATTGTTGCTAGGAAGATTCTGGGCCCGTCAAGTGAACGAATATAAGCCGTGACTTAAGCTCAGCAAGCTTTTGTTCGTGCTCGGCACGCACTCTCTCAGCGATGTCCTTCTTAGACTGATTTTCAGTTGCCGCAACTTCCTTTTCCATAGCCTCCAGGGCATTCGCCTCTTGATGAAGGTTATCAAGAATCTCAGCACCTCGACGATGAAGCCCCTCTGCAGCTTCTTGTTTCTGAGCCAGTTGAGCCCTTTTCTGAGCCAACTCTGCTTCTAATTGGGCAATAGCCTCTTGAGTTGTAGTTACTGAGTTGGCAGAGTTAATCAACTCAACTTGGGTTCGATTATGCTGCTCTTGTAAGCTTGCAACCTGCGCCTTCTTCTCATGTAAACTCGCTCGGAGGGTTTCCTGTTGAGACGTCTTCTCGGTTTGAGCTCCGACGAGAGACTTGGTTATCTCTACTTCTACATCAACACATGTAAGATCCTGAAAGGCTTGCAGGTCCGCTTCCAAACGAGAAACTCTTGCGGCACAATGTTGGAACCATTCAGCTTCGCCCGACCGCTTAATGTAGCTCAGATGTTTCATTATATGAGGCATGTAGACTTCGAAGGAGCCTCGACCGCCCATGACAAAGTCAACCGCGCACGTTAGTATCCCTCACAGTCGATTTACATTAGACTCTATATAGATACCACGTGGAATGTGCGTAGTTTCGTCAACCACTATGTCTGGAATAATTGGTGGGAGCATCTGTGGTGGAGGAATCGGTGCAACGGGTGGTTTCCCCTCTCCTTCTTCATTTGTATGCAACGCGAAGGCGGATCTGATAGCACCCTGCATAAGCTTTAGCCCTGCGTGAGAACGCAACCTTGTCATTACTCGTTGACGGGCCCTCTTCTCATATTGGGCCATTTCTTCTGCAGTGAGAGCCCTTTTTCCTGCCGTTTTCTCTGCAGGAGCCTTAACCTCCATGGTCTCCCTCCGAACTTGGCCAGCTTTGAGTGCTTCCTGTTCACAAATCAGATACTCGTCAGCCCCCTGAGATGATTGGTCCTTGAGTCCTTCCTGGATTCATACAATTCTCTGATGTCTTTCAGGTAAGAAGTGTACACATCATATTCGGAGATCCGCGAGCTTTCACAATACCAGTGACAGAAAGCCAAAATAGTACGAGAGCTAGGGGATAGACATGGCAATTTAAAAGTCGCCAAAGTATTCCCATCTATCGAATAGTACCAGGCTCGAGCTCCTTCATATAAATTCCTGATAAGAGCGAGCTTTGGATTCGGATTTCCGACGTACAGCTAGTCATATTCAAGTTGCCGAGCAAAGCGATAAGGTTGATAAGGCTCGATGATGCACTTGTCGCCCCGTTGAATAAGTAAATAACCTAGTCGAATTGTAAGGAGCCATCGAAAAACATCCCCGTAGAAAGTTATATAGCCGTTGGGACCTATCACATCCGTGTATAGATCACCAGGCTTGCCATTCTCAAATTTAGGAAAACAACAGAAAACTTGGAAGTTATGCGAGCTCGATATGAGTTGTCAAGCCCGAACGATGTACCAACATTCCCAGCTTGCTGCTTCGAGCCTTTGTATAAATAGAATGAAAGACCCGTGGTACAAAGTGACTCCTGCCATCAGAGAAGGGCAGTGCAGAACAAACCAGGCCACCAGGTATGTGTATGGTAATGGTGTACGAGGCAGAGGAGTCTTCAGGATCTTCTTGTCAACAGGGCCAATCTCCTTAACTTGGAGGAATTCAGAAGTTAATTCCCTCAAACCACTTTGTAAGCTGCTCATCATGGCGGAAAGAAGGTTCACTGGACTCCCATGAGCCAAAAGAACTGCGGGATATACCATCTCAGCCATAATCGATTCGATAGGCTTGGTAGGCACCACACATCGCTGCAACCACAGCATCAAGAAACCAGCAAGAAGAGCTATATCAGAAATGGGAACCTCAACCTGATAATGAAAGCTCTCGAACTCAGTGGATGGCGGGAATGTGTCTTCTTGGGCCTCATTAACGTAGCTGGCGTTGGAAGCTTTGATGCGAGTCTCAATACCCTTGAGAGAGCTTACAGCAAGGCGAGTTACGGCCACATCCGTTTGGTTCAAATTTTGAAACAGATACTCCGCCCAAGACATTTGTTTGACTCCTCCTCCTCGCAACCTAGTGATTTGAGCACAGATGTGGAAGTGACACATCACTTTCCAGAAAGTCTCGTAAATTGCAGGTTTTGACTCTCTCAGAACTGACAACTCTTCAGCACCTGGGATGTACTCCTCATAAGAAATTTCTCCAAACGGCAGCCCGGATACCTCATACATTTCATGGAGAGCAAAGCCTAACTCCCCGACCGGTGTGAAGAATGTACAAGTGTCAGAGTTATATCGCTCCAACATAGTGAAAAAGTTATAATAATTCTGGACAATTCCTCGGCGGGTGTCCAACACTGAAATTTTCAGTCCAGAACGAATGAGGGGCTCCCCCTTGTCTTCTAAGACAAAGTCGACCATGCGGGTCCACCAACTTCCATTTGCAGAATAGATCCAGCCAGGAGATCTGAACTGTTGAGCAGGAAATTCGCCCCGAGCACTAATGAATTGCTTGGCGAAAATATTTGCCGGGAGGGTCAGTTCATGAGCAGGATCTTTCTTTTGAGTCCCACCAGGCCGAAGACCTATCACCTTGCCAGCACATTCTAAAGGGAGAACACCGCCATCAGTGAAGGCTCCAAAAGATACGTTTTCCCTCTCCTTGGTAAGAATCCACGTCAAGCTCCTACCAAGGGGGATATCCAAGAAATGTGAGAGCGGACGCATCCGTTCCATGTCGGGGAGGAAGAAACGACGGTTGTTAATTTCCCGCAGCATTTTACAAGGCCCATCATGCACGTCCTCGTCTTTGGCATCGGCTCAGTCACCAAATAGGAATACGGGTTTCCCGTATCTTTTGCTATCAACCGATTCAAGTTCTACATCGGTAATGATAGCTCTGACAACTGATAGTCTTGCCCGCTGAACGGCTAGCATTCTCTCCATACTCTCACCCTCGAATAGCGGAAATTTCATTCCCCAATTCGGCGTGCTTGTACCCATGCGGAAGTCGTACCCAAAGTAATTCTAGAAGGAGTTCGGGCACTTGGAAAAAGGCACTGCAAAAGAAAAAGACAGCAATTAGTATCTAAAAGCAAAAGTGCTAAAAATAAGCCTGAAGGCAACTTATACAAGGAGATGTGCGAGGAGGCACCCTCACATATCCGCATCAAACGCGAGGATCAATCCCGCGTTTCAGTTCCAAAGCGCGAGGACCAATCCCGCGATTCAGTTCCAAAACGCGAGGACCAATCCCGTGTTTCAGTTCCAAAACGCGAGGATCAATCCCGCTTTCCAGTTCCAAAATGCGAGGACCAATCCCGCGTTTTAGTTTCAAAATGCGAGAGTTCGACCAACGTTTCAATCCTAAAAATGCGGAGGTCATACCAGCGTTCTCTTCTTGCCAATGGCCGAGAACAGGAAACTTGTCGAAACAAGTTTGAAAGCCTAAACTTACCATGGTAGACAACCGTTTGCGGCAGCGGCGTGGTCACCTGAACAGAAACATCGCCGGCAGCCTCGGCCGACGACGAACACGGCGACGTTCCCACGTCCCTTCTCGATAAAGACGAGGTCTTTTTGGGTGCCATTGATCACCGATGAAAAATTCATTGTTCTTGAGGATCAAAGATCACCAGCAACGAGGAATTCTCGTTCAAAGTTAGAGACGAAAGTAAAGAGTCAAGTAACTCTTGATTTGACCTAGGATGGTCTATTTATAAAGCTGCCAGCCTATCAAATCTCCACGAGATTTAAGGCACAACGCCCTAGACTCGCGTTCATAAAGTCAGTTCGACTTCAAACGCGGAGCTCAACCTCGCGGGGTAAATTTTCAACGCAGGACTCAGCCTCGCATTATAGCTTTTAAACGCGTAGTTCAGCCTCGCGTTTCACATGTCAAACGCGGAAGTCACCCCTGCGTTCCAAGCTTTCTAAACTTGTTTGAACTCCAAGTTCTCCAAGCTGGTTTGAACCCCAAGTTCTCTAAACTTGTTTGAACTTCAAGTTCCATCATACTTGTCCAAATTGCAAGTTCTCCAAACTTGTTGGAACTCCAAATTCTCCCATTCTTGTTCAAATTACAAGCATCCAAAACCTGTTTAGAACAGCAAGTGCTCCAAAACTCGCTATAAGTTCCTGAAAGTTTTTCAAATTATAACACAATCTTATCAGAATCATTACATGTCTCTCAAAGAATCTAATAACCCACTTATTAATCCTCCTCAATAGGATAATAAGTCCATGAAATTGCTCACATTGCAACACAATCCTGGGATGTTTAACAACACATCTCTGATGATTAATTTGTCAATTCTCCCCACGAAGTGACAAGTCACAAAACAAAACTTGTTCATATCACAGGTATTCCACTTGTGCAAATCACAAGTCCTTCGAACTTGTTCCAGTCACAAGTTCTTCCTCAAACTTGTTCACATCACAAGAATCCCACTTGTTCAAATCACAAGTCCTTCGAACCTGTTCCAGTCATAAGTTCTTCCTTACACTTGTTCACATCACAAGTATCCCACTTGTTCAAATCACAAGTCCTTCGAACTTGTTCCAGTCACGAGTTCTTCCTTACACTTGTTCAAACCACAAGCCCCTAAGCCTTATTCACAACACAAGCCAAAAACCTGGTTCACACCACAAGCCCCTAAGTCTTGTTCACAACACAAGCCCAAAGTCTACGTATTCGGCATCATAGCATTAAGCCTAAAAGAATTTTATTTTTTTAGCACAACGTCACGTGCGGGACGGGTTCAGACAATCTGCACGCTAGCCCGAGTCAAACGGTAATCGGTAAAGGCTCATCAAATCTATTGATGGCTGAGGGTTTGCTAAAAATCTTAAATATTATGGTTGATTGTTTCAAATGAAATGAGAAATCATAATAAACAACAATGAAAAGAGAAAAAAAAGAGCAAAACGGTATCATTTTTATTCAAATCACTAAAGAATGATATAAAAGAAGACTGGGGGTGAATACAAAAGTAAGCCTATGGTCCCCTAAGCGTAATAGACGCGAGCTGGGATTTAGCTTCAGCAACGTCCTTCTCATGAGCGGCCCGCACCACCGCTGTGGCCTCTCTTCTTAGTCCCTCCTTGTCTGGCGCAGCGGCAGTAGCGTCTCCTTTCATCTCCTCGAGAGTCTGCAATTCCTCGCGATAATCATTATATATTTCTACACTCTTACGAGTGAGATCCTTCACATCAGCTTCCTCCTGAGCCAGCTTGGCCTTCTGCTGAGCCAACTCCGCTCTGAGTTGAGCGATGGTCTCCTCAGTAGTAGCAATCGATTCGCGAGTGGCCTGCATAATAGAGGTCGTGGAAGTCAATTCGTTTTGCCAATGATCCCATTGAGTTTTCAGGGATGCAACTTGTATCTCCTTCTCGCCCAAGTTCTTCTGGACAACTTCATATTGATGCATCGCTTGGGCATAAATGTCAGCGAGAGTTGACTCAATCTGAGCTTCCAGATCAATATGATTCAACTCCTCGAAGCTTTTCAAGCTCTCCTCCAGGCGAGATATCTCATCGGTACAACGTCGGATGCATTCAGTGTCGCCCAAGTACCTGATATTATTCAAGTAATTCATTAAAATAGGCCTCACAGCTACAAAGGTGCTCTTTCCAACGACAATGATCCTCGTGGCATCTTGCATCTCAGCTTCCAAATGACCGATGTATTTCTGAAGTAAATTAGGCACAACGGCCGACTCCATAGAAGCTGCAGGAGACAATACCAGCTCATGTTGGGTCACGAGGCCTTGAGAATGAGTTGTGGGTGATATTGCTTGAGTTGAATGGGAGGCACCGGCATCCTTCTCAGGCCTAAGAGAAATCACAAGCGGAGATGGTTTTATTAGAGGAGGAACTGCTACTACTGCGACCTCTGGAGTTGACTCAGGAGGAGGAATTACAGCTGGTATAGCTTCCTGTGCTGCTGCTGCCGCGACCTCTTGAGTTGACCTCACCGGCGAACCTACATAAAAGATTTTTGTTAAAAGACATGTATGAAACAGCTATCAAAATTCAAAATGAGTAATGTTTACCCGAAAGGGAAATAGCTACAGGAGCTGACGCCTTCTCAGAAGTGACAGCTGGGAGATCGTCGAAAAGTTCATCGTACTCTGCAGAGTACCCATACGACACCTTCTTCTCGTCATCTCCTGAAGGATGTGGGGAACTTGTGGCTGCGGTCGGCTTAGGAAATAGTCCCGTTGTAGGACTAGGCCTCTCAGCCCCTATTGTAGGCATGAGTACCGAAGAAGCAGGAGATGAATATCTTGCCGGTGCAGAAACTTCAACCCTTTTCGCTTGAGCCTCCCCTTCAATTGCCCTGGGAGCAGTGTCTGAAGCTTGGCCTGGAATTATCATGTCAAGAGGCTCTACCGTTGGGATAGACTCCGCATTCTCACGAAGTGATTCATCTCCACCTTCTTCCTCCGAAGAATGGTGAGAAACAGAACCTCTTAAAGCTGGCCCCATTGAACGGAGACCCCGTTGGTGGGAAATCCCCGCAACCGATGACTCCTGGGGTTCTTCTTCTTCCACCGAGGGCTTTGGAGAAGCAGCTCTAAATGCATTCTACATTAGCTTGACCCCCTGCTCAGGAGCAGGAAGTCTGGTGGGTGACTGTCGGCGAGCCCATTTGCTTTGGCGGCGCGTGTCCTTTTCAAGCACTGGCCGTTTACCTGTAGCTCTTTTCTCGCGCGTCTCGGCGAGAGTAGGCTCAGTAGGCCTAACTGTGGTAGCTTCAGCTCTCTCCTCAGCACCAGCCTCTGGCTCACAAGCTAAATATTCTTCAAACCCTCTCACACGGGATAGCTTTAAACTCCTCTTCACCTCATACATTTTTCTAATCTCCTTTAAACAAGATGAGTTCAACTTGTACTTAGGAATCTGGGAAGCGGCTTGATACCATTGCAAAAACCCATAGTTATATAACTGTTGGGCATCTTATGGGGAAGTGTAAATTTAGCCCCAGTGCCGCAGACGACAGAGTAATACCAGGCCCTGGCATCTTCATATAAGTTCCCGACGAGCGCCAGTTGGGGATTGGGATTCCCAACATACAACTGGTCGTACCCAAATTGTCGAGCGAAGCGGAAGGGCTGATAAGGCTCAATGTAACATTTTCCGCCTTGTCGGAAAATTAAGTAGCCAGGCCTGATGTTGATCAGCCAGCGAAAGACACCCCCATTCAACTGGGTGAAAGAGTTGGAGCCCTTATTATCCTGATACAGCTCCCCATATCCACCTCCTTCAAAATCAGGAAAGCATCTGAAGATATGGTAGTTGAGGTCCTTAGACAAAATTTGCCGGACCATGACCATGTACCAGCCCTCCCATCGAGACATCTCCAGCCGTTGAACCCATGGAATAAAAGAATCTCTGCAAGAAGCCGCGGCCATCATCAGGGAAGGGCAATGCAAAACAAACCACGATACCAGATAAGTATATGGTAAAGGCACACGTGGATTGGGAATCTTCAGAGTCTTCTTCTCACCGGTGCCAGCTTCCTTGACTTGAGTAAAGTCAAAGCATAGTTCTCTCAAGCCGCTCTGTAAGCGGCATGTCATTGCAGAAAGAAGGTTGATTGGTCTCCCATGAGCAAGAAGAGCTGCTGGGTAGACGACTTCGGCGGCGATGGACTCAAGTGGTCTGGAAGGTACCACGCACCGTTTCAGCCACAGCATCAAGAAGCCAGTGGACAAAGCCATGTCGAAAATAGGGTTCAGAGTTTGATAATGAAAGCTTTCAAACTCTGTGAATGGTGGGAAAGTATCTTCTTGAGCTTCGGTGGTATAGTGAGCGGTGGCATTCCCGATACGAGCTTTAACTTCGTCAGATGAGCTCGCAGCAAGATGAATTACCGCAATATCCTTATTATGCAGATTTTGAAATATATAATCAGCCTAAGATCCCCGCTGACTCGCCTCGCAACCCCTCGTCACCGAAAGACAAGTCCGAAGTGACACATCACTTCCCAAAAAGTCTCATAGATATTAGGACTGGCCGCTCTCAAAATGGCCAACTCCTCAGACCCAGGGATAAACTCCTCATATGGCAGCTCCCCGAAAGGCAAGCCCGAGACTTTGTACATCTCGTGAAGAGCAAAACCTAGCTCTCCGACGGGTGTGAAGAATGTACAGGTCTCCGGGTTATACTTCTCCAGCATAGCAAAAAGGTTGTAAGGGCTCTGCACGATACCGAATCGTGTAGCCAAAATCGAAATGCCCAGACCAGAAGTAGTCAATAAATCTCTTAACTTATCCATTATAAAATTCACCAGACGGGTCCACCACCCTCCCTCGGTTGAGTGCACTCATCCGGGTGCTCTGAAATCTTGTGTAGGAAACTCTCCCTTCATAGCAATGAATCGACGAACAAAAATATTGGCGGGAGTGGGCGCCTTAGCAGCTGGATACTCTCGAGCGACCAAGCCTGGCCTCAAAGCAGTCACTTGCCGGTGGCCTGCAGGATGCACACCTTGGTGGGTCAACGTCCCAAGAGATACCCCACCTTGATTCTTGACAAGATCCCAGTTTATATGCCTCGGGATGGAGGCACACTGAAAGTAAGAAAGTGGATACATGCGCTCCATGTTGGGAAGGAAAAGAAATCGTCCATCAACCTTTATCAATATCTTGTAAATCCCGTCGTAGAAGACCTTAGCGTTAAGTGCAACAGGATCCCCAAAGAGAAATGCCGGCTTCTGAAGAGGCTTTCGGTCCACCGTCTCGATTTTGAGATCTGTCATGATGGCCCTAACCATTGGTAGGTTAGCTTCAGTGACGAGCTTCAGTCGCTCTTCGTTCTTGTCTTGGATGATGGGGAACTTCTGACGTATGCTGAAAGTCACCTCTGTGTCCTCTCCTCCTTCGTGGCCAAAATGGCTGTAAAAAGTAAGAGGGTCGCTTGAATAGCGCACTACACGAGGAAACAAAAAGTTAGTATCAAAGAAGACAATCATAAGGAATTAAGTAACAGACGCGAGGGTCATCCCCGCGTCTCAAGTATAAAACGCGGAGGTCAACTTCGCATTCTTAATTCCAAAACGCGGAGATCAGCCCCACGTTTTAATTCCAGAACACGGAGATCAGCCTCGCATTTCGATTCCCAAAACACGAGGATCAGCCCCGCATGTCAATTCCCAAAACGTGAGGATCAGCCCCGCGTTTTAATTCAAAACATAGGCATCAGTCCCATGTTCTAAACGCGAGCCCCACTCGTCATTTCCACAGCTTCACGATGATGAAAGGAAACTTGTTAAAACAAGTTGTTCTCAAAACTTACCGCTGATTAGAGGGGTCTGCGATGCTGCGGGTGCCCGGACAGGAGCGCTACCAGTGGCTCCAGCCGCCGGCGTGCTCAAAGAAGTCGCCGCAGCCTTCTTAGACTTGGTTACCGATTTCTTGGGAGACATCCTCGTCGATGGTGTCGAGTTCGCCGGATATCTGAGAACAAGAAGTCGTTCGCCGGAGATCCGAGAACGGAAGTTCTTTGAAAAATGAAAGTCTGTAAAGACTTCTCGATTTGACCCAAGGGTCTATTTATAAGGCCTTCAGCCTGTCAAATCTCCGCGAGATTCTAGGCACAGAATCCCGCCCAAACGTGAGCCTCGCGTTCGAGCCCAAGTCGGTTTGATTTTAGCCTCGCGTTCAAACCCAAGTCGGTTCGACTTCAACACCGCATTCAAGCTCCAAGACGCGAAGCTCATCATCAAGTGCAAGCTCTAAAACGTGGAGTTTAGCATCGCGTTCAAGTTCAAAATGTGGAGATCACCCCTGTGTTCCAATTTCAAAACACAAGGTCATTGCCTCGCGTTTTAAGTTTCAAACACAGAGGTCATCCCCACCGTTTCAAAAGACCAAACGCGAAGCTTAGCCTCACGTTTCAAAAGTAAAATGCCACCATCTGCTTGCACGTTCAAAAGATAAATGACCAGCGTGCAATTCCCTTAACGAGGAGCAGTACCTTTTCAGAATCAGTCAAAGGAAATATCCAAAGTATTCCGAAAGCCCGTCCCAGTCAACCGTGAACTTTTAAAAACTTTGGAGGGGGTTCTGTAGGCTGTCAAAAAAATTACTACTGATAAGCTACAACCTACTAAATACTGTCGAACGAGGTTACAATCTGAAGGCTTCCACGATAACAGAATAGGGTTACGATTCACTGACTCTAAAACACAGGGATTACAACTTGACAATCCTTATAAGATCCAACCAAGAGATTACAAGAGAACAATCTCTTTAGAACAAACCATGGAGCTTAGCATCGCGTCCAAGCTCAAAACGCGGAGTTCATCATCGCGTCCAAGCTCAAAACGCGGACCTCATGATCGCGTTCCAAGCTCAAAATGCAGACCTCATGACCGCGTTCAAAGCTCAAAACGCGGAGCTCACGGCCGCGTTCAAAGCTCAAAACGCGGGTCTCAACCCCCGCGTCCCAGTTCTAAGCCAGAGACGCGGAGGTCGTTCAAGAACGCGGAGCTCGCGTTCTAACATGTTCAAACACGATCTAAACAGTTTCAAAATCATTTTACACGGTTTGAGGGCCACGAATCCTCATTCTAAGGGGTCAGTTACACCCCTTAAGCCTCTATAAATAGCTGAAGAATCAGCTGAAAAATGGCATCGGATTTTGGGGCACCGGAGGAGCTATCAACCTTCGGTTCTTTTAGAGTTTTCAAGAGCTTAGGCTTAAGCTTTTTGGAGAGAGGAGAGATCGTCTTGGAGATCTAAGAACTCATTCAGAGTTACAAACTTGATCGCAAGTTCTTCACAACTCCTAAGAGTTTCATCGAAGTTCCAACGAGGATAGGCGTTCGGATCATCAACGGGATACAAGGATCAAACTCCCACCGCTACCGACGAACCCGGCATTAAACAAAAGGGGGGATCAAATCATCCTTCCTTTTTTGTAAATCGGATCAACCGATAGGAGCAATTGAGGAGAGAGAGGTTGTAAGTCTTTCTTTAGTAAAAGAAACTAATACAATACTTTTCTCCACTTTCTCTTTAACTTTTTCCGACAAACAATAACCAACTAAGGACACGCAAGATTTTGTAGTGATTCGGATAACAATCCTACGTCCACTATTTCTTCTCATAAAGGGGCTTCCTCACTATGCCAAGAGCTCTCCTGATTCACAACCCGATTCAGTACACTTACAAAGACCGCACCCTGAAATCTACCCAAAACCTGTCGTCTAACCTAACTCTCTACAATGAGTAACACCTAGCCCTAGCTAGTACCAACCCTCAATTAACACCGGCTTGAGTACGCCGTAAAAATAAGTTTGAAACAAACCAACGAACACAGTTTAAGCATAGAAAATAATAAAGATCTTACAGCCTTTTTCGATTAACAAACCGTCCTTCAATGAATCAAAGTGAAGCTTGATGAAGAAAAATGTTGATGATGAAATCAAGGGTAACTCTCCTTGCTGAGATGATTCAAATGTGATCAGCGTGGCGAGAAAGAGTTTATTTAGGCTCCGACGGTTCAAAACTCTAATTCAATCTTCTTCAAACAAACCGTAGAATTTTCTCTCTTCAAGCTCTCTCCTTTAATCTGTCTCTTTTAATCTTATATAGCATCTAATTAAATAGGAAAGAGATACCCTAATCATAGTGGAAGTTGGAGATGAAAGGGATCAATGAACGGCTGTGATTAAATCATCAATTCTGTAATTTGTCGTCGCCACCATCGATGGTTGCTCACGACCATCGATGGGTCCCTAAGCACCATCTATGGGTGCGTGTAAACCATTGATGAGTTAAAATCTTGTTTATGGAAATCTGTAATTGGTTCACTGTAAACCATCAATGGGCCAAAGGCTGAAATAAGCTTTCGTGCTGATTTTCACATCGTTTCGCCTCGTACACTTCGTGTACCTATTTTCACCTGTATTATATCATCTCAAATAATTATTAGTAGCAAATAAAATTTTGTTATTACTTACACAAGAGCTATTATACGCATCACGCCCTAACAAATAAAAATCAAACCGAATCAATCAATGCTCACCTAATAATCCTCCAAAGTTAAGGGGTTTTCTAATATGAAGTCTTAATTTTATAAAGAATCAATTAATCAAACATTTAATTCTAATTCCATTAAATTAATGAATTAATTAAAACCCAAGAAACTGCATTAATAAAAAATAATAATAACCAGTCCTTCACCATTTCTCTAGTCTTTTCTTTTGTCAGCTCTTCGTCCTCTTCATCCTCATCCTTCCAGTGTGCTGTGCTCGCCATCGGAGTGAACTCTCGAACTTTTTCATTTAGGGGCTGTTTGTTTCAGCAAAAGTGAGGGTGAAATTGGGGGGAAATGGAAATTGGACCTATGCCGCATCATTTTTGAGTCGGCCCATTTCAATAGCTGGGTGTTTGGTTCGAAATACCCTTGGCTGAAATTAGGGCTGGAAATCTATAGCCAGCTCGGATCTTTTCCTCATCTCATTTCCTCCGCCGATCCTCTAAAATTGGCTGGGAAATCTGAGCGCGGGTATTTGTGGGGGAAATCTATCAAAACTGTGATCCCTAAAATCACCCCATGCCCTCTTTTTCATTCCTGCCTCACTCCTCGCCCTTCTTATTTCCCGCCGCTGTCAAAAAAAGCTCAGATCTTTAGATTAGATCTGACCTTTTCACCGCAGTTTAGTTGCCGACCCTCTTCAGATCTGAGCTTTGCCGACCCTTTTCATATCTTTACTTCGCGGTTGGTTGCTTCGGTGGGTTCGAAACCTCAGATCTGAGCTTGCTTGCCTTGTTGCTTCCAAAATCAAGGTAAAAAATCTATTTTTTATAATTTTTACAGATTTAGTTTATTTTTCAGCAATTTATTGGGTTTAAGATGTTGGGATTTATGGGTAGTTTTTGGCGAATCTGCTGGAGGTGTGATGATTATTTCTTAGTTAATTTTTTTAATTTTTTACATATTTAGTTTATTTTTACAGCAATTTTTACGTTTTCTAGTTTAGTTCATAGAAATTATTTGGTTAGATTGATGAAATTTGTGGGTAGTTTTTAGTTGATTTTTACAAAAATTATTTGGTGATTGCTGACCCTATTAACAGCAATTTGATTACTAAATTAGATTGCTTGATGTTCACAGAAATTCATGTTTGGATATTACTCTATGTTTGTTTATGTTGAAGGAAAAAATAATCTCAAACTAATCGTTGATGGGTTTTGATACCTAGTTTGTTTCCAAATTAGTTTAGATCTCTGCACTACAACATATTAAGTCAAAGTTGATATTACAATGGTAGCATTGTTTTTACCTTTCAAATTATGTTTAAACTTTTGACGTTTTTATTTTTAGTTAATTGTATAGGCTCTATTAAAGTTTTTGTATATGTTTTGATTATTGTGAGTAGTCATAATATTTATATAGTTGATAACTGTGTGTGTAACATAGTTGTGACGATATTGTAGATGGATGGTGACTGTGTTGATGAGGAAACTATTATGACAATGGTCTTAGGGGCTGCATTTTTCATGATGGTGATAGTATTTATATTTTTGAGAAGAATGCAGAGTAGACGTAGAAGTATACGTAGGGGTCCTAGTGAAAAAAAAAATTAAACAAAATAAACAAAGAATTGAATGCTTAAACCGTATCTATAATGGGTTTATGGACAGTTGTCAAAACTATGTTAGAATGCGTAGTGGTGCCTTTATGAAGCTTGTGAAGATCATGAGGAAAAAAATTTATTGAAGGACTCTCGGCACGTTACAATAGAGGAGCATCTTGCTATGACTTTGAATATTTTAGGACATAAAACTAAAAATCGTATCCTAAGGTCTCAATTTACACGATCCGGTGAGACTGTTAGTAGGTACTTCAACAAAGTCCTAGAAGCCCTTTCTCTTTTGCGTGGACGATATATGAAACAAGCTCCCAACAAAGTGGCACAAGAGATTCTTAATAATCCTAATTACTACCCATATTTCAAGGTATATCGTATATCCTTATAACTATTTAGTTTAGTTACATTACTAAAATTATATGTTTTAACTTGAAAATTTTTATTTACTTTATAGGATTGCATTGGTATGATAGATGGTACCCATATTGATGCTATGGTTCCCGCTAGCATTGTTGCTCGATTTTGAGGACGTAAAGGTGTAACACAAAATGTTCTTGCAGCTTGTACACCTAACAGGCTTTTCTCTTATGTATTAGCTGGGTGGGAGGATTCCGCCAATGATTATAGGGTCCTACAAGATGTATTATCTAGGCCACAACCTCATGGCTTGAGGGTTTACGATGGTAATGTCACTTTAATAACTTCATTTTTAGTTTCAACAAAAAAAATTGAAAGTTTGGTCAAAGTTTTAAAAAAAATTCTTTTGATACAAATTGTAGGAAAATATTATTTGTGTGATGCGGGATACACGACAATGCCAGGTTTCATCTCTCCATATCGTGGTGTCCGTTATCATTTGAAAGAACACACAGGAAAAATACCCAATAATAGAAGGGAGTTGTTCAACCTGAGGCATTCCTCATTAAGGACTAAAATTGAAGCTGTTTTTGGTATATTGAAGAATCGATTCAAGATTCTATCTGCTAAGCCTAACTATTCATTTCCTACCCAAGTTGATATTGTAATTATATGCACAATACTACACAACTACATAGCAACAGTGGATCCAAACGACGATCTACTTAATGAGGATGTTGACCCTTTACATGAAGAAGATGATGAAGTAGATGAAGTTGAAGATAATATTGTGGGTCCAACATAGAGATCAAATAGCTTGAGAAATGTGGGTTGACTATTGTGATCAATACCGTGGAGGTGTCACTATTGAGACAGGAATGTGAGCTTTGATGATTGAGGGTGGTGTTAATGCTTTGTTTTATCTTAGTTTGTAATATTTCAATAATTGTCACTTTCTTTTATATGCATGATATTTGTAAACATGCCTTAAAATAATTTGGTGTTGTATGCTATTTAGTCATATGTCATGAATCATATGAAGAGTCTAAGGACTCGTTTTCAAGACATGCAAATTTGCCGCAACCTTAGCGGGGCGGGATAGGATGAAAACACACAAACTATTATCATGGATGAAGATAGTTTCGATAGGTGGAAAGAGGTACGACATAATTTACTATATTTTAATAGCAAGTAACAATATTGCATGATTTAAAAAAAAACTAAAATTTAATATTGTGTGCAGGATAAGAACAATTGCAGGCTTAAGGATTACATCAACAAGCCGTTAAAACACTATAATGATCTTGCTATCATCGTTGGCGATGATGCTGCTAGAGGTGATTATGCCAGGGATGGGTCCGCCAAGGTTAGTAACTCTTCTGGGGCTATTAATCTTGATGATGAGGACAATATTGATCCAGATGTTCGGGAATTAGATGGGTATGAAACTCAGTCACAAGGCAAACAGAGGTCTAATTCCACTAACTTTCAATCATCTTCAGGTATGGGTAATGTTAACAATCCCACCAAAAAATAAACAAAGGCAAGGGTCACAAAAATAGCATGGATACTGAGCTTATGAAACAAATGGTAGAAGAGGTAAAAGGGTTATCAGCTTCTATGAAAACAATTAATATGCATTGGACAGAGAAACTATCTAAATCTGTCTTTGCATATAAAGTTTGGTAGTAGAACTTTCTTCATTTTTCATCTTCATTGTCTCGAACTTTGACATGAATCGCTTCTTTTCACTAGCATCTTCAGCCCAAGCAAAAAAGTTGCATTGCCTATTTGTGTATTTTGCACAACCCTAAAAATATTTGCCCCTATTCTAACCATTTTTGCACATCTTTAGTGGTGTTGGGATTTGACAATAGCATCGAACTTCATTTAATTGAGACCCTTCAAATCTTTGCATTTTGCTATTTGGGTTGATCGGAGAAAATTTTAGAGGAGAGAAGGGAATTATTTGAGCACTATCCTTAGCTTGGGTGCTTGCATATATAGTTTTTTTTGGCAATTATAGCCGTTGAGGGTGGTTGCATGTGGATGTTGGTCTTGTATTTTGGGCTAAAATATAGCCGTTGGGCTAAATTATAGCCATTGGGGGTGGTTTTATGAGGATGTTGGTATTGAGTTTTGAGCTAAAATATAGCCGTTGGATGCTTGTATATTCAGGTTGTTGCTGTTTGGGCTAAAAGATAACCCCTATTTGGGTTTTTTTGTTCACATATTTCATGATAATTTGCCCAGGTTGTTGTTGTTTGGGTCTTGAGTTTTCGGCCTATATCTGTTTTTCAAATATATTGCTCAGTTTGAGCTCAATTGTTTGGGTTGATTGATATTCAGGTTGTTGCTGTTTGGGCTAAAAGATAGCCCCTATTTGGGTTTATTTGTTCACATATTTCATGATAATTTGCCCAGGTTGATGCTGTTTGGGTCTTGAGTTTTCGGCCTATATCTATTTTTCAAATATATTGCTCGGTTTGAGCTCAATTGTTTGGGTTCTTTGATATTCAGGTTGTTACTGTTTGGGCTAAAAGATTGCCCCTATTTGGGTTTTTTTGTTCACATATTACATGATAATATGCCCAGGTTAGTTGCTATTTCGGACTTGACTTTTTGGCCTATATCTGTTTTTCAAATATAATGTGCTCGGTTTGAGCTCAACTGTTTGGGTTTCATGCATTCAGGTTGTTGCTGTTTGGGATAAAAGATAGCCCCTATTTGAGTTTTTTTGTTCACAACTTACATGATAATATGCCCAGGTTAGTTGCTATTTCGGACTTGACTTTTTGGCCTATATCTGTTTTTCAAATATAATGTGCTCGGTTTGAGCTCAGCTGTTTGGGTTTCATGCATTCAGGTTGTTGCTGTTTGGGCTAAAAGATGGCCCCTATTTGGGTTTTTTGTTTCACAACATTCATGATAATTTGCCTAGGTTATTGCTGTTTGGGTCTTGAGTTTTCGGCCTATATCTGTTTTGCAAAATAATGTGCTCGGTTTGAGCTCAATTTTTTGGGTTTCATGCATTCAGGTTGTTCACAGATTTCATGATAATATGCCCATGTTGTTGCTGTTTGGGTCTTGAGGATTCGACCTATATCTGTTTTTCAAAATAATGTGCTCGGTATGAGCTCAACTGTTTGGGTTTCATGCATATAGTGGGTTTTTGGTATCATTCTTATTATTCATCAAGCTTTGGGGGTGAACTTACCATGGTGAACAAACTCTACATTTCCATCATGTTTCATCTCCAACCAAATAAGGGTAATATTGGAAATTGTACTTTTATTGATTTCTTTTCCAAGTTTAACTCCCCAACCAAACATGGGAAATTAAGGAAATGTATCTTTCATATTTCTACATCCATGTTTTCCATGCGAAACAAACAAAATACTACTACTTTGAGGAAATCTATAGAAATAGAAGAAATGTTGATTTCCATGAAGAATTAATAAGAGCTAAAAGAAAAAGAACTCAAATTTTCTTATTTTTCAACCTTTTATAGAAGCACAAGATCAAGCCAAGCAGCCTATAGAAGCCGAAAAGACAAGGATCTAATATGAAAAAAATCAAATCAAATTCATATTTAGAATGGCAGCCACAAAGAAATAGCATTATCTCCCATTCCAGAAGGCGGAATCTAACATATAATATATGAAAATCGTCTATCTCGACAAGACGAAGCCATCTGGAATGTTAGATTATCGATACAAGTATCGGTATAAGTATTGATACTAGTATCAATACTGGTATCGATACTAGGATCGATACCACTATCAATATTAGTATTGATACATATATCGATAGGGGTATCGATACCTAGTAAATAGTTATGAATCAAAGGCTGAAATTGTATAACTTGGGGATTAAGTTTAATCTAAGGGCTAATATTTATTGCAATACTCTATAAATAGGGTTTGAGTGTGAAAAATTTTATAAAAACTCTATTTGGAGAGAAGGGTTACTCTTAATTGAGAAGACCTTCTAAAATTATAAATTTTATTTACAATTAATAAAAAATTTACCTCTTCATATTTTTTCCTTCTCTTTATTGGTTGATAAATATGAAGATGAAGATGAAGATGGAGATGAAGATTTGCCTTCAAGGGGCTAAAACCCTCTTATAATGTAAGTTTTCCTTTTTCTTTTTATATATTCATGTTTTAGTATTTTTTTTATTTTTCTTTTAGTAGATAAGATTTATTTTAATGCCTTGTAGAGTAAATTTACTTTCATATCTTTATTTTTATATTATTTTCTTACATTTTATTTTGTAGTATAGATTTTTTTTCTTGCATAGTTTAGATTTTCTTTTATGTTCTTTTATTTTTGTAATTTAGATTTATTTTTATGTCCATAGTTTAGATCTTTATTTCTTTGTTCTTATTTTTCTTTTTGTAATTAATTTTTATTTTTCTTTCTTTTATACCCTCTAGTTTATATTTTATTTTGTTTTCAATAACGTGGAACTATAAACTTGTAGGAATTTTATAGTTGTATGAAACTAGTTTAATTTCTTTTATAATTTATGGATTGCTCTCTTGTGCTTAAAATAATCATGTTTAGGATAATCAACTAGAGAACTAATTGGTAGAAGAAAATTTTGATAATCTATGCTTATCTTGAGTGGTTTGATAGGTTATGCTTATGAATTCTAGAATTAATATTTAGTTGTTGTTCTTTTCATGAATGTTATTTTTACTTGGATGATAATTTAATAGGTTATACTTTTTAAGTGATTTGATAGTCTATGCTTAATAAATCTAAAGAAAAATATGATAAAAAGAGAATAATTTATAATTTCTAAGTGAAATTGACTAGTGGATTCAATTCTAGATTCTTCATATCTCTAATTGAATCCCTCATCTTTTACTTTTATGATTTTCCTCTTTATTCTTGATTTTTATTTATTTCTTATTTTCCTCTAATTTCTTCTCCCTCTTAATCTAGTTTTGTTTTATTTGCATATAATCACACACACTCTCTTTATCTCTCCACAATTGTCACTCTTAATTGTCCACACAACACACAACTTAGAAAATCAATTTTGATTATCTTCTACAACACCTTCCTCGATGAATCAACATCTTTTATACTATAACTTGATAGTTGTGCACTTGCAACTAGATTTTATTTATTTCCTATCACTATGTCCTTCATCTTAAAATTCTCATACTTACTCACAAACATTGTAAGTTTCGCCTCTTTTGCCTTTGAAGTTCCCTCGTGTGTAACTTTTAAAGTTTTTCAAATTTTATGCACAGTAGAATTTTGACACACTGTTAAATTATTCAGCAGCTAAAGAACAATAAAGAGAATCCATTGCTTTTGCATTTAAAGAGTAAGTCTCTTTGTCCTGAGCGGTCCACTTATCTTTAGGAGTAACTAAGGTAGTATTTCTTGTAACGGCTATAGCCATTCTCAACACTACTCCAAACATCATAATCGGTGGACAACAAAAAACTCTCATACACGCTTTCCAATAGGTGTAGCGATCGGTTCACGGAGTGTCCCTCAGAAAAAGCCGTTGCGGCGGTAAAACTAGACATCTCTACCCTATATTGTGAATCCTAAATATGGGTTACAAGACTCTAATACCACTTTTTAGATCTAAGATGCACGTCTAAAGGGGGGTGAATCGGGTTGCTACCGTTTTTTGCTAAAAAACATAGAATAAGCAGTGTAATAGATAAAATAAAAGAGAAAAATAACTAACTAAGGACACGCAGGATTTTATAGTGATTCGGATAACAATCCTACATCCACTATTCCTTCTCATAAGGGGGCTTCCTCACTATGCCAAGAGCTCTCCTGATTCACAACCCGATTCAGTACGCTTACAAAGACCGCACCCTGAAATCTACCCAAAACCAGCCGTCTAGCCTAACTCTCTATAATGAGTAACACCTAGCCCTAGCTAGTACCAACCCTCAATTAACACCGGCTTGAGTACGCCGTAAAAATAAGTTTGAAACAAACCAACGAACACAGTTTAAGCATAGAAAATAATAAAGATCTTACAGCCTTTTTCGATTAACAAACCGTCCTTCAATGAATCGAAGTGAAGCCTGATGAAGAAAGATGTTGATGATGAAATCAAGGGCAACTCTCCTTGCTGAGATGATTCAAATGTGATGAGCGTGGCGAGAAAGAGTTTGTTTAGGCTCCGACGGTTCAAAACTCTAATTCAATCTTCTTCAAACAAACCGTAGAATTTTCTCTCTTCAAGCTCTCTCCTTTAATCTGTCTCTTTTAATCTTATATAGCATCTAATTAATCAGGAAAGAGATACCCTAATCATAGTGGAAGTTAGAGATGAAAGGGATTAATGAACGGCTGTGATTAAATCATAAATTCTGTAATTTATCGTCGCCACCATCGATGGTTGCTCACGACCATCGATGGGTCCCTAAGCACCATCTATGGGTGTGTGTAAACCATTGATGAGTTGAAATCTTGTTTATGAAAATCTGCAATTGGTTCACTGTAAACCATCAATGGGTCAAAGGCTGAAATAAGCTTTCGTGCTGATTTTCACATCGTTTCGCCTCGTACACTTCGTGTACCTATTTTCACCTGTATTATATCATCTCAAATAATTATTGGCTAAATTACCATTTTGATATATTTAGTAGCACCCTTTTACCAACAAGGTATATTTATTGGCACCGGCGACATCAAGGTATATTTAGTGATCCCCAGTTTCCCATTAAGGTAATTCTGATCACCGGCGACAATTTTGAATTTAAAAATAGTCACGTGATGGCACGTGATATTATTTTAAACGTTATTGAAAGCTGATGTGGCACAACTTACATTACGTGGCATGAATTAGGCGGGTTAATAACTACCGTTACTCCCCTTTTTCTCTCCCCCCCCCCAAAAACAACAAAAAAAGCAGAGGATCTTAATCTTTCCCCAAATCGGTCATCAACACCAGAAGGAAGACGACGAAGAGAAGAGAGAGAGAGAGAGAGAGAGAGAGAGAGAGGATAACTGTGATCCAAAAGGAGTAGCTTTGGTGGTGGTTGAGGATTCAAAATTGGGTCCTTGTAGTGGTCCCGAAGGTATGTTCAAGTTCTGCAAATTAGGTTTTTTTTTATGGGGGTTATTGAAGTAGTAGATGGTTAATCAGTTACCTGTCATGAGACAAAATGGTGTTTTTTTATTGTGAATTATTTTTATTGCTTTGAATTACAGAATTTAGGGTTCACAGAATTTTGAATTTGTGAAAATGTGTCTTGCAATTACGATAATATTTACCAATTTGCATGTTTTGAACTTGGTTTTTTAAAAATTTCCTACAGATGTCTAGGTGTGTTTTGGTGAAATTTAGGCATGGTGGTCAGCTATTGTTTGGGTCTGGGGGAGTTGTTGAATATTTTGGAGGGAAATTTGATGTGGAATTCATTGAAAAACAAGCAATTTCTTTACCATTGCTAATGAAAATTTTGGAGAAATATGGCTACAATAATGTGTGAAATCTGTATTATGCTATACCTGGCAGTGGGAGTTTGAGAGTTTTAAATTCAGACAATGACCTGGTGGAAATGTTAGTGCATGCTGATAATCATAAAGCTATTAAAGTTTTTGCTGCTCACAAGATTGATGTGCCCTTAGAGGATGAGATACCGTTGGTGGGTGTCACTCCCAATCCTATGCCCAATCCTATGCACAAGACCCCCACAAAGATGAAGAAAGTTTGTCACAAAAAGAAGTTAACCCCCAGAAGAAAACTTCCCATCCCACAACAAGCCCCTCAAACAAAACTTAGATCTCCTACTCCTCCAAAGGCAGTCCCAATTGCTGATCAAAATTTATCCTCTACTGAAAGTGATGACTCAGTTGAGGATGAAACATATAAAATTGACTTGACTGAACCTATGGATGATGATGAAATGGATGATGATGACTTTGTTGATGAGTTTGCAAATGTTACTAACAAGTCTAATGCACATGAGACCAATGCAAATGAGATCAATGCAGATGAGGATGCAGTTGCAGTCAATGCAAGGGAGAATGATAGTGAGGATGCAGTCAATGTAGATGAGGATGCAGTTGCAGTCAATATAGATGAGAACGCAAATGAGAATGCACAATCTAATAATGCTCCAAGAGGGGATGAGTATAGTGATAACTCTATCTCTTCATGTGATAGTAAAGCTAAAGAGGCTCTAAGTAGTGATGATGATGAATTATTTGAGGTGAGACAGAGAACTAGAGGGCTTTTGAGTACTGAAAAAGGCAGAATTGCAATAAATAGTGGGGCAATACTAACAAGTGATGATAGAGGTCTTGAAGTAACAAATTCACTTAGAGACCCTAAAGTAACAAATGTTGATAGAGGAGAACCTTCAAATGAAGACAGAGGCCTTGATGCTCAAGCTCAAGCTCAGCCAGATATTGCACATGCACAAAGTATTCCACATACTATAGGTGATCAAGCTCCAACTGTTTCTAATCCACCATCACAAGTTCATACTGGGCATTTAAACTTTAGTGGTAAGAAATTATGAGGTACTATCCCTAGAAAGAGCAAATGGCCAGATGCTTGGACATCATATGAGGGAGGCTATCAATCTGATCCAAGAAATAGTGATTATGAGGGTGCATTGGTTGATACTGAAGAGGAAGAAAATATCCACAGGAGGAGAAAGAAGAGAAGGGAGAAGGTAAATTACTTATTTTTCAATGAAAACATAGACATGAGTTCATTATTTTTTCTTACGGCTTAAAGTTCACATCAAGAGAGATTCTAAAAGAGGCTGTTCTCAATTATAGCATCCAACAACATTATGATTTAGTGTACTTAAAAAATGATAAGAAGCAGCTCCAAGTAGGTTGCTCAAGGTATCGTTGGCAAATTAATTGTGGACCATCAGCAGAGAGAGAGGATGAAGGAGCATGGCAGATAAAATACATGAATTCAGATCACACTTGCAACAGGACTTTCAATAATAGGTTAATATCATCAAACTGGTTGGCACATGAGTACTTGGACAAAATTTTAAGAAATCCTAGGTGGAAGCCAAGTGAAATGAAAGAGGATATGCAGAACAATCATGAGATCAATGTGAACTTGAGGAAATGTCAGAGAGCCAAAGATATAGCTTTAAATGTTGTTCATGGTTTAATGAAAAGACAATATGGTTTGTTGAGACCATACATGGCAGAGCTCATGAGGTCAAATGAGAATACAAGATGTGTGTTGAAGGTGGTAGAAGGAGAGGCTGGACAACCTGCTACTTTTTTGAGATTTTATGTGTGTTTTGATGCATTGAGGTCAGGTTTTGTTGCAAGTTGTAGACCAATATTTGGTGTAAATGGTTGTTTTCTCAAGCATGCTTGTGGTGGCCAACTATTGTATGCTGTAGGGAGGGATGGGAATAATCAGATGTGGCCTATAGCATGGGCTGTTGTTGAGGGTGAGACAAGGAATTCTTGGGAGTGGTTCTTGAGAATACTGTCAGTGGATATGGACATAGGTGATGGTCAACGCTTTACTGTCATTTCTGATCAACAGAAGGTAATGACCAATATTTGATTGTCTATATTTAGCCAAAGTTATTTTTATTTTCCCTATGTTTGCATATTACTCAATTGCATGCTGACAATTCAATATTATTTGCACAATATAGGGATTAGTGCCTGCAATTCATGAGTTATGGCCAAGGATTGAACATAGACAATGTGCTAGACATATTTATTCAAACTGGAGAAAGATGCACCAAGGAAAATTACTGCAAAAGCAATTTTGGAAGTGTGTAAAAGCTCAAACTATGGGAGAGTTTGCTGTGGAAACAGAGAAGCTAAGGGGGTATTCAGCTCAAGCATATACAGATTTCATGACAAGGGATCCATTCACATTTTCTAAGTCACACTTTCAAACAAATAGCAAATGTGATGTCGTAGATAATAACATGGCAGAAACATTCAACTCTTTTATATTGCTTGCAAGATTCAAGCCAATTATATCTATGCTAGAAGATATTAGATTGGTTATATTGGACAGAATGCAATAAAAATTTAAGCTTCGTGAAGCATTTTATCAAAATGGAGGGATTGCTCCTAGGATACACAAAAAATTGAAAGAAGCATATCTTTGAACAATCAAATTGTCAAGTGCCTTTGGAATGGTCTAGATGATGAGAGTGGGTTTGAAGTGATACATAAGAGTGTTAGTCACAAAGTGCACTTAGGCAATTGGACTTGCTCATGTAGGATGTGGGACTTGACAGGGATTCCTTGCTGTCATGCTATTAGTGCAAGTTTTGAAAATGAGAAGAGTGCCAGAGGATTATTGTTCAATATACTATAGACAGGAAACCTATCTAGAACTTTATAGTAAAATGTTAAATCCAGTTGAGGGTAAAAAATTTTGGGATATGGAAGGAGAGGGTATAATATTACCTCCTAACATTGTAAGAAGAAGACTTGGGAGGCCCAAAATAGCTAGAAGAAGAGACCCCTCAGAGGGACCAAGAAATCCTAACAAGACATCCAAACAAGGAATTCAATACAAGTGTTCCAACTATGGAGGATTTGGACATAATAGAAAGAATTGTTCTGATCCACCACCACCACCACCAACACAAGTAAGGGTTTTCCTTTCTCTCTCTATTTTTTTCATCATTCTCTATCTACTCTATACTACATTATTTCTCTCCATGAAACTTGTCTTTGCAGGATCCTCACCACACCCATCACTGGAGCCACAGTTCAAGGAAGAAGAAGGGGTAGGCCTAAGGGAAGTAAAAATACTTCATCACAAGCTTCATTGAGCAATCCTATCATCTCTGTTGCAGTATTGATAGAGAAAAGAAAGCAGAGATACATTTCAGTTAGAGGAGAGTCTTCACAAGCAAGCAACGCAGTTGGAGGACCATCACAAGCTATAAGTGTGAGGGGTGGTAGGGGTAGGGGTAGAGGCAGGGGCAGAGGCAGAGGAAATCAACAACATATTCCTCAAGGATATGGATTATGACATGGAGAGCAGGGAGAAGTTATATGGAGAGATCCATCACAGATAGGTTCATCACAGAATGAATTTGATTTGTTACCATGATCACAAGTGTATTCTTATTTTGGGTTCTCATTTTGGGTTTTGGTTTTTGGGTTCTCCTTTTAGGTTTTTGAGAAAATTTATAAACAATATGACATATATGTTTAGATTTGTGAAACAATGTTAATGATATGACTTCTATTATGTGCAACTGCCTTATATTATGGATTATTGTCTGCATTTTTAAGCATTTCAATGTGCATATGCAGTTTGGCCTCTTGTTGTTATTGGTATATATCATGTCTCAGTTTCAATGTGCATATTGAGTTTAGTATTTTGATATGTGCAATCTGGATTACTATTGATATGTGCAATCTGGGTTATTATTAATGTGTGCAATCTGAGTTACCATGTATAGGTGGGTATAGGTTGATGTTATTGGTATATACCAACAATATATTCTTGCACATTGTGCTTATATGCCCATCAAAGATTTTGTCATTCTATTGCACATAATCCGCAGACACATCCACAACCATACACATTGTGCATATATTGCACATCATCCACCATCCAGATATGCACAGTAAAAATTGTAAATAACACAATCTTATGAACACATTAATATCATAAAATCAAGTTACATTCATCAAATTACATCTCATGCACTGCTACATAATTTAGATTTTACAATAAAATTAACTCCCACTCTTAAAACCACACATAAAAACAAAATAGGGTGAGAACTATGATCATGAACCTGCACCCCCATAGATACAAACTCATTTTCACCTTTTGTTGTTCAATTTCACTAACATATGCTGATCTCTCCGTCCTTACTTTCAAAATCTCTTGCATACAACTCTCAGTTTCACCATGGCATAGCTCAATCTCTTCCTTCATCTTGACAATAATATCATGACAATTCCTGAGCTCTCTCTCACAACCTTCAACCAGTCCATCTTTAGCTGATATTTTCCTCCTCATGTCACTAAGTTCCTCTCTTATAAGTGGGAAAAGTTGGGATGCAACCAAACACATTGATGAGTTGAACCACTCCCACATACCGCAACCACCCCTCTGCAGCTCAAGATCATAAAAATCATCAAAAAACACACAAAAAATTATCAAACTCAATCAACACTTACTCTGTACTTTGGGCATCTATAAAATCTCCTGCCTGGGTTCTCGTCTGTCATTGATGTATAGTAATTATATTCCAACCCACAATGACAAATTTGAACACCACTCCCCCTGGCAGCTCCATTCCACCTTTGAAAACAAGCCATTTTGTTAAAACCATGGCCAGTGTTCACCCCACTATTAATGGAACGAGAGCTTGAGCTTGAAGAAGGCATGGGGTCGGAAACGAGATCAATTTCACCCCTGCTTTCAGCCCCAATTTGGATCTGAGCTCTAATTTTCTTCAGGCTATAAAAGAACCCAACTACCATTGCCATGTCATCCAACTTCAGCCACATCAGTGAGACTACATGGACAAATGATATCACGTGCCATCACGCGACTATTTTTAAATTCAAAATTGTCGCCGGTGATCGGAATTACCTTAATGGCAAACTGGGGATCACTAAATATATCTTGATGTCGCCGGTGCCAATAAATATACCTTGTTGGTAAAAGGGTGCTACTAAATATACCAAAATGGTAATTTAGTCAATAAGTATTAGTAACAAATAAAATTTTATTATTACTTACACAAGAGCTATTATACAGACTACGTCCTAACAGTCAAACATCAAACCGAACTGACCGAATGCTCAGCCTAATAATCCTCCAAAGTTAAGGGGGTTTTCTAATATTAAGTCTTAATTTTATAAAGAATCAATTAATCAAACATTTAATTCTAATTCCATTAAATTAATGAATTAATTAAAACCCAAGAAACTGTATTAATAAAAAATAATAATAATCAGTGCTTCACCATTTCTCTAGTCTTTTCTTTTGTCAGCTCTTCGTCCTCTTCATCCTCATCCTTCCATTGTGCTGTGCTCGCCATCGGAGTGAACTCTCGAACCTTTTCGGTTAGTTTACTTCAGTAGCATCCTTGGAAACATATTAATAAACAATGGGGTCTCAGTCTCTCCTCGGCGATTTGCCATCGTTCGATCCGCACAATTTTAGCCAGCTTCGGCCCTCCGATCCTACTGCTCAGCCTTTGGTGATCCTCTCTCCCTCGCTAATTTTATAATTTCTTTTCTTTTTGACAGAACTCGATGCCCCCAATTTGGACTCTTTTTTTCCCTAATTTAGTTTATTTTCTCTTTAGATAATGTGTTTTAGCTGGGGTTTGTATTATGTGTCATAATTCCTTGCAGTACCTTCGATTAAGTGGAAAGAAATTTGTTGCAAAGAAACTGATGTATATGCAAATACTAATCTTTCCTTTTCCTCTAAGAAATTTATGTACTTGGGTCTGCCTTGAATTTTAATGATTTCAAAATGAGTAAAAAGTTGGCGAAATAAAGATTTTACTTTATCTCATCACTTGTTAAACAAAATGGTTTGCTATATCACCTTGAAACGGTACCAATTTGTTTTATGTTGTTTGATTGTGAATGTTTTGTGCTTACCAATCATGGCCCTTTTGATAGAGAGACTTAAGGTATCTTTTAATTTCGCTTGTTCATTGTCCGTAAGAAGTCTACGGTTGTTGATTTTGCTCTCTTTTTAACTATAGCGTTCATGTGTCAACCCGTTCTTGGGTTATCTACAATACTTAAAGCTGAAATCCTTTGGTAAATGCGACATTACATAGTTAGGTGTTCTTTACTTAAATTCACAGAGTACTCGGTTTGGGGCAATATTACTCCTAGAACTGTTATAGGAGGCATAGAGGATCATAAATCATTTTGGCAATGCCAAGAACAAAAAGTAAATCTCCAATATCTTTTTATCTTATTGTTATTGTCATTAACTTTTGAATCAGCATTGTTAATATTTGCAGCATTATCAATAGCTAAATGTTATTGATCAAATGTATATGTCTGCAATGACCAAATTGTCAAATATTGCATCGTATAATTTTCAACACAATAATAGTCTAACACTATTTAATCATTTATTTGTTGTTTTGTAGTTTAGGAACACTATTAGCTTATTTATTTTGTAGATATTTGGTTAAAAGTCATAACTGGTCAGATAAATGCTCTTGGTTCCCTTTCTTTTTCTCATGCTAGTATGCTACTTAAAAATACTAGCTCACCAAGGCTATTATTTTATACAGTCAATCATTTTGATTGGATTGCTTTTCTTCGAATAGTTAGTTAGTTTTGGTGGAAATGTTGGTAAAAGAAAGAACAATGAGTTGAGGATATAATCAATGTAGGTTTACTTGTTGCAACAGAAAGTGTAATATCAAGCTCACTTGCTAAATCGTGAAGTTTATGAATCACTCAAGGTGTGTTTTTATGAATTGATAATAGTATTAAGTGAAAAGCACAAAAAAAATATATTTATGGCATGGATTGACACTCCAGGTTGATTCTGTCTCAAGTATGACAAATGGTGTTGCCTGGCATCAATAAAATCAATATTAAGTATACTTGTTTTCTTCTCGACTAGTTACTCGGTTCGCACAGGAAGGCTGCAAATGCCAAGTTCCAGCTTATCCTTGGATAGAATTCCAACTTATACATCAAAAATTGATGTGCTTGCCATATAAAAAATTTTGGTGTTGCAATTGCTGGGTGTAGTGGTATAACCTACAACTACAGAGACATCAGTTATATCCACGAGCAAAGGATATATATATATATATATATATATATATATATATATATATATATATATATATATATATATATATATATATATATATATATATATATATATATATATATATATATATATATATATATATATATATATATATCAGTGCAATGATAGATACAACTTCTGTTTGGTAAGCTTGTCATGTAGAAAATTAAAACTTGCTTGATCTGGCATGAACGTCTTCAATAGAGTTAAGTGACATAATTCATTCTGAAGATTGTAAAAATATTTAAACAAGGGAGGACTATGTGAAATGGAGAAAATAATATTTATTTAAAAGGTTGTTGGTGCGGTAAATGGGTTGCACTTATATATTTATTATAAAGATTTATAGTTATATCAGAACAGTGCAAATGTTTCATTGTTGTTCATCATGAGCACCTGACTTGCCCAATCAACTCTGTACAAAGTACATAGCATAGATTGGCATGCACTTTCCTGTGATGAAATTATTTCCTTGATGATTGGATGTTGTGCATTCGAAAGGAAGTGTTTTTTTAATTAATTCTTTCTTTGCAGATGTTGAAGTTGTGTTTTATTTTTGTAGCAGAAGCCCTGTCTGCTAGAAATATGAAGAATGTCTTAGCTGTCACATTTGATAGGGAAGGTTGAAGAAATTTTTATTGTGAAGGACAAAATTGGATATAAGCAACTTTGGTTAGCTAGACATATGTAAAATCTCAAATTTCAGTTTGTTATTGGACTTATAACGGTGAGGATGAGGTGAGGATATTAAGTGTTCCTTTATGCATACTTCAGGTTTATCCAGTGCCATTATCGTTTAGGGATTCACTTGAAACAGATTGGATTTGTATACCAATTTATATTGGTGTCATATCAGGATTTTTTTGTTAGGTTAGATGAAATTGCAACAACTGACCAAAAGATTGAGATTTTTTGTTTCTTTATACATCCAGTACTGTTCTCTTCGCTTAAAATAACCAGTCGGTCATGTTACTTGTCAGTGTTGTTTTGCTCAGTTAATTCTCCTAACTGGTAATTACATTTTGGTCACTAAAAAGTCTAAACCATTGTGTAATACGTATACAGTATAAACTGTGTTGATGCTAGGTAGTGCATTCTCTTCTAATTAATGTGCCATAAGTTCTCTTTTATCATATCTTTATAATCTTTATTCATATTATAATCATATTGTGATAACCTCTTCATCATACAGAATTCACTTGTATAGTTTCTGAAACGCAACTTTTACTTCTTATGCATATGATATTATGTGGAAACTATTTAAAGTTGCATTACTTCTGAAACTGCCATTTGTTTTTTCAGAAACTCACACCAGCCACTTATCATCCTACCCATAGCAGGACCCTTCCTCCGCCTAATCAAGGTACTTTTATGAAAGAATTATTGAAGATCTTTGCAAATTCATAACATGTGGTTTCATATAAGTATCTTGTTTACCTCTAATTAGTTTTCTGAAAGAAGGTGGCCTGCATTGGGTAGAAAGTTAACCACAGTCCCTTCTTAACTTGGTTGTTCTTCATTTGAAAAACTAGTAAACTGAGGTTAATGAACTTTGAGATCTAGCAGTGCACTCAAAGTTCCAGCAGATATAAGAAAATAGTGCTCATGTATTTAGGTAATGTAACTACGAAAGTCCATGAACAGGATGGGAGAAAACACTGTCCATCTAGTCATCATGTTCCTCTATGGCATTGTATTCTTCTGTGATATCATATGCCTATTGGTTAAATCCTTACTTCAACCTGCAGTTTGGTAGCCTTAAATAACTACATATTATGTGTTTCTTCTTGTTTTATTTATTAATTCCTATTGATATGCTGTTTAGACTTTATCTTCTCATCTTGTGTTCACCCTTTATCCAGCTAAATTAATGGTGTCAGCAACTTCCAGTCCTTGTTAGCATATGCAATTTATTTTCTTTAGGGTAAATTTCACTATACGCCCAATAAGTTTGGGCTTTTGGCACTTAACCCCCACAAAGTTTGAAACACTCACTAAACCCCTAATAAGTTTGGGAATTTCAGATAACCCCTAAAACATTTTGATTTTTTGCACTTAACCTGCATAATGATGTAAGCACATATTTGAGTTCCCAAACAAAGAATAGTACATAAACATAGTAATGTAGGCATTGGGGTTGAAGTGAAAAAAATTGAAATATTTTGGGAGTTTTCTGAAATTCTCAAACTTATTGGGGGTTTTAGTGAGGATCTCAAACTTTTGGGGGTTAAGTGCCAGTGGCCCAAATTTATTGGGGGTTTAGTGAAATTTGCCCATTTCTTTACTTTTTCTTCATAACTCTTTAATATCAAAGTCAGGACAATTTATCAGGGGGTGGTGAACTGCTTGTTGAATGCCAAGGATACCTTATGGGTTGATACACACAGACAGACAGACTGAAACATGCACACACATTTTAGCTGGAAATTATTGGACAACAGCCGGGGCTTGGTAGCTAGAAACTATATTTAATTTGGGCATTTTGACTTGACTATGGCACAGAGACTCAATGGTGTACTGCATAAAGCATTGGATCCAAAGTAAGCAAAATCAGAAGAAACTACTTAAACCTAATCTCAGTATTTCCAGAAACATCATCTTGTTCAGGTCAATTGCTATAACTTCACCAGCATCACTATGTTAGGCTTTGAACTTTTGTTCTGCTTCAGACTCAGAAATTCTAGAATTCCTCTTTGATGTTTTCGAACACTTATTCTGCACTATTCTCAGTTATATGTAAAGTTCATAGCTTAACAGGAATTTAATATCTGACTTTTCTTTTGCTGCTTCATAGTAATATCAACTGAAGCCCGGAACATTCTTCTGAGACAAATCTACAGCAAATCTGAAGACAAGGTGAAAACTCGATATATTTATCATTTTATTGAAGTGCAACTTCCATGTTTATCATCTAACCTCTCACATATTGATCCATGCAGTTGAGACCAAAGAGAGCTGCTTCAGACCATCTGAGCCCTGATCATGGATGCAAACAGCCGAGGGGTACCTTTGAGGGCCCTTTCTAATATTCTTCTGTCGATGTATCGATCAAAGTGATTGGAGTATTCTTGTTGTTTGTGTGTACTTACCATGTTGTCCATGTTCTTATATAGTGAAAAACCTCCCCTTGCACTCTTGTGTTGAGCAATATCAATATGTTTGTAGCAGGTGATTTGGAACAGTGATAAGTGTAAGTTTTAATTTCCTTTTTGTAGATGACTGACTGATTACAAGTAGCGCTTACAAGTAGTACATGTATTATGGGGTATAAGAATGTAAAGGTGCATAATTTATGAAGTTTCAAACAATTTTGATAAGCATAACGCAAATGTATATATGGCGGATTTAGGGAGGACTCCTGCTTGGACTAGAATTCAGGTCCAAAATTCGACAGGCGAAAAAAGCTAAAAAAGAAAGAAAGAAAATTATTTACTTCTGGAGAATTTTATAACCTACCAAAATCTGAAAATTTTCTACTTCGGTTTGGATGGGATCACGGTCACCAGTCCGATTGATGCCCGCAAAAATAATGTGAGTCTGAGAGCAACTCATATGCGAGAGATTTTTTGAGTCAGATAAGGCGACAGTTTGCATGAGATTTTTGACTGGGGGTGTCAGCTCCTCTTTGTTTATAAAGTTTAAAATACACTTGATTGTTGAAGTGTAATCTAATGCTAAAATGTGACCCGTTGGAATTGTGCGGAGAAGGGTTTATCGTAGAACTTCTTGAGATTACTAGCTTTTGAACTTCGGACTCTCTCCCGAACTATTAAAAAAAATGGTTTTAATTTCTTCAAAATAACGTTTAAGGCCAACACCTTGTAATTTGAACTTGAAGCCGAAAAGAGACCAGTACATGTACAAATATCATGCACTATGATATACATATATAGAGCAAGGCTCCTATATATAAATAAATAAATAAATATATATATATATATATATATATATATATATATATATATATATATATATATATATATATATATATATATATATAGAGAGAGAGAGAGAGCAATGTTCCTATAAACTTAAGTTGATAGGAAATAGTATACACCAACTTTTGTATCCATTGATGTTGCCTTGGGATCCGTGAAATCAAGAGATGCACAAATCTCAAAGTGGGCTTTATATCTTTCACGGATCCCAATGCAATATCAATGGATAGAAAAGTTGGTGTATGACTATTCCCTATACACTTAAGTTTATAGGAGCTTTCCAATATATATATATATATATATATATATATATATATATATATATATATATATATATATATATATATATATATATATATATATATATATATATATATATATAAACTTAAGTTGATAGGAATAGTCATCCACCAACTTTTCTATTTGCCTTGGGATCCGTGAAAGCTATAAAGCCCATTTTGAGATTTGTGTGCATCTTGATTTCACGCATCTCAAGGCAAGATCAATGGATATAAAAGTTGGTGGACACTCCTCCTTATCAACTTAAGTTTATAGGAGCCTTCTCTCTCTCTCTCTCTCTCTCTATATATATATATATATATATATATATATATATATATATATATATATATATAGAGCAAGGCTCCTATAAACTTAAGTGTATAGGGAATAGTCATACACCAACTTTTCTATCCATTAATGTTGCCTTGGAATCCATGAAAGATATGAAGCCTATTTTGAGATTTGTGCACCTCTTGATGGCACAAATCTAAAGACAACATTAATGGATAAAAAGTTAGTGTATACTATTCCTATAAACATTAGTTTATAGAAGATTTGCTCTATATATATATATATATATATATATATATATATATATATAAAGCTCTATCAACTTAAGTGGATAGGAGCCTTGTCCACCAACTTTTTATCCACTCATCTTGTGTTTAGATTTGTGCCATCAAGAGATGCACAGATCTCAAAAGACTCTTCATATCTTTCATGGATCCCAAGGCAACATCAATGGATAAAAAGTTGGTGGATGACTATTTCTATCCACTTAAGTTTATAGGAGCTTTCCAATATATATATATATATATATATATATATATATATATATATATATATATATATATATATATATATATATATATATATATAGAGAGAGAGAGAGAGAGAATATGATAAAATAAGATGGTGAGCTCAGATTCTTATCGTGAGCTAGCCCAATAAGCTACTCGAAACGATGATCGGCACCGTCCATCGTGATTTGCACTCATCATGATCTATATGTAGAAAATACTATATTGTTTTAAAGTTTTTAATCATTATTTTAGCTATGTGTAGAAGGGACGGCTGTTTAAACTGTCTAAAAAATTAACGTATCAAACTAGTTTAATTCATATTCTAGAAGACTCCAAAGTATATCAAAAGTTCAAAATTACACAAAACACCGACTTTTCAAAACTTAAAACAAAAAATATGAAATTTGAAAATTAACAATAGCCCCCAGAATTTAAAATTTGCAATTAACACCTACACATTTTAAAAATTACAGAAATAACCTCAAAAGTTCAAATTATAAAAAAACACTCTAAAATTTAGAGATTTTAAAACTTGCAAACAACATAGATGGATTCCAGGGATTACCATTAGGCACTTGAAAATTTAAAATTTGTAAAAATAAACTCAAAGTTACAAAATTATAAAAACTCCCTCAAAAGTTAAAAATCACAAAAAATCTTGAAAATTTAAAACTTATAACCGGTACATATCAAATCTGGAAATTATCAGCAGATCGCCAAAATTTTGAATTTTTCAAAAAACAACCCAAAGTTTTAGTAATTGTAAAAAACACCCTTAAAATTTTCGAGTTGCAAGAAACATCCTAACATTTAAAACTTACCACCAACACATGAAACATGAAAATTACAAGCACCCAACTTAAAATTTAAAATTTTCAAAAATATTATCAAAGTTTAAGAAATTGGAAAACACACCCTCAAAAGTTCAAAATCACAAAAATCTTTGAAATTTGGCAAAGAAAAGAGTAAATGTTTGATATTCTTTCATTAAGATATATAAATTTAACTTTCAATTTAAAGTTTATAATCCCTTTTAGCATCTAAAATAGTCTAAGTTTATGTTAGTAAAAATAGCAATTAAAATAGATTAAAACTATCCAGTTAAGGAATAAAAATTAAAAATATATGATAGATTAAAATTAACGCTCTTGTATAAATTTAAGGAACTGCATATAATTTTACTAATAACATTAATTGATAGAAGACTAAATTACATAAAACTAATAAAAGACTATAATATAATAAGTTAGCATTAATTGATTATAATGTATAAACATTCATCTCTTGTTAATAATATTTATAGGGTAAAAAATACAATGAGTTATGTATGGAGAAACTATCGAGAAAGTTCGAAATATCCTTTAAAAGAATCAAGCTGTTTTCATTTCAAATGGAGAAGTGAAGGAAATAAACCCAACATTTCGAAAACATTCATGAATCACGTGAATTGACATTGACAAAAGGCATAACTAGCAAAGAAGCACCGGCTGAGTTTCCTTTGAAGAATATATTGAACAACTTTGTCCCAATCAAAAAATATTCTCCATGAAAATACAAGAAAAATTAGTAAGTATTTATAAATTCTCATACTTTAATCTTGAAATACTAAAGGAATCATAAACTTAATATAAAATTACAAATAAATAATCTTGCAATAGAAACTAAAGTGAAGCCATTGATCAACTATGTTGCGAGATATAATAAGCCAAGAAGAGGAGGAAATCACTATAATGGATAAAAGGTATACACATGATACTTACTTACAACAATGTGCGTAAAAAATTAAAATCGATATTTTTCTTTTTCCTATATAGTGGCATGACTCTGCAAGTAACTTTATTTGGCGATATAACTACTAACGAAGGATCAATTCTTAAAGACACGATCAAAGATAAACATGTAATAGCAATCACGATTTCAAAATCTTTAAACATGAAGATAACATATTTCACTACTAAAATTCTTATTAAAGGTCACTAAACATTAAATTCATCTTATATCTGTCTCAAATTTGTAGGAAGATATGCATGTCATCGTAAATTGTGTTAACAATATACATTAATCCAAAGATACAACTTATTGAAGAAATAAGAGAATGGTAAGTAAACCAAACAAATATTCATATAACACAATAAAGAAAAAATATTACACTTTAAAGCTAATATGCATGACTCATTCAGAACAAGCTGCTAAAACAAAAGCATCTCCATCAAGGCTCTTAAGAAATACAACACAAATTTAAATTATTGATAAATGCAATCATCACAACATTCGAAGAGGTATGATCTTACAAGACCTACTCTAAAATTTACACAATTAAACTTTAAAATACTTTACCTATACAGACACGCTATTGGACCTATAATGCAAAGATAACTACCATTTACAATAGAGTTGAGCCGTGGTTCTACGCTTGTAAAGGCTACAACAAGAAGGTGGATAGAGATGTTAATAAGAGCGTTCAAATGATAAATATCACAGAATCACCGATGACATAGTACCAAGGTTAAATAATATCTCTTCTTCATGAAATAAACATATCAAAATTAAATATTAACATTATAACCTAAGGCAAATTGATAATGAAAAATACAGCTATTTAGTTCAGATCCTCGTGGAAAATGACACAGACAGAACAAAGGTAACATTATTTAATACAATAGAAACTCTTATTGGATGCACACTAAAAGAATTCATTGCAGAGGAAAAAGAGGTAACTCCTAACCTTATTTAAAAAATAAATTAGAAACACAAAAATTTCATATATATGAAATTAACATTTAGTCTCATTGCAACACAAAAATAATCAAAGTCTGTATTTCTAGAAGTTTCTGTTGAACATTGAAAATACATTCAACTTCTTTGTGAAGTAAGACGAGAAGATAAAAGATGAACGAGCCCAGGGAAAAATAACAGCGCAAGAAATCCAGCTCCAGCCTGATGTCACAATCAATGTAGATGATGAAGACACAACTTTAGAATTGCTCAGGAAAAAGATAAAGGTCGAGAAGGATTGATCTTGACTCAATAAAAAAATGAAACACAAGGAATAAAATATCTGTTTTCTGAATATTTTATAGAATAGCTTAATTTTTGAGTAAAATCAGGAATCTTTAGAAAGAATTTTCATGAACTCTTTTAAATATTTTTATATGATTATGTGGATACTTTTATCATATAAAAGTGTACTAGGGTTAGCGTTAATTTTTAGTTTATGATTTTTTCTGAAGTCTATCAATGATTAGGAACAGACTTTATATTCTCTTTAGTTTCGTTCTAGCCCACTTTTAATTAATCATCTTGGCTTATTGGCTTTAATTATTCATCTTTTTTATAACGCTATTTTTAAGTGTTTTTACTTTTACAACATTATACTTTCTCAAGTCAAGCTTGGTTTCATGTCGATCCAAATAACGTGAAAATTCAAATTGGCTTTAGATTATATTTGTTTCCTGTCAATTCAATTATCAACATGAAAATTTAAATTTGGTGTAGCCCATTCAAATAAATATCAAAGAAAATAAATAATCACAATGCTAAAGTTAAAGACATAAGTGAGCAAAAACAATCAAAGTGGAACTGAGAAACAAATTGTAGTAAGGAAATAAATCAAAATACTTAATCATGGTATTTAACCACGTGCATTGCAGGTGCGTAAAACCTAGTACTCTCTTTAAGAGTGTGAGTTTGAGAAAATTTCTATTGTCAATATTATCCTTCACCCTTTTAAATATTACATTCTAATCCTAAATTAATTAATATGTGCATCTTATTCTATCTTCATACGAGTTCTCATCAAACTAAACTATCTATAATTAGAAAATTCTAATAATAAAATATTTAATAATTCTAATCAAATCATAACTATCCATAAGTAAAAAAATTTAAAATTTTTATATTTTACTCATTGAGAAGACCTAAACTATTTTTAAAAACGTATTGGGGTTACTTCAACTAATCAACATGAGCATGAGCATGTAAAAGATTAAAATTTATTCACTAAAAGTTAAATTTCAAAAAACCACTTTAACTTTGGACGATTATTCGATAACCAACCACCACTCGCCACTACCCCCCACCCCCACCAAAAAAAACTGTAAACTATCATAAAATCCCCTTGAGTTTAAGGTTAACAGAAAACCCCCTTTAACTTTGAAAAAAAAATTTGAAAAAAATAATCAAAACCCTTCTATATTTAGCTTGGATTTAGCCCTTAAATTGTGCATATTTTCCAAAAATACCCCACAATTCTCACTATATATAGAAGGCTAAATTTTTTAAAAAATGCCTCTTAACTTTGGGCGATTAATAGATGACCCCCGACAACTTTCAAACTATAAGAAATCCCCTTAAAGATAGGGATTATCAGAAAAAAACCATTTAATTTTAAGAATTTTTAGAGAAAAACTACTCAAAAGGACTTACAAGTCGAAACCCCTTTAATATTAAGATTTTTCAAAAACAAACTACTCGAAAAGGCTACGTTGCAATGTTTCCTTTCTATATTTAATTAATATTATTTTATTTTTATACCCCTTAAATCAGATACATTTGCAAAAATACCACCCAAATCTCAATATTTATGGAAGGCTAAATTTTACAAATTTCCATTAGGCTTAGGGGCTGGGTTTCTGATAGGGTAACTATTATGAAGCCCCCTTCAGGCCGATATTTTTTTATGAAACCTTCTGATGTTATTTTTTCATTATAAAACACCCCGCTGTTAAAAAAACTGGTCAAACTCATTTATATTCCAAAACTACCCTCTTCTTCCTTTTAGCATGTTTTCCCTTTCTCCCAAAGGCAAGACATAGATTAGAAACTGAAAATTACACCAAATAGAAACTAAAATCAAAATTTTGAAGAGCTTATCTTAATCTTCTATTAATGTTCTCTTTGTTAATGGTTGTAGTTACTTGGGTTTAATGTGAAGAGGGAGGCATGTTTTCAATAGTTTGATGTAGAAAAGAAAGTTTGTTGAGGTGTATTTTAGAGAAAAAGATAGAAATAAAATGGATTTTAATAGGTTTTAAACAGCTGGAGGTGTTAAAATGAAAATAATAATAATAATAATGTTAGGAGATTTCATAATAAACTGTCAAAATTAAAGGGGTTTCATAATAAATATCCTTTCTCGGTATTTTGAAAGTTATGAGAGTTATCTAACAATCGTCCAAAGTTAAGGATTTTTTAATTTAGCCTTTATAAAACAACCACAAAATTACTAAGTTTGGAGAAAAATTTCCCTCATACCCAAACAGATTTATGTCGCAAATAGATCAATGGTGATTTTACATTCTATCCTTTCTCAAAGCAGCAACCTAAATAGAATTGATATTCCCTAGAAGCAGCCTATCCCAAATTATGCCCTCAACCTCAACCTTAAACCTCTTCCATGGTTTAAAAAGACATCATCATAAGAACACATTGCCAGACAAGAGCTATATACATCCTCTATAGACGAAGGGAAAGAAAGAGAAAGCTCTTCGGTGTTGTGATCACAACTTTATTTTGGGAAGGAACTGGTGTTTAACTAATTTCAGATTCCAAAACTTGAGTAAGTTTTTTCTTTTCTTTTTTCCTTCATAAGAATTTAATGACATATATTATCATATGCTTTGAGGCATTGAAGAAACTAATTGCCATATGAGCGATTGATATTTTCTAATGATTGTTGCTTACACTGCTTATGATCAAAGAAACATAGAAACAAAAGTGAATGTACATAAATGTAAGTATTATGAAAGTCGCAAAATTATGAAAGTCTACACAAAAGATTTCATCATCAAATGAAGGTTTAAAAAGGAGCAATTTTGCAACCGTGTTACAATAAGAAAATAAAACAAAAAGAAATAATCAAAATATTTAATCATGTGCAATGCACATGCATTTCACCTAATATTATTCAAAATTAATAAAATGTATATATATTTGGACACAACGCTATTGTTAAGAATAGAGCTTTTGGGAGAAAAGAGACTTGTTTTATTCATTGTATTGAACTGCTTAAATACAAGAGTAAGAGGAGAGGTTCTAGAATTCTAATCGATATGTGACTAAAATAAAGGAAAACAAATATCCTAATACTACTATATCTAATGCCTCTCGTCAAACTCGCGATTGGTAGAGAACCGTGAGTTTGGATAAGATGAGTAAAAGTTTGCATAGATGGTTGTTGGCATGGCTTGGCGAGAGGTGGTTGAGTTGGAGCACATCGGTGGCTAAGTGCGGCGGAGATCATGTTATTGCAGTGATCGGCGGTCACGCACGGTGGTCACGAGAGGGCGGACCTACAGTCGCGGGAGAAGGCGCGGTGACTGGATCTTGCAAACGGCGAGGTATGATGTTGCAGCAGTGATCGGCGGTCACGCACGGTGGTCACGAGAGGGCGGACCTGCGGTCGCGAGAGGAGGCATGGTGACCGGATCTTGCAAGCATCGGTGAGTGGAAAACACTTGGCTAGAGAGAGCTTGGCCAGAGGCTGGCCAAGGAGGGAGGAAATCTCGCTAAGGCATTTTGTCGAACACTTTGTGTGCATGCGATGAAGCGGATGAACAGTAACCCTGCGGATGAACAGTGTCTTTGTGGCGAGGTTAGGATTAGGGTTTTACTGTGCGCGGAGGTTTCCGCGCATGAACAATGGCCCATTATTGAACAGTGTCATTATGCCAAGCGACGAGGTTAGGACTAGGGTTTTACTGTGGGTGGAGGTTGTGAGCGATGGGGCAGTGCGTCAAGGTTGAATCCAGCGTCAAGGTTGAATCCGGTATCGAGGCCGCCGAGGGGAAGCGAGGAGTTTTCAGCAAAAACCCCTCAGCGGCTCGATGTAGAGAAAAAAGAAAGAGGTCTCTCTGAGATCAAGAGGATGACTCTGATTAGGGCTGTGCAATTGGTCGGTCGGTTCGGTTTTGACCAAATTTTGTCAAACCGAACTGAATTGCCTATCATTCAAAATCGAACCGAACCGATTCAAGTCGGTTCGGTTCGGTTCGGGTCGGTTTGTTCAGTTTTCACTTTGGTACAATTCTCTTGCACTATGTGCATCAATCAAGGAAAAAAATTAAGAAAATGTTAGAATCAACATAGGTTTTAAGTTTCTTACCTCCAAAGTGGATTGGTCGAAAGTAGAAGAAGTGAATAGAGAATATAGAGGTAGAGAAATAGAGATGATGATAAGCCCTAGAATTAGAGAGGACACCATTGTCGGGGTATTTCGTCACCATTAGGTTGCGTGAGAAAAAAAGATATTAGGCTATCACGAAGCAACTCTATATGAACTATGACGGGTCGGGTTTAAGTGGATGCGGATAGCGATTAGAATGGGTAACACAATTCAGTCGGTTCGGTTTTGACCAAATTTTGTCAAACCGAACTGAATTGCCTATCATTCAAAATCGAACCGAACCGATTCAAGTCGGTTCGGTTCGGTTCGGTTCGGTCGGTTTGTTCGGTTTGAACCGAACTATGCTCACCCATAACTCTGATACCATGTTAAGAATAGAGCTTTTGAGAGAAAAGAGACTTTTTTTATTCATTGTATTGAACTGCTTAAATACAAGAGTAAGAGGAGAGGTTCTAGAATTCTAATCGATATGGGACTAAAAAACAGATATCCTAATACTACTATATCTAATAACTATTTCCCCAATAAATTACTAAAGATTGACTATTTATATCTCACCATAAAAATGTTTAATACATGTAAATTCAGTACAGCGAATATATTTGATTCTTAGGACTTTTCAGGTTGAGATACAAAAATGTTCTCCAGAAAGTATTATCCATGAAACGGCTTTCAAAATCAGACTATTTTCATTTGCTCAAAAAAAGAAAATAAAAAAATAAAATAAAATAAAAATAGAAACAGGAATAACGTTTCATTTACGTTGTAATTAAAGTCCTGCGTAGTAACACTCCCAACATTAAATGTTTAGGGTTTTTAGATATTTGTCCGTTACATCTGCCAAAATTACATATTAGTCCCTCAAATCTTAAAAATTGCATATAAGTACCTCAAATCATATATACTCTTGCAAATTCGTCACTCGATTCACCGACGTTAGATTTTAGGGGAATATTCCTGTGGTTGGAGGCAAAAAGACATTTATGACCTTTTGTTAAGTTCATAACCCGTTCTTTAACGGTTTTTAAAACATGTACATGCTCCCAAAAAATCAAATCCACTTAGATTATTCTCTAATGATAAGAAAAAGAGCTCTAACCTAAAAGCCAACAGGCAAAATCTTCTAAATTATACATAATCCCCTCATATTTGATAGACACATATAAGGAGGGAAAGTTTGACAACTGCAGGTATTGGGTTAAGGCTTGACCCAATTATGGTTGTGTTTTTTGACTAAAAAACTAACAGAGGGACGAACATGCAAGACCCCAGATGATTTGAGACGCTAATACACAATTACCAAGATTTGACAGACTAATATGCAATTTCCGCAGACTTAACTTTTAAGGGACTAATATCTAAAAAAACCCTGATATTTATTTTTATTTACGTTTCCACAGAAGCGAATCGTGACGCTGGTCTCCTCGGCGAGCCAAGACTAATAAAAGGGCAAAGAGTCGTCGTCTTTATTTCTCTTCGTCTTCAGAGAATTTTCACGAGCTAATGGCGCTGCCCTATTTGGAAGCGGTTTTAGGTAAAACTTTTTAGTTTTCCCCCTTTTCTCTTCGATTCTTTAACTTTATACCCGCGATGATTTGATCTCTACATGAAGTGGCAAATTTATTTTCCCCAAAACGAGGTGATTTTTTTTCATATTAGGTTTTACTTTCTTTTCTTTGGGTGTAAATGTTGAGCGGAGATCATCAGATTAGGGTTTCTTAGGTTTCAGTTACTCGTTTTAGTATTCGATGTTGATTCATAGAAAATCTAGTTAAATGACGATTTAACTTTCTCCCTGAACTATCTCTGGGGGAAGTTTGTTTACTCTTTCATGAATATAGTAAGTGGTGAAATAAAACTTGACCTGATATTCTGGTAAGGGATCTGCCTTGTGATTCCATTGTTAACACTCACCACCGAAAAGGTGAAAACAATCATTAGGGTTTAGGAGGGTTTTTACTCTTCATGTCCTTGTAAGTTTCAAATTCTGCGTCTTCTGACTTTACATTTTCATTCATCTCGAGGTCTTTTTCGGTAAGTATATTGAGGCTGATTGTCTTGCTTTTACCACATACAAAAGATAATCAATTATCTAAGCAAGCATCTAAGTTCTTAGCGATAAAATGAAGTGTCTAAAAGTTTGGGTTAATTGGGAACAGACCTCTGTAGTATAACCCAATTGTAAAGGGAACCCCTGTAGTATTGGCCCAAGTGTGAATACAACCCCCTAAGTTAACTTTTTCGACTCTTAAAAAAAAGAAATTGGGTGTCTATTCTCACCGATAGAACTATAAAGGGTCTATCTGCCTCCTCAAATATTTTTAACAGTTCTAAGAGAAAAAATTCACCCAGGGGGTCTATTCGCAACAAGTAGAACTGTAGGGGGTTTATTCGCAGCAAATAGAACTACATGGGGTCTCTTTGCAATTGGCTGATACTACAAGGGGTTTGTTCGCAATTAACCCTAAAAGTTTTAATGTAAAAATCTTTCATTAGATAACTGACAAGGCTTCAATGTTTTAAAAAGCCTCCGCCTAGCCTGCGTAAGCGTACGCCTAGGCCTAGGTGGTACCTAGGCCGCCTGCCTAGCGTCTTGGTGGAACCTAGGCTGCCTACGTCATTAGGAGCACCTTGGGGAGTGTGGTTTGTTTACGTAGGTTGCACCCTTTAGGCCTTGATTGTGATTTTCTCCATTGCAGCCTCCACATCCTCCAACCTCCAAACTCCGGCCTCCAACTATGAACACCTTCTCTACCTCCTCAGACCTTTAGCAAAACCTCCTCCACCACCGCGAAGAAAGAAATCCGCCTAGGTGCCAGTCCGAAGCCTAAGGTTTCTATACCATTTGCATTTACTATCAATTAGTGTAATTAAAAAATAAAGAAATAGAAAAACCACCTAGGCCCCACATAGGCTCTAGGCGTTGGCCTAGGCCGCCTAGCACTTTCAGTAACCTTGCAAGGCTTCCTCTTCTCTTTATATTGATGAAAGTTATTCAGTGTTTATTATTTAACATGATCTATTGAGTGTGTAAGTTGCACTGTTTAAAAATATGTGCAACATTCTAAGCTTTTATACCTGAACATGTGTGTTAGTATTTTGATATTTCAAGTCACAATATATGATGTATCCAGTGAAAAAATAGACGCGACAACATCTATTAGTGTCGTAATAACTTTGTAACCTGGCTTAATGCTTGAAACATTCATCAAGTTCGTGTGTCCTTCGTTTAGATATGCCTAACATAAAGAAATATGATATGTGGGCCTATAGGTGTAGCAACATTGTCAGGGAAGAAATATCTCTGCCAAGATTGGATAATTTTTAATTTTTATTGGCATGCATGCAAGTGTTTATTTAGCAAGGTTATCGATAGCGGATAGCGTCGCGTAGCGGTGAGGCATCGCTAAGGCTATTTGGGGCTATTGCGGCAAAATAGCGGTAAAAAGCGCAAAGTCAAATAGCGGTCTAATTTAGATGTGTATAAATATTAAAAAAAATTAAAAAAAAATCTCGAAAATCTAAAAGTGCATATTTGATGATTTAAAGAGATCCTAAATATGAAATAGACATGTAACCATCACATAATACCGAAGACGACTGAAGGAGGAGTCAAAGAGTCGTCGTCTTCGAGAAGATGAGCAGAGCGGTGAGAGGACTATATTAGGAGGAGCTCACAGCGAGAGGAGGTGAGAGGAAGTGCTGAGGGAGGTGCCGGAGGCTATGGGAGGTGGCGGGAGTACGCCGAAAATCGCGGGAGACGGTGGGATGCAGTGGTTACGGGTCAGGTTTAATTTAAAAAAATAAACCTCAAATTGCTTTTAAATAGCGGTCAAGAAATCGCGGAAGGTGGTGGGGATGCAGTGGTTGCAGGTCGAGTTTGATTTTAAAAAAATAAACCTCAAACCGCTTTTAAATAGCGGTCAAAAAGCGGATTTTGCTCGCAATCGCCCACTATTCACCGCTATGGAGCGCTATTGGCCGCTTTTACGAGCAGAAAACGCATATTTCGCAATGTCACCGATAGCGGGCAATAGCGTCGCGGGAAGGGACCGCTAACGCTAGTAGCGCCGCTATTGCGGGGCTATTTACCGCTATTTACAACAGTGTTATTTAGTTAACGTAATTGGGATGATGACCCATAATTCATAATAGAACTTAATGGCATAATACTATTCATGTAGTTGACCGCCATAAAAATTTGATATAAATACTTTGTTGTTTTATCTGTACTTTTGTTTTTGGTGTTTTTCTTTTGTGTTTTTTTGGGGGGGGGCAAGATAAAGGTGGACAGGTGTCAGGTTATGTACTATTTGGATCTAGGGAATGTAAGAAAGGAGGATGATAGTCTTCTTGTAGTTTAAACACTCAAGCTTTCTTGCTCTCTCAATTTTTTTCCTTGTCCATTTCTTCTTTTTCTTTTTTTCAACCTAGAAAGGGACGCTGGAACATAGATGTTTGATCGAGGATTTTACTAATCAGTTAAGTATGTATTACCTATTGTGAAATGCAATCAGTTTGGGTTTCTTTGTTGGCTGAGTTTAATTTTCATTATGATGAAAGGTGAGTTAGTCTACCCAACTACCTGGTCTTATAGGATTCTGGAAAGACCGTCTCTTGCTCATTGTTCAGGAACTTAAAATAAAACAACTTTAGGCTTTCATAAATGTCGGTCAAATCATGTTGTATTGCCAATCTCATTTAATGCAAAGAGCTTGGATGACAATGGTGAGTTCATGTTACGTATGCTATCTGTTAAAGCCAATCTAGATTTTTTCAATATTGTAATTGGCCAACTTCATGAGTAAGGTGCTAAGCTTGAGAGAAGAAAAATTGGAGGGTAAACTTCTTCGCCCATAGATTAAAGGTTGTCCCCTCGTAGTGTAGACAATCCTGATGGCAGAGTGTCCTTTGTTTATGTGTGACTGCCTTGTTCTTTATATTCTTCTTTGTTTTTTTTTTTAATCTTTTCATTTTGTTTTATTTTTATGAAACTGAAGTTTTTATAAAAAACTCAGTTTGAAGTAAATTAGAGCACATCATCACAGTGCTGTTGCTCTGAAAAAGTCACAACACTTAATAGACTTGAATCTTTCAAATTAGTTTCCTCATAGCAGATGCTACATCTATACATTTTAAATATACCTATTAATTCGTTGTTCAATTCACATGGAACTTTTCTTTCAAAAGAAAAAGAAAGGATAGTCTGGGCGTTTGCTTGAAAACCTAAAATTGCGTAGATAAATCTTCTCCTTTTAAGTTTGTGCAATGAGCCAACAGGTGGAGACCTTAATATGTCAACTTTTATTTTATTTAGAGGAGCTTTGAATTTGTACAAGTTCTAATCATTGAATGAACAACCCTGAGAAAACCTTGAATCTCCCTAGGCAGACCTTGAACTTTGCGAGCCTAGTCTCTAAAGAAGAGATGATCCCAGAAATTTTAAGGGGACCAAGAAGTCATTTTAGAAAAGTATTCTCCCTTATTACGGAGTATAGGATTAGAATAAAGTGATTGTTTGAGTTAAAACTTCAAGATGTAAATCTAAAGATGGATGTTTATAGAATATTGGATCCATTCCTGAAGTTTTATTGAGCTGCATAATTAAGCTTGATCCTCAATACAGCCATCCTCAGATTTGCCAAGCTTGTTCAATTATTTAAATGAGCTAAAATTCCATTCCAGCTTGTCCGTTTAGCTTATTAGATGAGTTTGGGTAAGCTATTTTTTATCTGATCCTGAGTTGAGGCTCAAACTTCCAAACTCTTTACATCTCTGATGCTTGGAAATTAATTAAATCACATGAAACTTTTTGTATTAATGATAAAGAAGCATTTCTTGATTATTATCCTAATCAGTAATCATTATTCCTACTTTTGACTTTCTCTTGCAGGTTTTATGATCTTAATGTACATTTTTGAAACCTATCTGGACATCCGACAACATGCAGCTCTCAAGCTGCCCAGCCTTCCTAAATCGTTAGAAGGAGTGGTCAGCCAAGAAAAATTTGAAAGATCTAGATCTTATAGCCTTGATAAAAGGTGTGCTATCTTTTCCAGGTTTCTATTTACTTCAGTTAATATAAGCTATGCATAAGTTCTCTTAGTATTATGTGCTATATGTTTTTAATCCTGTAACTGTTCAGAACTCTTGCTCTTCTTCTAGCCTATTAAATACCATCTATACTTGAAGACTAATTTGTTACTTAATTCCAGTCACTTCCACTTTGTTCATGAAGCTGTAACAATTCTGATGGACACTGCAATTTTGTTTTTTGGCATATTACCTTGGTTCTGGAAGGTAACAATTTGCACCTTGCATAATTTGGCGCTTTTTCCATCAATCATATGCTGAAACTTCTTTTGTGGTTGCAGAAATCCGGAGAATTGGCAGTGTACATGGGCTTGAATGCAGATAATGAAATAATTCACACCCTTTCATTCTTAGCAGGAGTCATGATTTGGTCGCAGGTATGGATGTTAATCATTCTGCTAAACTTATTGGTTCAAGCAGACAGTTAGAGTCATAGTATATCATGGTTTTACCCTTTCCTGAATGGTTTGCCTCTCTGTTATTGTTTCTCACTTATTCTGCCAGTCCCCACCACATAGGCAAAGTCCCCACCACATAGGCAAAGTTACATGGATTGATAGAAATAAACATGAAAATGCAGTTCTAGATTCTCTTTCAATACTAATAGTTTAAAAGATTTTGGTTAATTTTAAAATCTCTTGAGGTGAAAGCATCTCCTTTACATCAATATCCAATGTTTTGACTGGAATTCTTTATTGTGCTATTGCATTCTTTGCTATATTTAATTCCATTCTATGCTCTTGGGCTTAATTTATATTCTGGTACATATCCATGCAATTCTTGAATTTTCTAGATATTCATCAGGAAGTATTTCTAGCTGGATGTGTTGAATGGATACGTCAGTAGCACCTAATGATTTGACTTAACTGCTGAGTGAAAGTGCATGGTGATTTGTTCATATACTGTGATGTCAAATGAAGCTCTTGAATTTCTGGTGGAGATTCGTAGAATAGAAAGAAATAAGATATTATTTATGTTAGTTGTAAGAAAGAATATTATGAAAGTTCTACGATGAAGATCATCTCTAAAATTAGTAAGTGGAGATTTATTAATTGGTACATGAATGGGTGGTTATTACAATGACTTTATGTTTTAGTTCGTAGATTAATTTAGGTTTATTTTGAAAATCTTTTGTCATGACCTGTGCTAGTGCTGAGCTTGTTCTCATACTTGCGAGGTGGAATCTTCTAGGAGTCCATGCACTTGGTCGTTTGATTTAATGCATGTGATAGACCTGCCGATGGAAATAACTTGCTTGACCAGATTAAAAAGTTTTGAGGTCCCCTGAGGTTGCGGTATCTTTCATAGACATTGTTTTTCCTATTCCTTTCCCTCCTTTCATGCTGGTATTTGGCAACAATCCTTTCTATTCTTCCTCTCCTCCCTTTCTCATCAAGAAGTTTTTATTTCTTTTAGATTATCTTAGGATAAGTTTCATGGTAATTTCTTCTTCTATTATACTATTGGATGACTTCTGGTTATCGACTTTTTTCTCATGAACCACGATTATTGGGTGCTTTCTCATTTTCGAACTGGGTCCTAGTTGACTTCAACTGGCTAAGCGAAACTCACTCAAACTTACCATAGAGATTAAGTGAGCCTACTGGGCCATGAATATCAGCTTTGTGACAGCAAAGTAATTGAAAATTTGGTAAATTTAAGATTCTCTTGACTTCTCTGAGCAATCTACGTAATAAAACTGAACAATTCATCCGAAATCATTTTTCCAACTACTATAGCATGTTATTGCCAGCACTTAATTGATTTCATGAAACTGTTAAACCGACAAACTTATGAATTATGATATTGGGGTTTTTGCTAATAAACCCAACATTTTACTCTCATTTACCAAAAAACCACCAAGTTCTATATGTTACAATAAACCCTATATACAAAGTTTGATGCCTTTAAACCCAAAATATATAATACAAAGTTTATAGCTGAATATAATAGGATGTATACAGGGTGGTATAGCCAGGCATTATAGAATAAATAGCCTCATACTGTAGGGTGTATAGCTACACGCTATAGTGTATAGAGCTACATACCATATTGCATTGTTTTAAATATCCTTGATATATCTGATATATCCCCTGTATATCTTTTCATAAGGCTTGTCACAAAATGATATGGTCTTAGTATTATTTGGCGCTTTTTGGCAATTTTTGGGTGATATATACTCGACGTAGACGATATATTAGCCGATATGTTTGCCGATATATCCTTTTATCCGGCTTGTCGCAAAAGAATATATAGTTTTAGAAATTTTTTTTAATGTTTTTCAGCAAAAAATCTAGCTCTATGGAGTTTTTAAGCAAAATTCTTGTAGGCTCTTTTCCCTAAAGGGGTGTTATTCGTTCGAGATTGTTTGGTATGACCAAGTTTCCAACTTACTTGGATTGGGTTAGCACTAGGATTTCCTAATTAACGCCCTGGATTCTTAGTACGATATTTGAAGTTTTAGTTGGATTTCCGGACTAAAGTGTGGATTCTCGTGCTAAAGTTTAGATTCACGGACCATTTGAATTAGAATTGTGGTACTAATTTGTATTTTTAAATATGTAAATATTAAATATATTAGAAATTTTATATCATACATTTGACATCAAATATTTGAATGATTTGATATTGAATATTATTTATTATTTAATATATTAAAATTTTCAATATTATATATCTAATATTTAATATATTTCATATCTAACATTTAAATAAATACCAAATGTTTAATTTATTTATATATTTAGGAAATGTTTGATAATAAACATATTTAATAATTTCATATTAAATATATTTAATATTAAATTTATTTCATTTTAAATGGATTATATAAATTTAAAGAAGTTGATTAACATATTTAAAATTATATATATTCATGTTAATATATCAATAATTAAGAAATATTAAATATTTAAATTAAATTTATTTAATATAAAACTATTAAATATTTAAATAAGTAAAGAGAAGAGGAGAATTACGATCCATGGAGTGTGAACACGATCCACCAATTTTTAACTGGGACTTTTTGTAGGAAATTTCTCATTAGAATATATAGAGTTGGATTGGAGTGTGGATTTTGAAATCCGTGTCCGAGTAACAATCCTAGACAACCTATAACACTTTGAATTCAAATTCAAATTCTAGTCCTAAACCAATAACACCTTAAATTCAAATCCGAATCCTAGGACTAAACCAATAACACCGTAAATTTAAATTCAAATGCTTGTCCTAAACGAATGACACCCTAAATTGAAATCCAAGAAACTGTCCGAGTCGAAATCAACAATCCTCAACCAATAACCCCCTAAGTAAGTTTCTGCAAATATTATTTACATTTTTGTAATCTTTGATTTCATCTAGTATGTTTAGATTACATTTTAGGACATTATATTATGTATGCACATTTTAGGACATTACATTTTGTAATCAACATAGCAAAATGTATTGCTGAAGCTTCAGTTTAATTTTTTATGAGCAATATAGAAATTTTTCAATCCATATTACTTTTTATCATGCAGTCTTTCCTCTTTTATGAAGTCCTTTTGATTGTTTCTGTTTTTTGTTAGAAATTGCAACTTAAAACAGTTTTTGAACTTCGGGCACATCATAATCTTTTCTTGGATTATACAATAATGGTAATTTATGACTGACACCTTGTTTACTGTCATGCAGATCACTGACTTACCTTTTTCACTCTATTCAACATTTGTAATTGAGGCCCGCCATGGTTTTAACAAAGTTGGTTAACTTTCTATGGTCTTTTCATTCCTACTCTAGATGTGGTTAAATTTTCAATGCTTATTTTCCGGCCAGCATAAGTGGTTTGGTCTTGTTAGAGTTTTATGGTCGTGATTTTGTTTTTCTTTTTACTGATTGGTACCTGGACTTTCTAATTATTTTTTGCAGCAAACTATATGGCTATTCTTCAGGGACATGATTAAGGGTATCTTCCTTTCAATCATAATTGGACCACCAATTGTGGCTGCAATCATTGTCATAGTGCAAGTATGATATCATTCAGCTTTTATTATTAGTTCACAATGGTTTTTAATCCACATAGCACGTTTCATTGTACTCTATTGTGCTAAAGTTTACTAATTGCAATGTCGTTGAAATTTGAATTTGCAATAACCGTATCTTGTATAAACTAAGTTCTTCTCTGTCTGCAGAAAGGAGGTCCTTACCTGGCGATCTACCTCTGGGGTTTTATGTTTATGCTATCCATAGTAATGATGACACTATATCCCATTTTAATAGCTCCTCTTTTCAATAAGTTCACTCCTGTGAGTATTTGCTTTCTATGCAAAGGTTAATGAATAGTTAAAATTTAGTTTCCTGTACGACGTTAAAGCAGTTAAACTTTCTTTTTGTTATTCCTAATATATCTGGTTGTTGAAGTACTCGTTTTAGTTCTCTACCTCATCGTTTACTTGTTTCTTTAGTTAGATATTTTTTTATTTCATATTTTGAAACAATTCCAAAAACAGCTTCCAGAAGGAGAGCTTAGAGAGAAGATAGAGAAACTAGCAGGCACCCTAAAGTTTCCCTTGAAGAAACTCTTTGTCGTGGATGGTTCTACAAGGTCAAGTCATAGTAATGTGAGTTTTCAGTCTCTGCAATGTTCTCTGACATTTTCCTAACTGCAGTTCTGTTACAAGCAAAGACAATTTCTACTTGATGATCAATGTGTATTTTTTTCTTGATATATAGTATTTTTCATAAAACTTGTATATTGAAAACGGGGTCGATAATTTAACCAAGCTGTTATAAAATTTTGCTTGGGTTGCTATAATGTTAACACAAGATCCCGAGTTAAACTCCTGAACGATTAAGTTTTCAACTGTTCGTAAGTTTAAATTGCAAAAATTTCTTCCTACTTGTTTAAACTGAACAATGATTGTATAGATAAAAAGATGATTTTTTTTACTAATTACGTTGACTAATTTTTGCAAAAAAAGAAATCTTAGGTGTGAACTTCATTTGAGCATCTAGGACTCCAAGTCATGACCGGAAGCTTGATCTGCTATTAAAAATCATGAAACATTTTACTTTATGGTTATTTTTTTGGGTAAAATTTTGGAAACCTCACATGCCTAGAGATATGGGACCAGATCTTGTGTTTATAAAGCACAAGAAAGATTACAATTTTTTTTAGGATAAAAGGGTGGGCTGTTGCCTATGGGGGTTGGGTGGGTTCTACATGTTTTGGCGCAGAAATCTGCAATAACCACTTTAAGAAAATGTACTTGGAACAAGTTCCCCAATAAGATTTCTATGAGTACTAATAGAGTTATTGTATACTATTATTTTTTGTAGACATGTAGATGGTGTCTCAGGTCTAATCTAGGATTTAAGAAGACTTCACCAAGGAAATTATTTTGAGTTGGATTTAAGAAGCTTCAACGAGGAAATTATAATGAGTTGGATTTAAGAAAACTTTATTGAGGAAATTACAATGAGTTCAATAGCAATAGCAATACACTGGCCCCTACATTGCATATAGATTTGCTTATCTTGAATAACTTATTGGAGAAGAATCTTAAGATACTCAAACAGAGCATCTTTCATTGCAATTAAATTTAAAATTAAAATAGAATATCTCCCCCCTCTTCCTCCCTCTCTCTCTCTACAATAGCACAGTAGTATGTCTCGTGAATAAAAAAATTCTTGCTCCTTACATAGCACAATAGTACATCTTGTGAATAAAAGATTCTTGCTCCTTACTGTAATTGACCTACCTCAGGATGCTATAAATATCCACCCTCCATCTCCCTTGTGCTCATCTCAATGAATCAATGTCCAATATTTTTTCCCCTCCATTTTCTACTAATTTTTCATTTATTTTCTTAGTTTTGTTACCAAGTGGAAAGAGATGTGCTCGCTTAAAATCTCTATTTTTTTAATTTTCTATATGCACACTTTTAGTCCCTAGTGAATTAGTCTGTTTAGTATTTTTTTTCCTGGATTTACATGTGTAATTCCTCTGGTAATGAATATAGATTTATCTCTTCTAGAGCTTTCATATATGTATATATAGGGAATGATGTATATGAGGTGGCGGCTCATTTTGCTAAATGAGCTACCAAGAGATAAAGTGGTGAGGTCCACACCTTTTGATGTGACTAGCAAGGTGGGCATCATCACATGGCTATCTCTTGGTAGCTCATTTAGCAAAATGAGCCGCTACCTCATATACATTATTTTCATATATATATATATATATAATGGATTGGGTGGCATCAGGAAATAGATTTAGTAAATATATTCAGGATGTCTTCCTGAAGAAAGCAGCAATTTGGGACTCTGGAGGAGGATCTAGGAGCAAAAACATCAACACTCTGATTAATTTTCTAGATCTGAATTTAGGATTGGTTTTTTTTTTGGCTAGGATTAGGGTTAGGATTTGGGTGGAGGGAGGTCTCTGTTAGAATTAATATCAAAACATAACCCTCAGCCCTCTCCACAACTTTGTAGTTTTGGTGTAATGACTAGCGGGGCTTTGAGATGGTATCAGAGCAACCCAGGTTCAAATCTCATGAGCCACGAATTTAACGCGGATTTTAAAAATATTAACATTGCTGGGAGAGTCCATGTTTCGACCCATAAAATGGGTGCTCAACCCGCAGGTGCGTGTTAGAATATAAAAAGATAACCCACCCTCACTACAACTTCAGAGTTTGTGTAATTGTTAGGGATTTCGAGATGGAGTTTATTTTTTAAATTTTTTTAATTTTTTCTAGAGGTTTTTTTATGAGATCTAGAAAATAGGGATTCTGATGTTTGTTGTCGAAGCCGTCGGGGAGAGCATGAAGCCCATGCAAAACCCCCTCGATCGCCTCAAAATTTATAAAGAGAGGAGTTCTATAGGATCAATGAAGTTCTGATACCATAGAGAAAATAGAAATGGCAAAGATATTATTGATATTTAGATCTAGTAGATATTGCGAGATGCGATTTGATATGATTTTTTTCATAACTATTTTGTAATATCCTTCTAATATCTATTTAAAAGAGGTTTTTGGTGTATCGTTAGGGACTTTGAGATGGTTGGTATCAGAGCAACCCAGGTTCAAATTCACTGGCCAATAATTTAAAGCGGATTTTCTAAAAATTAGCACCGCTACATGGGTCAAACTTTCGGCCCATAAAAAAGGGCGCTCAACCTGTGAAGGCATGTTAGATTTAATATAAAAAAATAATCCTCAATCCTCACCATAACTTCGGGGTTTTGGTGTAATGGTTAGATGGACTTTAATAGTCTCAATTGATTTGAGATGAACAAGCTATTATTACGATCATAGTGCCGACGGTTCAAGAATGGGATGCTGACGACAACAACAATGATATGAGACATCTTAAAAGAGACATGCAGGAGGAAGTCTGAATATTCTAGTTAAATATTGGGATATTACTGTTGAATATAGTAGGACATATGAACATATAATATGATATAATTTACTTTATTGCTATCCTTGGTATTTGATAATATATTTATTTATACTTGGTAGTGCATATACCATCTTATTTCATACCTAATATTTAGACTTTCATAGGTTTCTCACCATATGTATAAATTAATGTACTGTATCTATGAATCATCAATGCAGAGTGATTTCTTTTCTTAACAATTCCTTTAAAATTTTGCATGTGTTTGCACATGATAAAAATTATTTATTATATCACTACAGTTGGTTGAATTAATAAATCCATGGTTCGATAAGAGGCAAGGAACAAAGTAAAATTGTTTAGTAGAAAGTTTTGGAAACGAAGTGGTAGGTGGAGTGAGGAGAGAGAAGGAGAAGAGAATAATGAAGCACAAAAGTAAAGTGAGAAGAATTCTTAAATTAAGATGACACAAGATGTGTAAAAAATAAACTAAGAAAAAAAATCACATCCCTCACTCCAATGTAATTATAATTTTGGAAAAAATGTTACAATTTTGTTATAACAGCTATGACAATTTTTTTAGATAGAAACAACATTTTTATTATAAATTTGACAACATTGAAATTTAAAATCTAATTTCGTCATATTATTTCAAAAATCTTGCTGAGAAGAGTAACTCAGATATTTCGAGAAGGTTAACTTGAATATTTCAAACGAATAGTGCATATCAAGATAACATAATTTTGTGAACCTTGCAAAAAATAACTATTGACTAAATTTATACCGTTTACTTTGGCAAGACATAACCTTTATACACGTTTACATAAAATCCTTGCTAAAGCGTTATTATACATTGACAAGCTTTTCTAATATTAAATTTGAAAAACATTAGCCTTCACAAGCTTTTGCTTTCCAACCTCCCAACTCTTGCTTAGTCTTCAATAATGGGAAGAAGGCTAACCTTCGCCTCTTTTTACGTTTGTCACGTGCTCTTTTGTACCCCATACTCCCTATTGCTCAACCTGTGAGTTTCTTCAACAATCTCAGGATTTTTCAAGCTTCTTCTAGAACTGTTAGCCTTGATATATACCTAAACATTAATCCTTCCTTTTCTTACAAGGAATATGGAACTAAAGGAGCTGGTCTTGAGATATATCACAATGAAACTTCAATTCATACAATTAAAATGAGAAATATACTAATCAAAAAGTTAGAAACCCATAATCATGTATTAAGGTGTATTCCATTGACTAGGAGAATACAAGATGGAAAGTAATTAGCACATAAAGTCAATGGATCATGCATTTGAGCATCTAGAACTCTGAGTCATGATCGAAAGCATGATCTGCTATTAAAAATCATGAAACATTTTGCTTTATGGTATCTTGTTCTTTTTTTAAAAAAATAATTTTGGAAACCTCATATGTCCCCAAATCCAGGACTAGATCTTTATTTTATAAAGCACAAGAAAGAATAAAAAAAAATTTAGGACAAAAGGGTGGGTTGTGGCCTGTGAGGGGTTAGGTGGGTTCTGCATGTTTGGACGCAAAAATCTGCAATAACCACTTTAAGAAAAAGTACTTGGAATGAGTTCCCAATAAGATTTCTAGGAGTACTTATAGAGTTACGATATATTATTATTTTATGTAGACATGTAGATGGTGTCTCAGATCTTTTCTAGGATTTAAGATGACTTCACTGAGAATTTTTTTTTTATTTTGTTGCCAAGAGGAAAGAGATGTGCCCACTTAAAACTTCTATTTTTTTTATTTTCTATATGCATGCTTCTAATCCCTAGTGAATTAGTTTGTTTAGTATTTTTTTCCTGATTTATAGGTGTAATTCCTCTGATAATGAATAGAGATTTGTCTCTTCTAGAGCTTATATATATTAGGGATTAGGTGACATCAGGAAATAGATTTCGGAAATATATTCGGGATGTCTTCTTGAAGAAAGCAATAGGACACTGGAGGAGGAGGATCTAGGACCAGCAACATCAGCACTCCAATTGGTTTTTTTGGCTCTGGATTTGGGATTGGGTTTGTTTTTTTGGGTAGGATTAGGGTTATGGTTTGGGTGGAGGGAGGTCTCTGGTAGAATTAATATAAAATTATAGCCCTCAGCTCTCATCACCTTCAGAGTTTTAGTGTAATGGTTAGAGGGACTTTGAGATGGTTAGATGTTTCTCTCTTCTGTAATGGTTAGAGGGACTTTTAGATGGTTAGAGGTCTCTCTCTCAAGGATTTAGAAAGTCAATTTGGCTTCACAGAACAGAAGCATTGATTAATTGTTTTAGTAGCTAATGTGGATTTATGAAAAAGGTAATGCACTAGGCTTGACACTAATCCACAAATTTCGCCATGGAAAAGCTTGGAAAGATGGCATCTTATGGACATGTAGGAAGTTAAATTAGGGGGATCCTTGAATGAAAAGAAAAGGGCAAACTTGACTGATTGCATTGACAAAGTAGACCTATTTTATTTGCTTGTTTGTATTGTTGTTTGTATTGTTGCGAAGTAGAAGCACACATATTCCTTCTGTTGCCAAAAAAGTAAAATATTTTATTTTGATGTTCTTTTGGGCAGAAAAGAAAACCGTATTACCTATGGACTTTGTAAAATGTAAAACTTCTGTTGATCACTGACAAGCTGCAATTACTGGTTTTGGAGAAAGAATAACATCACATGGCCTCTTTTAATTGGTTGTTTGTATCATACATGTCATGAGCATGTATGAGGTCAAGTGTTAGCATGCACTAGTGCCATTTTCATCTATGGTTTTGTTGGATTCCTTTCGTCTCAACTTGTTCCCATATTATCGTCATGTTTCTCTCATATCATGATATGCTTTCTTGAACCTATTTCTTGTGATTTGAGGCTCTATTTTCTGCACCTTTTCCTGTCTCATATTGCTTAAAGTTGCTAATATTATGTTGATTTTATATCGGCAGGCATATATGTATGGTTTCTTCAACAACAAGCGCATCGTTCTTTATGATACTTTAATTCAGCAGGTATTCTCAAATTTTATATTCATTTGCAGTCTTTATTTATTTGGATAACAAAATATTTCTTGTATGTAATGTTGGTGTGACAAACATGAGATGATTTAGCCATTGACATCTTCCGGATGCACTGTGGCTACAAAACATTCAAGCAGGAAAAATATACCATCTAAAAGACCATACATTATCATTATTTTATAATTTATTGGAAATCAGGACGAGCCTATTGAGTCCATCCCAACCCGCCCCCCAATAAATTAATAAATAAAGTAATTAATTAATTAAAATAAAATAAAAATAAAAGAATGAAAACACACACTCCCACACATACACACACGGAGGCCCAGAGTCCTCGTGGAAACAGGGCAAGGATAGGGGTTAATTAGAGGTCCATATAGAAGATCTACAGGGGCCAGGTTTGGGTTCTGCCATAAGCCCAGCCCTAGCCTAACCCTGCTCCGCCGAAGGCCTACTTAAGTCAACCCCATCATCCCAATATGCAACCTGCCTTTTTCTTTCTTTCATTTTGGTTTTCCTGTTAAAATCAGTAACCTATTCAATTGTGTCGTAATTCCCAACCCACGCTACCCAACTACCAATCCCTATTTTTCTCCCCTTCTCTCTCTCTGAGACATCTTTCCTTAATTTTCGTAGTCCTTGATTTGATCTCAGTCAAATCTTTACCACCTCCATTAACAGATACTAGCCAAACCTGTAGCCAAGTTCCCGAGCATGTCACCTTCGAGTACTCTCTGTCGACTGGTTTGCCCCTTCACAGCTGTCCACTTTTTTTTGCTGACCCTAGAGGTTCTATCTACATACACGGTTTATAAATTAGATGGAATATTGTGCAAGTAAGAATTTTAGTAATCAATGACCTGCTGTGTGCTTCCTATTATTAGTGGATCTGAATCTGATTTTGGTGAATCAGAGGATTGACCAAGGTTTTAGGGACTGTGTTTTGAGAGACTCTGTTGTATTTAGATAGTTATTATATCAGACGATTATATATCTTTTTTAGTCTTAACTATATTCCCCATATCTAATGTCTTCTTCTATCACATCAATCCATATTCGAACCCTATTTTGGTGGCTACGGATATGAATTTTCTTACCAATATCCCCATAAATAGTTTGTGATTAGTAAACAGGAACATAATTGTTAAAATCTACATCTGATCTGTATCCAATCTACTTGCACTCTTATCGGGAGTCATTATGCATTTATACATGAACTGCTTGAATTGAGGCCCTACAAAAATAGGAACATATTGGAGATGCAAATGTTCCATAGACATATATTTTAGCTATTCATGAAACCCAAAATTTGTTTTAGTTTGCATTTGCAAATTCTAGGCAATGAGAATTGTCATCTTAGACATCTATTTTCTTAAATTAACAGAATCAACTTTTACTCTTTCATTAAAATTTATAGAAAACATTAAGCACAAGGTTGATTGAAAAGTGGCAAAACAATGTTAAAATTAATTTCCTATCTGTCATTTCTCGCTCTAAACATACCAATTGATCACTCAGTTGATTCTTTTTGCTTGTTCTACACATGTCATTCTTGTCAAGTTTTGGTAACATGACATGCTGAACCTTTACTTATAAGGAACATTTTGCAGTGCAAAAATGAGGATGAAGTCGTTGCAGTAATCGCCCATGAGCTTGGACATTGGAAATTGAATCATACAATGTATTCATTCATTGCTGTCCAGGTATCTCGTCCTCACATAAGCAGATGCTTTTCAACCCCACTACTTTTTTTTTTCGTACCATTCTTCTGAAAGTTATACAAAGTTCTGTGCACTGTTACAGCTTTACGCGATGAACATCTCTCATAATGTGCCCAAGGGTTTGTCTACCTTTTGTCATTTGAAGAATAATAATTCTTTGATTGATTGAGTGAATATAGAGGGGATAGCTAACGTGTTACAATGTACTTTACAACAGCCAGTCTAAAAATGAATTAGCAGGGTTCAAGGTACATCCTTCCTGCTGTGCAAAAGTATGGAGCATGCTGGACATATACTTACTGTTTGTTCTAGCCTTCTAGTTTTATCTATTCAAGTTGAAGAAGAGAATTTGTGGTATTTGTGAGAAAAAGAATCATGGAAAATCAGAAGTCCCAAAGACTAGTAGGTTATGGATCTCTTTATCCAAATCGTTTGGAGATTTGAGATTCAAGTCTCTTGAAACATATGGCTACAATTCCATCATTGATATGCCAATTTTGTAAAAGATATAATTCCTTCTTGTACTCGATCAGTATTATCATTGCACTATTTTAGATAATTTAAAGCATTAAACTAGACTCCTTTATGTAACGCAATCTTAATATCTTGCACAATATGTGTTGTGATAATGACTTGAAATCCAGGGGTCTTGTTTATTTATTTGATTTGGTGAAAGTTACTACACATGTACTTACATCCGTGTTTATTTAACAAATCAGCAAGGTACACTGGTATAGATTGTCTAGATGTTAGAGTGAAGTTTTTTTCAGGTGGTTGAGACATTTTGGCACCTGATACTTATGACGTGTTAGGCCTTTAAGTTGAGAACATAATTCAAAGTAATAGTGAAATCTTCGACTTAACCCAAAGAAGATTCGAGAGTATGTTCAACCCCTTGCAAAGTCCAGGGTGGTTCACGTTTCCAAGAACAAGAAAGATAAAGAAAGTTAATTTGCACAAAAGAATCCAGATGATAATTTTGATTAAGTGCATAAGTGGATCGAAGGTAGTTCTCATGTACAATATATTTCATTGCACTTAAGTCCCTTCCATGCAGAAATAATCTAGGTTATAAAGCTATATATCTTCTTAAGCATGTTGCTTTTTCCTGATATTGCATATATGGTATTTTCTCAAGTTCCTCTGCTTAATGAATTCCAATTTGCCGATAAATTATTTAAGTATAGTATATGAATTCTCATTTAGCTCCAAATCAACCGTCATTGGAGTAATTCTTTTATCTTAGAGCACGGTTTTGACATGTTTGAGCAGATTCTCACACTTCTGCAATTTGGAGGCTATACTCTTGTGAGGAATTCAAAGGATCTCTTTCAGAGTTTCGGCTTTGATACGCAACCTGTGCTTATCGGCCTCATCATCTTTCAGGTACCTGTTTGATGTAATATCATAGCTTAATGGGCAAAACTTTTACTGCTCTTCTAATCCAATGGTGAAATATTGCGTACAGAATATAAGCACCTGTTTCTGCACTCATATAAGTAAATTGTTCGAAATCATCGGTTGAGAAATAGGAAATTAATTGCCTATGTTAACGTAAAATGTAGAGTGCACATCTAATTTCCTTATTCACGACTCGCAGCATACTGTAATACCTCTCCAGCACCTTGTGAGCTTTGGCCTTAATCTTGTAAGCCGGGCATTTGAGTTTCAGGTAATATTTAATAGATTCGGGTGTTATTCTCAGCTAGTACCTAAATTTTTTTTGGTTCATTTGTTAATTGGTACAGAACTGTCATATCTCATGTTCTGCAGGCTGATGCTTTTGCAAAGAAACTTGGTTATTCCAAAGAACTTCGTGCAGGCCTTGTGAAGCTTCAGGTGACACTGCAGTTTTATATTCGTAACACATGCATATCTCAATACAGGGAAATTCCTAGCCATCACAAATTTCTTATTGTTATGTTTTTTCATCAGATTCCATTAGTTGCAATACTTATGTTTGACAACCATATGTTATGTAGTACTGAATGGTATACGCAGCCCAGTTACAGGGCATCTACCTTGTGATCTTTGTGGATGTGAATTTGCCATTTGGTAAACCTTGGCTTTTGTTTGTTCTTTCTTTATTGGGTGCACTTCGAAGAACCAACATGATTTCTTATCTTCATATGGGAGGCAACACAATACATCACTCTGGTCATTGTCATATTACCTGCACCTTTATAATCAATTTTTAATATTATTGTGTTAACTGCTTCCTTCTGCTAACTTAATGGAAAACAATACTTGTGAGTTGACTTGGATAGGGCCCATGTAGAGTGTACAGGCTTTCCATCTTGATCCAAACTCAGACTACTTTTGAAAGGAAAACCCACTGATCCAGTTTTGGACATTTCATGGGACTAAACCAAAGCCGAATAATTAGAGCATCAAACAAAACTTCACATTTCAGTGCACTGGCATCTTTGTTATCCGCTCTTTCATTGATTCATTGTTGGTTGCATTGTTGCAGTCCCATAGCTATGTCCATTACTTCATGCACTGCTCCACCCCTCAAAATTTTCATCTTGTTAGTGTACGCTGTTACTGCTCTTCCTGATGTGTCATATCATTTATTTCGTGGATGGGATGGTTATATCTTTGAGTTAATAAATTTTGGCTACATATATGTCGATAGATTTCCATATGTTGATTTTTGTTGATTGAAAGATTCATTATTATTTGCAGGAAGAGAACTTGTCTTCTATGAACACGGATCCATTGTATTCGGCATACCATTACTCACACCCTCCATTGGTGGAAAGACTCGCTGCTTTAGATGATACCGAAAGTAAGAAAGAAGAGTAATGTAACACCATTACCCACTGGAGTGCAATGCATATTTCTGCCATTCAGCCTGAAGTGCTCCAAAGAAAAGAGCCGCAAATTAAAGGGAGAACTTGCATGATATTTGAAGATATCAGAAAGAGAAAAAAAAATGCAGTTGTATAATGTTTCAGACAGTCTTGTTCGTTTTTTGAAATCGTTCCATAGAACAATGCAAATACCAAATTAGGATTCTGTATACTGTAAGCGCAGAATTTATTACATGTTTGGTTTAATATCGATGCTGAAGATTTTGTTTATCATGTATTAATGCAAAAAAATCGAGAAGCCTATGAAGGTAAAATTGTAGTGAACTTTATCTGTTTTGAGGAAATAGAGGTGTTTCTGGGCTAATCTTGTGGATTAATGATTTGGTAAAATGAAAACAAACCTTGTTGATATGAGAACAGGCTGCAAAATATTGTTGCAAGGAACAGTGAGTCGTCTTAATGAGATTATAAGAGTTACACTAGTTTTCACCCGTGCGATGCACGACACTTGATATTAAGACGTTATTATATTGATGAGTTTTAAAATATAGTATAGATGTAGTAATAAAATAGAAATAAAATAAAATAAAATAAAGAATGCATAAGAACAGAAATCCCAGTGAATGTAAAGATATAAATATAGTCAAAGGAATTTTTCTTCCCAAGTCCCAATGTCTCAGAAAAATAAGTAAGTATTTCTCAATGCTAATATTAAATTGAACATTAGCATTACAACAATACTTCCTCTATAACAATTTAATTTTTTATAGAACATTATCTCATTATTCTTGGGGCAAATATTGAGCCATAAGAATTCAAACATACAATATACACAATACTTTGACCAAGTGAATGTTTAAATTTATGATATACACAACTTTATTTTGCAGAAGTCCCAATAAAACTTGAACACCTTGAGACAATCAATCTTCGCAGCAAAATGATTATTGTAATCTTCAGATTCTTCTTAAATGCTCATAACTGATTAGAGCAACTCCATATTGATCTTTAAATATTTCTTCAAGCACCTGAATGACAATATCAAGTTTCAGCCTCATCGTCAAACATATATGCCATGAAAAGTAAATTTTGCATCAGAAGCATATGAAAAGGATAAATCCAAATACTCCAAATATACCGTCATAGAATTAGACATTTTATCCAATTAATGGATTAGACATATCCAAATATACGAATGTCATAGAATTAAATAGTTCAAAATTTTAGATTTTTGTACTACAACCAGCGTTTGCCAAGTACTCTCACAATTCTTTTGTTAGTACACATATTTGTATAGCCAACAAATATTTTAGAAATAAGTTGGGTTTAAAACTTTAGGAAGTTTCAAGCCAAATAGATTTTAATCAAATACGATTCAACGACTTCGTAAATTTTCAAACACAAAATATCAAAATAATCATTACTCAGTAAACACAATTATAGCTTGATATGGAATATCGTGCAAGTACTTAGAAGGAACAAAGAATAATTTGCATAAAAACACGGAGATAAAAATATAATTTGAGATTTAAAAAAAAAAAACAAAAAACCTAACCATAGTTTCTTAAAGGAACTTTTAAGGACTTGGTACCAACATTTCATACAAAGACAAACACCACCTCTTCTTAGCGGGCAAAACACTTTGCCACGAACTTTCTTCAGCACAATATAGAATGCTCCTCCAGTGAGCAATACAACGATATATATATATATATATATATATATATATATATATATATATATATATATATATATATATATATATATATATATATATATATATATATATTCTGAAGTGATAATTTAAGTTCTTTGGGCTTATGCTTTTAACAACAAGGATTGAAAAAATTAGATCAACTAATTAAACGATGAGAGAATCTCAGGCAAGTAAAAATGTTGGATTCACATTGGCATTCAATTTTCCTTGGATTCACATTAATTATTGACACTTACTGATAAATTATTTGGCATTGCATAGTAAGTAAAATTATTAGCTTTTTCATATATCCATTCACACATCCAAGGAATTGTGGACCTTCATACTTACTCTCTCCCTTCTTATACCTATTGATTTTCCTGTTTAGTAAATATCAGAAGGAAAAAAGAATATAAAAAACATGACAAAATAGAAACATAATAGACAAAGAACCACAAAAGCTTAATATCACTGTCTTCAAAATACATAAAAAAATAGCTATATCCGTGATAGACTTTATGGAGTTGAAGAAAGGCACTGAATAATGATGTGATCGGGTTTAAAAAAAGGGCAGAACCACCCAAAAAAAAAAAAAAATCGAATCAATCTATCAAGAAAATCTGCCCATTTGAGTTACCCAGCTTCGAGGGTTTTCATACACCCGCGAGGGGAGTTGAGGCAAAGAAGTTTAATTAAAATGATTTTGAAAAGGCTAGAATTATGCTTTCGATAAAGAGAGGAAACATTGCAAGAGTTGGAGTAAGGATTCTATTAGAACACCCTATAAAAAGATTTGATGTATATCATTCACATGTCAAGAAACCTGCAATCATGTTATTGTTTTATTAATATAGCATTGATTGATATTTAAGTTCCTCAGACTGGGCATGTAAGCTTTTGTTAGTACGAGTTACCAATACTAGTTCCTCAGATTGAGAATATAGGATCCTTTTCTCACTTACAGTCTTTGCATGGAGTATTTGCTACTTGTGATTATTTGAATCTTTTTCATCCGTTTCATTGAATACTTGGATCCAAAAGGAGCTCATCCAATGTTCTCTCTTCCATCCATCGCCCAGACCCATCCCTCCTCCAACCTGCAGACTCTCTTCTTCTCTTCTACCGATTCTGTCGATTTCATCAATTCCTGTGCCAGCCGAAGAGACCTCAAGCTCGTCACCTCTCTTCACGGCGCCATTGCAAAATCTGGCCTCCTAAACTCCAACCTCTGCGTTGCCAACTCCCTCCTCGATGCCTATTCAAAATGTGGCAGCTTGGGCTTTGCTCACAAGGTGTTTGATCAAATGCCTAAAAAAGATATCATCCCTTGGACATCTTTGATTTCTGCCTACTGTAGTAATTGGTCGCCTGGCTCTGCTCTTTCTGTCTTCTTGGATCTACTTTCGGATGGTAGCTCCCCTAGCCCTAATGAATTTACCATCGCCGCAGTCATAAAATCTTGTGCTTTGCTAGGCGATGAGAAGATGAGCGGAGCATTGCACGGCTACGTTATAACTAATGGGTTCTCTGATGATGCCTTCGTGTCCAACTCTTTGATCAATATGTACACAAAGCTTGGTTTGACACCGTACGCGGAGAAATTTTTTATATGGGTTGAGTTGCAGAGATGTGGTCTCTTGGAGTTCAGTAATTTCAGGCTGTGTGCTTGCTGAAACGTTTGAATAAGGCCTTAGTTCTGTTCTCTTTGATGTTAGAAGATAATGTCCAGCCAAATTTGGTGACGTTGCTGAGCATTATTCGCGCTTGTTCATTGACGGGTGAGCATCAAAACTTCGGTTGTGTCCACGGCTGGGTTTTGAAATTGGGGTTGGACTCAGCATCTGCACTAGCCAATTCTCTTGCGGAGATGTACTCTAAGAATGGGTTTGTTAATGAAGGCATGAAGATTATGATTTCGACCGGCGTCGAGTGTTTAGATCCTGATGCCATCGCAGCCCTCATTCATGGTTGCACCGTTTCAGGATCCTTCAGTTGTGGAGAACAACTCCATGGGCTACTGATGAAGTCCGGCTTCTTTCCATGCATTATCATAGAGAACTCTCTCACTGATTTCTATGCTAAGAATGAACATGTTTCTTCTGCAAATACAATATTCAATTGAATGGAAAGCAGAGATATAGTATCTTGGAACACGATGATTTCATGCTTTATGAAGAATTATCGTGCATTTGAAGCCTTAGAACATCTTACTGAGCTCCACAGCATTAGCAAAGGCGATCTAGCGCCAGACTCCATTTCAATACTGTGCTCGATTCAGGCTTGTTCCGAGCTTGCAAATCTACAACAGGGAAAAATACTCCACGCATATTCAATTAAATCAGGCTTCAACTCCGATATTTTCATCTGCAACGCTCTCATTGACATGTATTCAAAATCAGGCAGGCTCGATTTTGCCAAACAAGTATTCAAAGATGCAGACCCGAAGGACATCGGCTCATGAAATTCAATGATCCAAGCGTATGGAATCCATGGCGACGGCCACTCAGCTCTAAACCTCTTCACTCAACTAAAAAAACTCGGACAACATACGCCCAATGCCATAACATTCACAAACATCATCTCAGCTTGCAGTCACTCGGGATTAACAAAAGAAGGCATCAACTGCTTTGACATCATGCAAACTGAATACAACATCAAACCAAATATGGATCATTACGCTTGTATGGTCGATCTTTTGGGGAGGTCAGGAAAGCTCGAAGAAGCGGAGAAATTCATTGATAATATGCCGATTGATGCTAGTTCGGATGTGTGGGGGGCTTTGTTGGGTGCTTGTGGTGTTTTTGGTCATGTTGAGGTTGCGGATAGAGCAGCAGAGAAGTTGGCGGTTTTGGAGCCTGATGGTTTAGTTTGGAGAGTGGCATTGTCGAATGTGTATGCGAATGCGAGGAGATGGGAGGATGTCGGGAGTTTGAGGAAGGAGATGAAGAGGGGAGGGTGGAGGAAGGAGGCGGGATGGAGTTTGGTTGAAGTGGAGGGAAAGGGGAGGTTTAAGTTTGTTGTGGGGGGATACTAGGCATTTTGAAAGTGAGAGGATTTATGAGGTGTGGAGGAGTATCAAGGAGCATAGTATAGATGTTCATTAGTTGAGAGGACAGAGTGAAAACTTATGTGGAGGTATCTAAATCTTGTTCAAACATTGTTCAGGACAAATGTCTTAACTATTAATGTTTCAGTAAAATAAACTAATTTATGACTGTCAAGTATCATTTCAATTTGAGGATACAACTCTATGATTGTTAAAAATGTCCATCCTACTTCTAGATTGGATGATACACATTGTTTATGTTGATTTCGGTTACAAAGTAAACATCTTGTCTTTTCTATAAACCAAAGATCTTCATGTTGATAATGGTGTTTGAAAAGAACTAAAAATTAGGTGGTTTAGAATTTAATAGCTATATTCAATAATAGAGTATGTTTTACTACCTAGGTTCCTGGTAAAAAATATGTAAAGTATTAGTAGAGCTATATTTTAGAGAATTAAAAATCACGACTGCAACCAATACTCCAATTAACAAGAAGTGAATTCCGGTTATATTAATGTATAAAATGATTTCAACGTATGGTAAAATTTCCATAGTAACTGGGTGCAAATATGACTTGCTTTTGTTTGTCTGGTCTCAGTTGGGGCGCTTGAAGCAGGGTTGCATACGGTTTGGATATGGCTCGGATATGATAAGTATCATATCCGTATCCGCTTGCCAATTACGGATACGGATACGAAAATGCCTCGGTAAGGAAAATTCATATCCGCTAAAATCGGGTATGGATAAACATGTGGATACAAAATGGATACAAGAAAACTAGATGATATTGCAAAAAATATAGTTCTTATGATACAAGAGAGTTCATTAATATATTCGTTGTATCCAGAAAAGCAAAGATTAGATCTCTTGATCATCAAAATAAACCTTAAATTCATTAATCTAAGGATTAAAACTGGTACAATTATACTGCCAACATATACTTGAATATATCGGATATGGATTCAGATATTTTATTATATATCCATATCTGTAACCATAGCTTATCAAATATAGATTTTAGTAACCATATCCACATCCTAATGGATACAAATACATATATTTCCTCATATATGGATTTTTTTTTGCACCCCTAGCTTGAAGACAACTAAGACAGCTCAGACATGAACATCTCGCTACTATTTTCTTACATAAAGGGTACAGACAGCTTTTGTATAGATTCATTGCAATGACTCAAGCTGGAAGACCAAATTTTGTTGTGGGGCTACTTCTCCTCTTTTTAAGAAGGTAATCTGCATGAGAGCGAAGTTTCAACTTTTCTTTACTCAGTGCTGATCAGTTGAATTCCCAACTAATTGCTGTTGGTGGCTACGATGTTTTAACTAAAATTTCCAACAAAGGATTCTAAAGTATTATTAAAATATGTATACGAGGATGTTACTTTGTGTTGTTAATTGTGAATAGATAGAAAAATAAAAATAAAAAGATGAGCTGTGAAACTCAACCAAACCTCTAGATTATCTTCCCCAATAAAAGAACAAAAAAAAAAAAAAAACTTATAAGTTACTTTTATTACACTAATCGAATGGCAGCTATGTTGCTTTGCATGAATATAGATATGGCAACATGGAAGCGACAAGAACATCTCATATGGAATTTAATAGCACTTTACCTCTGTTTCATTGGTGTTTATGTAGGGAAATTAGGGTGTGGTTTAGTGAACGTGAGATTGATTTGAGGGTCCCTTAATCCTCTTTGATGGTAGACTTTTTTGTTCCGAATCTTGGGCTGTAATTCTCTACACAGGTAACAAGGGTTAGTGGCCTGGAGGTTGTTTCTTCTGGTGTGCCCTCCGACGCTCAAGTCAGTGACCAATCTTATTCATCTGAAGAGAGACATAGAGTCTAGCCTTGTTGACTTGCTTTTGGGGAGAATCGCGTACCTTAGGGAGAGAGAAGTTACAGCTATCAATAGAGGGTTTATAGAGGTACGTTGGTAGTTTGGCAAGGTCCGAGGAGCTTTGAAGGCTCTGGCTCGAAAGGTCATAATGACTCTGACGCCGCATTAGTACTAATGGCGACTGGCGGCGAAATGCGGGGGGTGAACTGTTCATGCATTAAATGCAATGTGACCCCTGATGATGTTTGGCAGGCCGTCCCATTGTTCAAGACACGCATTGCTGGGTCCGAATGGTGAACGTATTTTGTCTCGGGTCGGTCATCTAACAGATCACGGGTCGGTCACGCCTTTCGTCTCAGATTTGGGTCGCAAGGTAGGTCAACTATCTTATTACCCGGGTCGTATTTGCAGATGCTTTCAGAGGCGACCAACTAGTCTTTATACATGGCTGCCTTTTGAGACTCCATTAGACTTTGTAAGTTTCTAGGGTATAATATTGGCCACTTTTCTTTTAAACTCGGTAAATGCCGAGCTCTAGAGAAAATAGAATGTAATACTTTGGGGATCTGGACCGTTCTTATCAGACGATAGATGTGACTTGACATCTCTAGCATCAGCGCAGATCATGCAGCAGTGCCTCGTTTGACCGAACGTCTCTTCATTTCTCGAAAACCGTCAGCGGTTTCCTGTAAATCGCGCCAGCCATCCATTTCGCGCCACGTGTCAGCTATCTTTGTCTATATATATACTCTTCACTTCTCTTCTCGCTCTTCTTTGTAAAAAACTCTAGAATTTCTTCTTTACTATCGGCCCGAATTTAAACTTTCTTCTTCTAAAAGCTTCGTTGTACTCCGGTCATCTTCTTGATTGCTCCGATGGCTTCTAGTGCTCAGCCCACCATTGTCCGCAATGAGGCTAGAATTGATCTGTTGCGGAAATATAAGTCGAAGATGCTTATGGGATGTCTAGAGAAATACGCCCAAGACTATGACATCCTCAACGCCTTCACACTGTCGGCTCCGTCGAGGGAGCAATCTATCTACCATCACAGTGGCAGTTTGGCACCGGTATATTGGCATCACCTTGACTATGGCCTCTGCCTGCTCTTGCACCCATTTCTTTAGAAAGTTTTTAGGGCTCTAGGGGTGCACCAGCGTAACTGGCACCGAACTCTATCGAATTTCTGGTGGCCTCCCTCGTCATCTGCCATCGTGTCGATGTCAAGCCTACGCTGACTATGCTAGGGCATTTGGTGTGCGTCAAGGCTAACAAGAGGGAGGGTCACTTCTGCTCGCAGATAGTCTGTGGTTGTCGATTGGTGTCCAATGTTACTGAGACGAACAAGGGGTGGACAGAGAAATTTTTCTTCATCCTTGGCGCTGATCCAATTTTGGCTTGCCCTACTTGGCTAGAGATCAAGAAGGGCAGTCTGATGGTAGAGAAGCTCTTGGACATAGAATTGCGGGGCTTGGAGAGGATTCGGACCTATAAGGGGTCTAGGTGTTGGGAGAACTTATTTGATAACGCCATCCTTCAAGCTGCCAACATAAACTCTGTCCCTGCTACTAAAGCAGATTTGGCTCGGGCAGTGGTTTTGTCAGTTGATGAGTAGCCTACAGAAGGTTCCTAGCCTGGTTCTCCTACCGTGCCTCGAAAGTGACTTCGTGTCGCTCTAGAGGTAAAGGAGCTTTAGACCTTGCGCCATCAGCCTCCTGCTGAGATCGCGACCAAACTTGGTCTGAGCAAATCTCCTGCTCAGGTCGAGGGATTTAGGAGGAAGAGGAAAAAGACATCTTTCAAGGGTCATCGTCGGGCTGATAATAACACGCAAGAGCTCTCCACTCTTGTAGATGAGGCAGCTGAGGTCGCACCCGGATAGGTCGAGGTGCACTGGGCAAACCAGTGGGGTTTTGGCTCCAGAAACTTCCCAGACCCCCACTCAATTTTATCGAAGTGGAGGGTGATTTCTTGCACCCGATTTTCGAGCAGGAGGCCGGAGGGGAAGGTTTTTCTATTAGGGAGCCAACAGGAGGTGAGGCTCCGACTGAGGCCAGAGCTGAAGCAGCACCAGTCGAGATGGGAAAGGGGTTCGAGTCATCCAAAAGACCTGGAAAAGAGCCGGTTTCTGAGGAGCCAGTCGTCAAGGCACATGAGCCGATGGTTATGAGGTCTTTGGGTCTTTTAGCTGCCGTGTATGAGGGTCTGTATGAGTGGCCCTTCCCCTACCATATCAACAAACCCCCCGGCACCTGGGAGGGGATTCGTGCCATCTTGATGGGACCGAAGGCCCACCCTTGCTATGAAGGGGAGCCGACGGAGGAGGGTCCTTTTATCCCTGAGTGCCAAATGGATGCTAGGGGGTCAGTCTTGGAGTTCTAGACCGACCAGGCCAAAGCTGTTGAGCAGTTCTTTCTTTCGAACAATGAGACATTGCTATGTGAGACTCCCGACATCAGTCTCCACTACACTCTTAGGAGCTACCTCACCCGGGTGTTTTAGAGTTTGAGTCATTTCAACGGCTCGAAATATATCGGGAGCTCTTCTTCAAGCTCCAACCTGATCTGGAGGTACATAAGGAGGCTCGAGAGATGGCCGAACTGGTGGCTGCCATTAAAGGCAGTGAGATTGATGAACTCAAGAATAGCCAGGCCGTGGTGAAGCGTGAGTCGGCCCACAAAGATGAGGATCTTAAGGTGGCCTTGGCTAGTGATCGGCATCGCGAGTCTCAGCTTTCACAGGCCCAGGAGGAGATAAAGGGCCTCAAAGAGGATCTAAACCACGCCCACCACGACATGGGACTCACTGAGGAGAAGATAGCATATCTCGAGTAGGAAGTTCAGCCCGAGAAGAGGGAGAAAGAAGATGCCTTCGAGAGGGCTCATGTTGCTCGGGTTGACTCGGAAGGGCTGCAGGTTAAGTTGAAAGAGGAGGTGGCTCTTCAGGAGACTCTCCGATAGGAGACCGCTCAAGTGGTTCATAAGGCTAAGCTGCAGCGCAACTCTCTCTGTGCCTAGATCTAAGAGCTTGAGACCCGGGTGGCTCATCTAGAGTCGAGCGCCTTCGAGACCGAGATTATCGAAAGATATCGTGGTCGTTACCTGGGCAAAGTTGATTATCTGAAGGTTTAACTCCCTCCCGAGCTCATAGTGAAGGAGGACCAGTTCAAGTATCCTTCCCGAGTGGCCAACTGCCTCGATGTTCTCAATATGCTCGAGGTGCAAGGTGGGCTAGGGATAGTGGAGGAAGATGAGGAGGCTCTGATGATGACGCCGGCTCGTCCTCCTCATCTAAAGAGTCAAACTCCCTTCCTTTCGATGCTCTTGGTTCGGGTTCGCCTCCAGATCCTGCTCTAGATTCTACTCCTTGAGGATATTGTATCCTTTTTCTTCTTTTTTTTATTTCAAGTCTTTGTAAAAAAAGGTCATGTAACATTTTTGCACATGAATGAAAAGACTTAATTTTATCGGTCCGTTCTTTTGTACTTAGTTATCTGTGCTTTAATTTTTGAGATGTTTTCGAACGAGCTGGTGAGAATTGAGACGTGAGTATTCTTGTTCTCTGGACGCATCGGTGAAGACCGGGTGATGCCTTGGTGTAGTGCACCTAAGGTTTGTTAGAAGCTTTTGAGGGGTCGGCAAATGCCGAGCGGCAATAGCTTTTATTCATGCCTTTGGTTTTCTTTTGAAAACTGATGCCAAGGACTTTTGAATGCCTAACGAGTCAATGAAGACTAAGTCATAAGGGCTCTCGTCATGCCTTGGGTTTACTTTGAAAAGAGACCAATGGCTTTAGTACGTGCCTTGGTTTTACTCTAAAAAGACACCAAGGGCTTAGGAGGCCTTGGCCGAGTTGATGAAGATCGACTTGCGGGGACTCCGTTGTCGTGGTTTAGTTTTACTCATGAGAATGATACCCAGGTCTTGGTTCGTGCCTTGGGTTTATTCTGAAAAGAGAGCAAGGGCTTTCGTACGTGCCTTGATTTTACTCTGAAAAGACACTAAGGGCCTAGAAGGCCTTGGTTGAGTCGATGAAGATCGAGTTGCGGGGACTCCATTGTCGTGCCTTAGTTTTACTCATGAGAACAATACCAATGTTTTGGTTCGTGCCTTGGGTTTACTCTAAAAAGAGACCAAGGGCTTTGGTACGTACTTTGATTTTACTCTAAAAAGACACCAAGGGCTTCGGAGGCCTTGGCCGAGTCAATAAAGATCAAGTTGAGGACTCCATTGTCGTGCCTTGGTTTTACTCATGAAAACGATACCAAGGTCTTGTTCGTGCCTTGGGTTTACTCTAAAAAGAGACCAAGGGCTTTGGAGGCCTTGACGACTTAGTGATGACTGAGTTCGTAAGAGCTATGCACAGATTAGTGAAAAGCAAAGCATTTTTACTTTTGAAGGGGTCTTACATTTACATTTGTTGGGAATATTCTCCCGAAATGCTTTACATTTTTATGGACAACTTAAGACCTTCCTCTTAGCTTTGTAACAAAAAGAGGAACAATCAAAACTAGTAAAAAAAATGGAGGAAATCAAGAGAGAAGATAGGAATCTAGAATTGAACCCACTAGTTAATTTCATTTAGGATTTATGAACTACTCTCTTTTATCACATTTTACTTTAGATTTATTAAGTATAGACTATCAAACCACTTAAGAAAAATATAACCTATCAAATTATCATCCAAGTAAAATTACCATTCATGAAAAAATAACAATTAGATAGTAATTCTAGAATTCATAAGCATAACCTATCAAACCACTTAACATGAGCATAGATTATCAAATTCTTCTTCTATCAATTAGTTCTCTAGTTGATTATCCTAAACATGATCATTTTGAGCACAAGAGAGCAATCCAAAATCATAAAAGAAATCAAACTAGTTTTATATAATTCTAGAATTCCTACAAGATTTAGTTGCACATTTTAAAAATAAAAAATAAAGAAATAAATCTAGACTAGAGAACATAAAAGAAGGAGATCTAAAATAAAAATTAACTACAAAAATAAGAATAAGAACAAGGAAATAAATATATAAACTATAAGCATAAAGGAAATCTAACTAACAAAAATAAAAGAGTATAAAAGTAAATCTATACTATAAAAGAAAATGTAAGAAAATAAATTCTATAAAGCATAAAAATAAACAACAAAAATAAAAGAGCAAGAAAGTAAATCTACACTACAAGCCATGCAATAAAGCTAATTTACCAACATAAAAAATTCTAAAACATGAATTTCTAAAATAAAAAATAAAGAACAAAATGAAACCTACTTTGCAAGGAGTTGGCCCCTTGAAAGTAAATTTTCATCTTCATCAACAATGAAGAAGAAATAAAATTGAAAAAGATGGAGAATTTTTTTATTAATTAAACATAAAGTTTATAATTTTGGAAGGTCTTCTCAATTAAGAATAACCCTCCTCTCTAAATAGAGTTCTTATAAAAATTTTCACACTCAAACTCCTCACCCTCTATCCCTATTTATAGCCTATAGCAATCAACAAGAGCCCTTGGATTAGCCTTGGGCTCCAAGGAATTAATCTCAACAGTTTACTATTTCTATTATGAACCAATTGGTTGGGCAATTGGTTAGGCAATCGGTTGGTCGACCGATTGGCCAATCAGTTGGTGAACCGATTGGTTCCTAACAGAATTGATTCCTTAGTTGACTTGTTGACTCGATTTTTTCTTGATTTCTTAGGCTTTTATGGGCCTCTTCTTGGCTTGATATTGGGTTTCAATACTTGGTAGAAAATAAGAGAATTTGCTTCTTTTGGGCTCTTATTCATTAATTCTTCATTTCCTGCAAATTAAGAGAAAAATACGTTATTAGTAATATATTTATTTAAATAAAATAGATAATGAGGGTATAAAAGTATCATAAAATGAGATGATCAAATACCCCCACACCTAAAATTTTGCTAGTCCTCTAGCAAAGAAAGAAAATGAAAAAGAAAGAAATAAAAATTCTAACTCATTTTCACAAGAATCACGGTTGTATTTGGCACATACGACAAGCCTTTAAGCCCCTAGGTTATCCTAGAGCACGAGTTGTAGTCTCATGAGGGTTTACAGTGAATATGTCCATAAAATTTGGTCAACTTGCCAATTTGAAGAAGTCAATGTATAATTCATTCACTTGATATCTTTAAATAATCTAATTAGAGCTAGTTTTTTTTTACTCAAGAAAATATTTTTATGTATAAGCGCAAAGTGAATTCCTTAGAAAATCTCTTCATTATAGTTATACAAAACCAAGTTCAACTTAAAATTTTAATTAAAAGTTTTGGAAAGAACATGCTAAGTCTTCATTTCAAACAATTTTAAAGTCTCCGATCAATTTATTTTTCAAGAACATATATTCAAATATAACTATGTATATAATTTTTTAATATACACTCTTTATTCCTTGGTGATTTTGTTCGACTTTATCAGGCTTTCTAAGTGACCATTTAACGAGTTTTGAGCAATGAATCCCAACCAAATTGGGCTTAGGTCATTAAGTATGGAAATACTCATCGGGCTTAATTACTCGGTCAACTTAGGCTTAGTAAGATAGAACCATCTTAAAGTTTAAGAGAATTTCTATTGGCCCATTTTTCACACACTTCTTTTTGAAAATGTTAATAATTTTTAAATTAATATATATATGAGTATATGTATGTATATATATCTTTAAAAATATTTAGTTCAAGAGAACTTGAAAATTTATTTTCTACTCTAAGTTAAGCACGAAAAATTTCATTACCTTAATTAAAAGTCTAAGTTGGACTATAGTGAAGTATACTATTTTAAAAATTATTTATTAAGAAATTTATTTAGAGTTATCATAAAAGGTTAACTTGAGTATAAACTATCTAAGAATTAGAAAAGTTTAAAATTTATCAATTGGATCAATTATTAATTAACTCTATCAAGTTGGCAAGTGGCAAATTTTTTAGGGGAAGAAAAGAAAATAAAATATGAAATAAAAAGAAGAAAAATAATAAAATAAAGAGAAAAGATGACTAGTCCCTACCCCCCATACCTAAATTTTGTGTTATCCTCAATGCAAACTCTATGATGCTCAAAGTAAAGCAGATAAGAAATGAAGCACTTATATTTGTTCGGTCGACCTAGAATAATGTTGAAATGATAAAAATATATAATTATCTTTGATATGCGGAGGATGTGACCAACAATTTGTTTTCTTTTCCTCATTTTTTCTTCCTTTTTTCATCTTTTTTTTCATCCCTCCTTTTTTTCTTTTCTTTTTTTTTCCAAAGAACAAGAAACTCTCAAGTGAGAGAAGAATAAATTTTTTCTTATTACTACGAGACGAGTAAAAATGTAGAATAAAAGATTAAAAATAAAAAGCTCAGATTCTACATCAAATCCTACCTTATTGCTAAAAATGTTACCCAGATTTAAAGAAGTATAAAATGACAAACTCAATGATGTGCTTAAATTCTATACACTTTGAGGTTTTCAATGATTTTTGTAGTATTTCAAGACAGATATGTTTCTTGTATTTCTGGTATTGGCTAGTCTCAAATTTGAACTCAGGTTCCCTATGACTGAAATTTTATCCTAACATGACCAATTTTTCTTTAAAAACTTTCTTAAACTCAAGATTCATGGTCGATGTATGATAAGCTGGTTGTTCTATATTTTCTAGGAACCTAAGCTCATTAGCATAAAGTTCTTCAAAACCAAGACCAAAGAAACTTGTGTATGACTCCATAAAAAGTAGTTCTGATTTAAATTCCTCTAGTGTCTTGATTTCATCACCAAAAATCTCGTCAAAACACAGGTCTGACTCACTCTTTTCTTCTAACTCTTCATTTGAATTTTTCTGGATGTAGTTTACTTTTAGGGGTTGATTAGTTGGTTGGTTCCCTAGATTAAAAATATTGAGATCTGCAGTCATATTCCCAAATAACGGCTTCATTTGATCAGGTCTACAGTTGATCAGAGCATTGAAAGTTGCTAAGAACGGTCTTCTTTAAATGACAGGTATCTGATCTCTGAGATTGGAAATGGGGTGCGTCTCTAAGACTATGAAATCAACAGGAAAAATAAACTCCCCTACCTTCATCAGAACACCCTCTATCTCTCACTTGGGTATTTTCACAGATCTATCAGCTAATTGGAGGGTACATCTAGTTGGCTTCAGATCACTTATCCCTAGCTGTTGAAAAATCGAATAGGGAAGAAGATTCACACTAGCTCCCAAGTCTAAAAGTGCCTTATCAATGAAGGTGTTTCCTATAGCACATGAAATGGTGAGACAACCAGGATCCTTATGTTTAAAAGGCAAGGGCATTGAGAGCATGTCACTGATATTTACAACTAGAAAGATTTTCTTGGGAACATTAGTGGTTCTTTTCTTAGTGCACAAATTCTTCAAAAATTTTGCATATGAGGGGATTTGTTCAATTGCATCTAAGAGAGGAATGTTGACCTTAACCTGCTTAAAAATTTTTAAAATTTTCTCTACTTGGGGAGAGTTTTTTCTAGGCTTGAGTCTATCTGAAAAGGGTGTAACTGGTTTTATCAAAATTGAGCTTGGTTCGGGTTCATGTTCGGAAGGGGGTGATTGTTGAACAGAGTTATCAAAATGAGTTTGTTCGGGATCAACATTTTGAATAGGAGAAGAGGAAGAAGGAGTTTAATCTTGAGGCATTCTAAATTGATTATCGACCTGTTTCCCTGATCATAGTGAATGGATTGCATTCACTTGAGCTTGGTAGGTTGAACTTGACCCAATATGCTTAGAGTTTGCAATAGGTTGACTCAAAATTTTTTTCTTCTCTCTTTCACTCATAGCACTAGCTAGTTCACTAAGTTGGGTTTCTAACCTAGCTATGGCTTGAGTGTTGGAATTGAGCATTCTACGGGTTATTTGTATGAAATAATTCAGCGTGTTGGATGTCTGAGTCAGCATGTTGGTGATCTATGTGGAAGCTTTAATCATGACCTCTAAATTCTTTTCTAAGACACTGATATATTTCTCATGATCAGAACACGGAGGAATAGGATTTACTGCTTGATGATGAGGAGGCTAGGTTGGATAAGGTAAATTGGGTTCTTGAAAATTGTTTGATGAGTTGAATGGAACTGTGTTTTCTCTAGAAAATTATTGGGTTGAAGTAGGAGTGAAATTTTAATTTTCAAAAAAAATTTCCCGATTCCATACAAAATTTGGATGATTTCTCCAATCAGAATTGTAGGTTGGAGAAAAGGAATTATTCATAGGACGTTGGATTGCAGCGTTCACTTGACCTAGCAGTTGATTATTTTTTAAGAGAGGACATTCCTCTAAAACATGGACTGGAGAAAGACAGTAATGACATCCTGGGATAGAAACTTGATTGATTTGAGCTGAGGCTCGTTCTTTGATTTTAAGGGCCTCTAACCTACGCTGGATTGTAACCATCTTTGCTTCAGAGTCTATATTTGACTCTAGGAAAAGACCACTAGATTTGATTGGGGGAACTGGTGAAACTCTTTCATCACAGTGTTCCCACTACATGGTTTTCTCAGATAAACTCTCTAAAAATTTTTAAGCTTCATCGATATTTTTCTTCATGAAATTCTCTTGACACATAGATTCTAAGGAAGTCTTTAAAGAATAATTCAATTTTTCATAGATGATTTGGCATAATCACCACTTTTCTACACCTTGGTGAGGACATTAGATAAGAAGATCATTAAACCTATCAAAATACTTCAAGAATGGCTCCCCTGGGACTATTTTAAAATTCTAAATGCTGTTTCTAAGCTTCACCATTTTACGGATTGGAAAAATTTTCCTTAGAAAAATAGTAACAAATTCATCCCAAATTGAGATAGAATTTATGGGTAAAGTATACAATCATTTCTTGGCTTTGTCCTTAGGAGCAAATGGGATAAATCTAAGCTTAATCGCATCCTCAGCTAATTCTCTAATCTTAATCATAAGACAAACTTCCTCAAACTCAGAGATAAAAATTTAAGCGTCTTCGGTTTCATGTCCTAAGAATTTCGGAAGCATGTTTATGAAGTGCGGTCTAAGTTTAAAATTAGCTCCATTAATATTGGGTAGCCTAATGCAAGATGGGATTGCATTCCTAGTTGGATAACACATGTCTTAAAGAATAGGTGGATTAGGATTAGTCGTTTCTTATGTTTTAAAAATCTTTTCAACACGGATTAATCGATTGGTATTATCCCTGATATAAACTTGCATGCACCAAAATAAATTTTTTTAGAATTTTTTTCTTTTTTTTTAACTAAGGAAGTTAGAAAAAAAAATCTAAGAAAAACAAAAGTTAGTTTTTTTAGAGAAAAACTAAAATACCTAAAAGATAATGAGAAAAAGGGAAAGGATAAAAGAAAAATCTAACTAAAATAAATCAAGAGCAACCACTTTGCAACAATCACCCTTAATTCTACGGTTAAGCCTAGACTCAACTAGACCAGCTCCTAGCTAACCAAAAACTTCTTGAGTGAAAAGATTAAAGTTTACTCGGTCAGTTAGCCAGCTAAGGATAGTACTAGAGGGAGGCCAAAGAGCTATTAAATACCTCTTTCTTTGCGTAGTGCTTTACACAACCTGTAAACCTTGTCTTAGACACCAACGGATTTAAGTAAACTTAAACTGGTTCACTTAAAGATTTCTTGTTCCTTAATGAGCTCAAATCCTTAGGAGCCAACATCTAATGAGTTTGTTTTAAAGGTTTGGGTTTGTGCAGTGAGGAATTAATAATTTGTGGGCTAAGAAAAGGGTGATGAAATCCTTCACCTTATCTTGATTAGTGAGTTTTTTTTGCCCTTAAGAGTATTTTCAAATGAGTGCTCAAATTAAAATGCTCAAATCACTTTGGTGAATTCCTACTAACTAAATGCAATGCAACCCTAAGAATTAAAAGCAATTACAAAAGGATTCAAAAGGAAAATCTTTTTATTTTCTAGTTAGGGTTAACAATCAAACAAATATGAGAAATAGAGCTCTTGTTTGAATTAATTATCTTGTTAGTAGTTATTCAAATGGAGGATGGATTGACAAGAGAATTTTTTTATTTTTTTAGTTTCTAATTGTGTCTAAGTGTGAGAAACTAAGCTAGAGGGTAGAATTAAAAATACTAGAAAAAGGACTTACCTTTTCAAGCAAATCTTCAATCTTCAATCTTCAATCTTAAATCCTCCATCTTCAAGCTTCAAAGTTGTTCCTTCACAAAAAACACACAAATAAAAGAATCAAAATAGAAAAATTCTACTTCTAAGCACCTTCCCCGGCAACAGTGCCAAAAACTTGATGTGTTGTGAAAAAAAGTGTTGAGATTGTAAGTGCACAATCAAGTTATAGTATAGTACAATATCGAACCCACAAGAAAGGTGTGTAGGAAATATTCTAAGTTGGATCCTAGAGTTGTGTGTGAACAAAGAGGAGTGAAAGTGAAGAGACATAAAGAGTGTGTGATTATTTACACATGAAAGAAAACTAGAATAAGAGAGGAGAAAGAGAGTGAAAAATAAAAATAAGAATAACATGGAGGAGAAATAAAGAAAATAGAAAAGAACAACAAAATCAAGACTAGAAAAATTAACTAAAAAGAGGAACAATCAAAACAAGTAAAAAATGGAGGAAATCAAGAGAGAAGATAGGAATCTAGAATTGAATTCATTAGTTAATTTCGTTTAGGATTTATGAACTACTCTCTTTTATTGCATTTTACTTTAGATTTATTAAGTATAGACTATCAAACCACTTAAGGAAAATATAACCTATCAAATTATCATATAAGTAAAATTACCATTCATGAAAAGAATAACAATTAGATAGACATTTTAGAATTTAAAAGCATAACCTATCAAACCACTTAAGATAAGTATAGATTATTAAAATTTTCTTCTATCAATTAGTTCTCTAGCTGATTATCCTAAACATAATCATTTTGAGCACAAAAGAGCAATCCAAAATCATAAAAGAAATCAAACTTGTTTCATATAATTCTAGAATTCCTACAATATTTAGTTGCACATTTTGAAAAATAAAAATAAAGAAATAAAATTTAGACTAGAGAGCATAAAAGAAGGAGATTTAAGATAAAACTAACTACAAAAATAAGAATAAGAAAATAAAGATCTAAACTATGAGCATAAAGGAAATATATTTAACAAAAATAAAAGAGCATAAAAGTAAATCTATATTATAAAAGAAAAATGCAAGAAAATAAATTCTACAAAGCATAAAAATAAATAACAAAAATTAAAGAGCATTAAAGTAAATCTACACTAAAATGCATGAAATAAATCTAATCTACCAACATAAAAAGAAAATAAAATCCTAAAACATGAATTTCTAAAACAAGAAAATAAGAGAGAAAATGTAAACTTACTTTGCAAGGGGTTGACCCCTTGAAAGCAAATCTTCATCTTCATCAATAAAGAAGAAGAAATAAAATTGAAAAAGATGGAGAAATTTTTTTTTATTAATTGTAAATAAAGTTTATAATTTTGGAAGGTCTTCTCAATTAAGAGTAATCATCCTCTCTAAATAGAGTTCTTACAAAAATTTTCACACTCAAACCCCTCACTCTCTACCCCTATTTATAGCCTATAGTAATCAACAAGAACCCTTGGATTAGCATTGGGTTCCAAGGAATTAATCTCAGCAGCTTACTGTTTCTGTTATGAACTAATCAGTTGGCCAATCGGTTAGCTAATCGGTTGATCGACCGATTACCCAATCGGTTGGTGAACCAATTGGTTCCAAACAGAATTGATTCCTTAATTGACTTGTTAACTTGATTTTTTTCTTGATTCCTTAGGCTTTTGTCGGCCGCTTTTTGGCTTGATATTGGGCTTCAATAGTTGGTAAAAAATGAGAGAATTTGGTTCTTTTCGGCTCTTACTCAATAATTCTTCATTTTCTATAAATTAAGAGAAAAACACGTTATTAGTGATATAATTAAAATGTGATAATTAAATACCCCCACACCTAAACTTTTGCTAGTCCTCTAGCAAAGAAAATAAAAAGAAAACCTAACTCACTTTCGCAGGAATCGCGGTTGTATTTAGCGCATACAACAAGCCTTTAAACCCCTAGGTTACCCTCGCCAAAAACTTAATGGGAAATAAATGATTACCTCCTAAGTTGCAAGTATACAACTTATCAAGTTATAGTATAAAAGATTATCGAATCCCACGAGGAAGGCGTTTGTAAGATTATGTTCAAGTTTTGGTTCTCAAATTATGCGCAAGACAATTAGGAGTTTATGTACATGGTGAAAGTGGTCATGAAAAGATTAGAGAGTGGATTGTGGATTATGTGCAAAATAAGTGAAACGAGGAAGAAAATGTATTGTGGAGAGATTGAGATTGTGAAGGTGAATAAGTGTAAATAAAAGAAAACAAGATAGAGAGAGAAAGAGATAAATGAAAACGAAATTAAGAAATCAAAATCAAGAAGGCAAAGATGGAGGATTCAATTAGAGATATGAAGGAATCTAGAATTGAATCCACTAGCTAATCTCACTTATAAAATATGAACCATTCTCTTTTATCACATTTTATTTTAGATTTATTTAGCATAGACTATCAAACCACTTAAGGAAAGTATAACCTATCAAATTATCACCTAAATGAAATCAATATTCATGAGGAGAATAACAACAAGATAGTAATCCTAGAATTCATAAGCATAACCTATCAAACCAAATAAGGAAAGCATAGACTATCAAATTCTTCTTCTATCGATTAGTTCTCTAGTTGATTAGCCTAAACATGATCATTTTAAGCATAAGAGAATGATTCACAAATATAAGAGAGAATTAGACTAGTTTCATGCAAAACTAGATCCCCACAAGAGGTTAGTTCCACATCTTTAAAAAATTAAAAGAAAGAAAATCAAGATGAGAGTAAGAGGAGGAGAATGAAAATTCAACTAATTACAAAAGAAAAGAAAAATAAAAGCAAAGAAAGAAAAGAAAGAAAATCTAAACTAATAGCAATGAAAGTAAATCTACTCTATGAATTAAAGGCAAGACATGAAAGTAAATTGTATGGAATTAAATTGAATGAAAGTAAATCTAAACTACAAAGCAAATAAATGAACAAGAAAGAAAAGAAATGCAAAAAAAATAAAATAGAAACCTACAACTCCTGATCTTCATCTCATCCTCCTTTTGGTCCTTGGATAAGAAGAAGAAAAAGAAAATTGAAGGGGTAAAAAATTTTATTTATTGTGTAATAAAAGTTATAATTTTTGAAAGGTCTTCTCAATTAAGAGTAACCCTCCTCTCCAAATAGAGTTTTTACAAAATATTTTACACTCAAACCTCTCCCTATACCCCTCTATTTATAGCCCAACGGAGTTGATGTGAACCATTAGATCAAACTTGGCCACCAAGGAAGAGAAATCAGCCATTGATCAAATCTGTTGCGAACCAATCGGTTGGCCAACCGGTTGGTTTCCAACCGAATTTGTCTTTTCTTGATTTTTCTTCACGAATTTCTCTTGGATCCTAGGGTTTTCTTGGGCCTTCATTTGTCTTCATATTTGGGCTTCAAAAATTGGTAGAAAATCAGAGGATTTGAGTCATTTGGGCTTTTATTCATTATTTCTTTATTAACCTGTAAAATAAGATAAAAACAATTATTAGTAATAACTTTATTCATATAAAATAGGTAATGAGGATATAAATTTATAATAAAAATATGATAATCAAATACCCCCACACCTAAACTTTTGCTAGTCCTCTAGCAAAAAAAATAAAAAGAAAACCTAACTCACTTTCGCAGAAATCGCGGTTGTATTTAGCGCATACAACAAGCTTTTAAACCCCTAGGTTACCCTAGTGGACGAGTTGTAGTCTCGTGAGGGTTTGCAGTGAATATACCCATAAAATTCAGTCAACTTACCAATTTAAAGAAGTTAATGAAATAATTAATTCATTTGATATATTCAACCATTCCAAATGAAGTTGGTTAATACTTAAGAAAACGTTTTTATCATAACTCCAATGTAATTTTCTTAAGAAAATCCTTCCATTATAGTTATATAAAATCAAGTTTAACTTAAAAATTTAATTTAAAAGTTTTGAAAAGAACATGCTAACTCTTTGTTTTAAACAAACTTTAAGTCTTTTAATCCATTTAATTCTTCAAGAACATATACAAATATAACTATATATAAAAATATGGTTAGTATGATTTTTTACTCTTTATTCCTTGGTGGTTTTGTTCTTTTTAATCGGGCTTTCTAAGTGACCATTTAGCGAGTTTTGGGCCAATGAATCCTAACACAATTGGGCTTAGGTCATTAAGCATAGAAATACTCCTCGGGCTTAATTACTCACCAACTTAGGCTTAGTAAAATAAAACCACCAATGATTTTAAGAGAAATTTTTCTTCGTTTTGTTAAGTTAGTATAATATATATATGTGTATATGTATATATATTCTGAACAATATTTGGATCAAGACAACTTGAAAAATTATTTTCAACTCTAAGTTAGGCATGCAAAAATTTTATTAATTTAATTAAAAATCTAAGTTAAAACTTAAGTAAAGTATACTACTTTGAAAATCATTTCTTAAGAAATTTATTTGGAGTTATCATAAAAGGTAAACTTGAGTATAGAACTAACTAAGGATTAGAAGCCTTAAATTTCAATCAAATAGATCAATTATTAATCAACTCTATTAAGTTGGCAAGTCACTATATATATTTTTAAATTTATATATATATATATATATATATATATATATATATATATATATATATAATGGTAAGAAAAGAAGAAAAATGACTAAGATAAAGATAAAAATGACTAATCCCCCACCCCCACACCTAAATTTTGCATTGTCCTCAATGCAAACTCTATAATGCACAAAGTAAAATAGATAAGAATGGAAGCACTTACATTTGTTGATTAGACCTAGAACAATGAAAAATCTACAATTACCTTTGGTATGAGGAGGATGAAGTAAAAAATTTATTCTCTTCTTTTTTCTTTTTTCTTTTTTTCATATATCTCTTTTTCTTCTTTTTATATATATATATTTTAATAAAGAAGAATAAGAAACTCTCACATGAGAGAAGAATAAATTCTTTTATTATTATGAGATAAAAAATAAAAATGTAGAATAAAAGATGAAATAGGAAAAGCTCACATTCTACATTAAATCCTACCTTATTGCTGAAAATTTTACCCGAAATTTAAAAATTTCAAGATGATATAATCAATGATGTTCTCAAATTCTAAAAATTTTAAGGTTTTCAATGATTTTTGCAGCAAATAAAGGTAGGTATTATTGGTGTTATGCATTTTAAACTTAGATTCGTTATTAATAAAATTATGTGCAACCAAGTCTTCTTTAAAATTTCCTCAAATATAAAATTTTAAGGTTTGACATTTTGGTTGGTTATTTTCAAAAATCTAAGTTCATCCGAAAATAGTTCTTCAACAGTTTCCTCATTCTCAAGAAAATTTTTGGTTCCTCAAAAAACTTTTCTCAAAACTGAGGTCTATCTCATTCTCTTTTTCTATCTCCTGAATGTAATTTATTTCAAAAGGTTGATTAGTTGGCTGATTCTCTATATTGAAAATATTGATATCAGCAGTCATATTCCTAAAGGATAGCTTCATTTGACCAGTTCTACAGTTGATTAGAGCATTAGACGCGGCTAAGAACGGTCTTCCTAAGATGACAGGTATTTATCCTTTTAGATTGGAAACAGGCTGCGTTTCCAGGACGATGAAATCCACAGGGAAAATGAACTCTCCAACCTTAATCAAAATATTTGTTATCTCACCCTTGGGGACTTTGACTGATTTGGTAGGTTTGAGTTCTCCTACACCTAGTTGTTGATAGACCGAGTATGGAAGCAAATTAACACTGGCCTCTAAGTCTAAAAGTGCCTTATCAATGTGACTATTACCAATGATACAAGGGATGGTAGGGCAACCTGGATCCTTATATTTCAGAGGCATGGACTTTGAGATTATATCAGTGATATTGGCAGCAAGAAATATTTTCTTCGGAACATTTATTCTTCTCTTTTTAGTGCACAAATCTTTTAAAAATTTGGCATAAGTCGGGATTTGTTTAATTATATCTAAGAGAGGAATATTGACCTTAACCTGCTTGAAGGTTTCTAGGATCTTTTCCTCCTGAGGGGAGTGATTCCTAGGCCTGAGTCTATCTGGGTATGAAGCAACTGATTTAAACCGATCAAAATTAGGCTCAGGTTCGGGTTCAGGCTCTTGTTTATCAGACTTGGGTGATTCATTAGAAGGAGAAATAACTTGTTCGGGTTCATGCGTTAGGCTTGGAGGCATTCTAACCTGATTATCGACTTCTCTGTTAGTTCCTTGGTTTTGATGATGTTCTAACAAATAATTTATAACTAATCTTGTTTGTCTAGTGTTTGTGTTTTCATGTTTATTCTAGGCAAACAAGGTGTTGGAGGATGGATGGACTTGCGCCTACACGATCATATCCATTGGAGGATGGGAGGAATAGTAGAGTGAAGCAATGCAATTCAAGTCAAGATTCAAGATCAAGCTTCATCCGTAGCCAAGACAAGCTTATTGTAAATCTCAAGCTTGGGTACATTAGTTTAGGTTTATACTTGTGTGTTTATACTTAGAGCTCAAGATTCATACACACACACATTTATTTTGATTTTTCACCGTTTTGGATTATAGACTTAACGACATGATTTTATAACTTTTCTCAAGTTTATAAATCCATTGGAAAGTGTTTCAAAACGTGTTTAAAAAAATCAAAAATCTCAAGTTTTATCTTTTCAAACATGCACTAACATGCACGATACACACTTTTTGTTTCTATTGCAAAATAAGTTAAAATTGAGAATTTATTGTATCCATGGTTCATTGATTTTATCACATTAATTTATATCTTATATAAAGTCCATAAACCAAATCACAAGATCTCAATACTTGTTCATGTTCAAAATCATGCTTTTCACATATCATTATTTTTCATGTTTTACAAAACAATTGAGTTTTAACAATTGGAAAATGCAATTTGAAAAATTTCTTCGTTTACATGTTTATCTTTATATATACAAATATTTTTCCAATTTTTACTAATTTTGGAGTTGTTTTGTTATTTTCAATTGAGTTTACAAAAGAAGTTTTCAGCAGTTTTTAGAAACTGTTTATTTGTGTTCAAATAATTATTTCTCACAAATTAGAAGTGATATTTTAGAAATTCTTTTTGTAACATGTTTATCGATATCTTTATAACATTCTCTAAATATTTCATAATATTTGGAGTTGATTTACTATGTCAAATTGATTTTACAATGTCAAGCATTTTAGCAGTTTTTCAGAATCTGAAATATCTGTCCTGAAACAATTATTTATCACAAATGGGAAGTGATATTTTCTAAATTCTTTCTCTAAAATGTGCATATACATGTTTAGAAACGTCTCTCAAAATTTCATGATTTTTAGAGTTGATTTACTATTTTTAATTGATTTTATAAAACTAGATATACAAATTTCCAGAATGCTGGATTTTGGGGTATTTTGGTCTTTTCAGCCTATAATGGCTAGTAACGGCTAGTTTTTATTTTTGAGCATTTTTGCTGAGATTTTCTTGGGTTTTAGGCTTTGTCTCTTCATCCTATATATACCCCATGTCCTCATTTATTTCAGTAATAATCAAGAAGGTTTTAAACACATTTTTAAAGAGTTTAAGTGTTTGTTTAGTTTGTTTGGAAGTTTAGTTTGTGAAGAAACTTTCACAAGAGCTTGAGGAGATCATCCTTTGGTGTTTGAGCATTCAACTCTTCTCCTTATCTCTTGTCATCTAGAAAAGTTTTTCTAAACTCATATCTAGCGATTTATATGTTTGATTTTCATTTCCATAAGCTAGAATTTATTTGAGTTTAGTTTTGATTAAATCTCATTGTTACACACACCCACTTGAGCTTATAGTATTTTCATACATAGTATATTGGGGTTGTGAGAGTTTGTAACATTGAGTTGTGCTTAATTGAGTTCTCATCCATAGAGAATAAACATTTGTATTTGTGAGCTTTAATTGTGAGATCACATTGTATTACACTAGTACACCGAGAGGAGTGTGTGGTGAGAGACGGGGTTGTCCCAAGAGTAGTGGCGTTGGTAGTAAAGCCTAGGGAGAGGTGGTAAATCCGAGCACTTGAGGGAGACACGGACTAGAGACCAACACTTGAGGTGGTAGTTAGTGTAAGTACATTGTGAGTGATTGTAAAGTTTTCGGTGAGCTAGAAAACCGAGATAGTGTGGTGTAAACGTTATTCGGGTGAGTGTAGAAAACCCGATTGATATAGTGGAGATCTCCTCGAGGTGAGGAGCGGGGACGTAGGTCGTGGGTTGACCGAACCTCGTGAACATATTATTGTGTTTGAAGTTTGCTTGGCGCATTCATCTTGTTCATCTTTATTGCCTTGCTCTCATTTATTTTATTTCCCTATCTTATTTACACTTGTTTACTTTTGTTTACTCTTTGTGTATATTACATATCCTTGCATATTATTCTTTGTATATCATACTTGCTAGGATATATATTTGTTAATTAGTTTTGATTTGGCATTAATTCGGATTAGATTAGCATATTGCCCTATTCACCCCCTCTAGGGCAATTTCATCTCTACCTGATCGGAGTGAATGGATTGCATTCACTTGAGCCTCATAGGCTGAACTTGTACCCGTGTCCTTTGGGTTGGTCACAGGTTGACTAGGAAAAGTTTCTTTCTCTCTCTCACTCATGGCATTAGCTAGTTGACCAAGTTGGGTTTCTAACCTAGCTATGGCTTGAGTGTTGGAAGTGAGGATTTGCCCGGTTGATTGCATGAAGGAATTCAATGTGTTTGATGTTTGAGTCAACAAGTTAGGTAGTGCGTGTAGAGGTTTTAATCAAAGTTTCTAGACCCTTTTCCAAAACATTAAGACGTTTATCATGATCAGCAATTTGAGGAGTGTGATTTGCAGATTGGTGATGAGGAGACTGATTTTGAAATGATAGATTCGGTTGTTGAAAATTGAGAGGGACTGTGTTTCCCCTAGGAAATTGTTGGTTTGAAGAGGGAGTAAAATTTTAATTTCCGGAGTAGTTTTCCTGGTTCCATGTAAAATTCGGATGATTTCTCCAACCTGGATTGTAGGTTGGAGAAAATAGATCATTCACCGGATGCTGGAATGCAATGTTTATCTGACCTAGTGACTGACCGGGTCCTAAAAGAGGACATTCCTCTGAAACATGAGATGGAGACAGACAGTTATGACATCCTGAGGCTGAAACTTGATTGATTTGAGCGGGAGCTCGTTCTTTGACTTCTAAAGCTTCTAACCTACGCATGATTGTCGCCATCTTTGCTTCAGCGACTATATTCGTTTCTAAGGAAAGACCACTGGTTTTGGGTTGGGAAACTGATGAAACACGGTCATCACAGTGTTCCCACTGCATGGTTTTCTTGGATAAACTCTCTAAAAAGTCCCAAGCTTCATCGACATTTTTCTTCATGAAATCCCCTTGACACATTGACTCTAAGGAAGTTTTTGAAGAATAATCCAATCCTTCATAAATGATTTGGCATAATCGCCACTTTTCAAGACCATGGTGAGGACATTGGATAAGAAGATTTTTAAATTTGTCAAAATACTTTCAAAAAGGTTCTCCCAGGACAATTTTAAAATTTTGAATGCTATTTCTAAGCTTGACCGTTTTGTGGATAGGAAAGAATTTTTTCAGAAAAACTTTTACAAATTCACCCCAAGTTGAGATGGAATGCATAAGTAAGCTATCTGACCATTTTTGGCTTTGTCCTTAAGGGCAAAAGGAATAAATCGAAGCTTGATCGCATCCTCGGATAAGTCCCTCATCTTAATCATGAGGCAAACTTCTTCAAATTCGGAGATAAAGATGTATGCGTCTTCGGTTTTGACTCCTAAGAATTTTGGAAGCATGTTTATGAAATGCGGTCGAAGTTCAAAATTAGTTCCATTTACATCGGGGAGCTTAATGCACGAAGGGATTGCATTCCTAGTTAGGTAACATATATCTTGAAGAATGGGTGGATTAGGGTTGGTCATTTCATTTGGTTCAAGAGATGGATCAAAATGAATTAAACGATTGGTATTATCCCTTACCCAAGTTTGCATACACCAAAATCAAACCTTTTTTTTGATGAAAAAGGACAAAAGAAAAGTTAAGAAGATGATGAGAAAAAGAAAAAGAAAAAACTAACTAAAAGCAAATCAAGGCAATCAATTTTCAATCACCCTAACTCTAGGGTTAAGCCTAAACTTGACTTAGACCAGCTCCTAACCAAAAATTCCCTTAGTGAAAAGATCAAAGTTTACTCAGGTAATTAGCCAGGTAAGGATAGTACTAGAGGGAGATCAAAGATCAATTAAGTACCTCTTTCCTTGCGGAGCGCTTTACGCAACCCCTAAACCTTGCCTTAGACACCAATTAATCCAAATAAACTTGGACTGGTTCACTTAAGGATTTCTTGTTCCTTAATGAGCTCGAATCCTTAGGGGCCAACGACTAATCAGTTTTAAGAGGCTTGGATAAGTGTAGTGAGGAATTAGTGATTTTTGGGATAAGGAAAGGGTGATGAAATCCCTCACCTTATCTTGATTAATGGGTTTTGCCCTTAAAAATATTTTCAAGTGAGTGCCAAATCAAGATGCTCAAATCACTTTGGTGAATTCCTACTATTATATGAAGTGCAACCCTAGAAATTAAAAGCAACTAAAAAGGATGCAAAAATAAAAAATCTTTCCATTTTTTATTATGGTCGACAATCAAAGAAATAAAGTTTATTAGGGTCGACAAAGGTAAAATCTTTTTATTTTATTTTATTTTAATTTTTTTATTTATCCTAATTGTCTCTAATGTGAATGAACTATCTAAAGGGTGGAATTGAGAATACTAGAAAAAAGAGTTACCCACGCAATCGCTATCCAAAGCCTCGTTGGAGGCAAATCTTCAATCTTGATTCTTCAACTCTTAATCTTTAAATTCCTGCACAAAAGAAAAACACACAAGTTAAGGAACCAAAATTAATCAAAATCCTACTAAAAAGCACCTTCCCCGGCAACGGCGCCAAAAACTTGATGGGTAAATTTTGAGTGATTATCTTAGTTACAAGTATACAACCTTTATCAAGTTATAGTATTTAAGATTATCGATCCCACGAGGAACGGGAAGTAGGAAGAGTTTTGTTCAAGTTTTGGTTCTCAAATTATGCGCATGACAATTAGGAGTTATTCAAGAATAAAAGAAAAACATGGTGAAAGTGATCATGAAAAAATTAGAGAGTGGATGTGGATTATGTGCAAAAGAGGAGAAAATAAAGTTGAGAGGGTGGTTTTGATTATATGCACATAACAACAAAACTAGGTTTGAGATTATATGCACATGGAGGGAATATGAGATTGAGAGAGAAGTAAAAATCAATGAAATCAAGAATTAAGAATAAAGGAAAATAACAAACAAATGAAAAGCAAGGATAAGAGGAAAATAAAGAAGGTAAAGTATGGAGGATTAATTAAAAATATGAGGAATTTAGAGTAGATCCACTTAGCTTATCTCAATCTTATGGGAACAAGTTAGATTTTTTAGCTAGTTTCAAACAATCTCTAAGGATCCCAAAAATATTAGCTCCACACTTAGAAAAGGGTAATTTCCTAGAGGGTTCTAGCCTCTAGGTGAATTAAAGAAAAAAAAATCTATACTAGAAAGTAAATACAAGAATTAAAGATATTGCATGAAAGTAAATTGTAAGGAATTAAATTGCATGAAAGTAAATCTAAACTACAAAGCATATAAATGAACAAGAAATGAAAAAGAAATGAAAAAGAAATAAAAGGAAAACCAACAACTCCTGATCTTAATCTAATCCTCCTTTTGGTCCTTGGATTAGAAGAAGAGAAAGAAAATTGAAGGGGTGAAAAATATCATTTATTGTGTAACAAAAATTATAATTTTTGGAAGGTCTTCTCAATTAAGAGTAACCCTCCTCTCCAAATAGAGTTTTTATAAAATATTTCACACTCAAACCTCTCCCTCTACCCCTCTATTTATAGCCCAACGGAGTTGATGTGAACCATTGGATCAAACTTGGCCACCAAGAAAGAGAAATCAGCCATTGATCAAATCTGTTGCGAACCAATCGGTTGGCCAATCGGTTGGCCAACCGGTTGGTTTCCAACCGAATTTATCTTTTCTTGATTTTTCTTCACGAATTTCTCTTGGATCCTAGGATTTTCTTGGGCCTTCGTTTATCTTCATATTTGGGCTTTAAAAATTGATAGAAATCAGAGGATTTGAGTCATTTGGGCTTTTATTCATTATTTCTTTATTAACCTGCAAAATAAGATAAAAATAATTATTAGTAATATCTTTATTCATATCAAATAGGTAATGAGGGTATAAATTTATAATTAAAATGTGATAATCAGTTATGAACTAATCAGTTGGCCAATTAGTTAGCTAATCGGTTGATCGACCGATTGCCCAATCGGTTGGTGAACCAATTGGTTCCGAACAGAATTGATTCCTTAATTGACTTGTTGACTTGATTTTTTCTTGATTCCTTGGGCTTTTGTGGGCCGCTTTTTGGCTTGATATTGGGCTTCAATAGTTGGTAAAAAATGAGAGAATTTGGTTCTTTTCGGCTCTTATTCAATAATTCTTCATTTTCTGTAAATTAAGAGAAAAACATGTTATTAGTGATATATTTATTTAAATAAAATAGATAATAAGGTTATAAAAGTGTAATAAAATGTGATGATCACTTTGCGCCCTGTATGTTACCAGGTGGTGTTCCTTCACGTTAGCGATGAGCTTGCCATGATGAGGGCTTGGTCGTTGTAGTGTTAGGCGGCCCGTTGGTGATCGGTGGTTTGTATCGACGCATTCATTCTTTGGCGGTGGCGTCGACTCCATTTTGCCGACTCAAAATCTTGGGATTTGTAGTCACGGAGTGGGCATGAAAACTTCTACTGGGATGACTGCTCCCACCCTATGTGTTCTCCTGGATGGGGTCCCTTCTATGAAGGTTTCGTGGGCCCTTCTGTTTTGTGAGTGTTGTGAGCCATGGTCGAAGAGATCGAGTGATCTTTTTGGTCAATTTATCTGACTGGGCTTGAGCGACGCAGTTGGAGTTGATCGTTTCATCATGATCTCGAATAGAAGGTCAACCATTTTCTTAAAAAGAGAAGAAGTAAGCCCCATGGTGGGCGCCAAACTGTTTATGTAGGGAAATTATGGTGTAGTTTAGTGGAGGTGAGATTGATTTGAGGGTTTCTTAATCCCCTTTGATGGTAGACTCTCCTATTCCGAATCTTGCATAGGTAACAGAAGTTAGAGGCCTCGGAGGTTGTTTCCTCTGGCGTGCCCTCCGATGCTCAAGTCAGTGACCGATCTTATTCATCTAAAGAGATAAATAGATCATAGCCTTGTTGACTTGCTTCTAGAGAGATTCGCTTACATTGGGGAGAGAAAGTCATCGCTATCAATAGAGGGTTTATGGGGACACGTTGGTAATTTGGTAGGGTCTGAGGAGCTTTGAAGGCTCTGGCTCGAAAGGTCATAATGACTCTGACGCCGCATTAATACTGATGCGACTTGGTGGCGAAGTGTGGGCGCAAACTGTTCATGCATTAAATGCGATGTGACCCCTGATGATGTTTGGCAGGCTGTCCCACTGTTCAAAACATGCATTGCTAGGTCAGAGCGGCGAACGTGTTTCGTCTCAGGCGGTCATCTAACAAATCACGGGTCGGTCACGCCTTTCGTTTCGATTTGGGTCGCGAGGCAGGTCGGCTATCTTAGTACCCGGATCGTGTTTGCAGATGCATTCAAAAGCGACCAGCTAGCCTTTACACGTGACCATTTTTTTATACTCCATTAGACTTGATAATTTTTCAGGGTATAACAATTGGTAACATACAGTTTATATAGTAGCATGTTGAGATATTGTTAATCGGGATCTACCTACGAGCACGAGAGAGATCAAGAAAGAACATAAAAGTAATAATAGAAGATAAATATTTTACGTGGTTTGATAAGATGCCTACATTCACGTCCGCACTATGATTTCTTTCCTTCAAATCTGATAAAGTTAAAATTACAGAGAAAATGCTCATATGTATAGATAGAAAATAGAGCTACCGGCTGCAGACAAATCAAAGGGGTTAGCCTGCACAGTCCGATCGAATAATTAATAGACATCCTTCTCGCTCTGAACCGATATCAATTGAGACTTTCACGTATATCATAGATAACCATCAGCTTAAAGGTCCCAAAAGCAAAATGTTGCATCATCCCCTTCTCTCTTTTCAACGAAAGTAGCCATCAAAGAAAACCTGATATCTTCACTTATTACACAAAGCTATCTTGGTTTCTTGCTCTTTTTTTTTCCCCCCTTTCCTCTCTGCTCACAGTCTTTGTCTCCCTCTTTTATCATTTCTCTCAGACTCTCATCTGTGTATTTGCCCTCCTTAACAAGCAAAGACTATTATTCCTCACCGTTTCCAATAATAACCAACTTCTACTACTGTCAGATGCCCACATGCTCTGCCTTGAATTCTGATACCTGTAATGATACTCTTTTCATGAAATTATCAAATTTCTTTTATTTTCAGATAGCTACAATTGACTCTTGAGTCTTCCCATTTAATAGGTTGGGTTGAGGATCATGTGAGCGTTTTGATGAGCAGCCGGGTTGATATGATCAAGCCCTGCATTTCTTCTTGAAACATGAAGCAAATGTATTGAATCTTCCTTATTATGGTATAATCTTCAGCAAATTTTGGAAATCATCAGCAACATTTTTCAAACCTTCAACTAAAAATAGTAACCTCCTCAAATTTCAAAAATCATCTGTAAACTCTCAGTAGTTTATTTTCATCTCATACACACTTTTCTGGGATACGTGAATACATAATTCAATACGTTCAAGCAAGTGGATCGTAGACAAACCCCAAGGGGTGCAAATTCATTTTAAAATATATATTCATTTAAATTAGTAAAATCTTACCGAATCTTATGAATTTAAGAGCATAAAGTCATGATACACCTTCATAATGTTTAGATAGGTTTAATTTTAAATGTTTTTATAAATAATGCATTTCTTTAATCATGATTAATAGAATAAAAAATAAAGGGTATTTTGCTTTAGAAATACTTAATAATGCATCCACATGACAAAAGAGGTGTGTATGATACAAAACAAAATATAGTTCCTGATGATCAAATTGAGGAAGATTATATGATTGTAGGGGGGTTTATTAGATGATTTCTTAGAGTGGAGAGAAATTACGTAATTCTACTATGAAGTTGGAGGGTACAATAGAATTTTCCCTACAAATGCTAGAAGTTGTTTATTCTTTTCGAGCGCCCACTTCTTTCTTTATTAGATCCTCAGCAGGAGTAACCTCAATTCTTTGTTAGAATTTCTGTTGGAATTCAAGAATCTGCGCCATCCAACTAAACTAATTAGAGTTTTCTAATTGTTTGTACACAATCCACAATCTCCACGAGACTGAGAGTTGCACAAGTAGCGTGCATGAATGGTGGAGGATAAAGAAATTTTTCCTTAGAGAAACGGAATAGACTATTTATAATTGCTGGGATTAAGTAGTGAAATTTTGACAATGTGAACATTCAAACAGCCTACAATATTTCTCCAGTTTAAAACAAGATGCTGATTTTTTAGTGAGCACATGTACCAAGTTTGTATATTTTGCAATATTAGCTTTCATTGATAATAGCTAACTCCTTAACTATTTACATCTGACAGATTAAACTTTGTTTAGCACTAAGCACCTCGATTTTCATTAATCGACACCTAACCACATCAATCTCTAGAAAACTTTCCCAAGTTCAGTAAAAACCAATGCAGTTAATTAAATAAGCTCCACTCTAATGTGAACAGTGTAAGTACAGACGCATAATTACATATATGTTTGAGATTAACAGCCAGGGGCTGGAACTCAACACGCTTTCAATTTGAAATAAACCGCTATTAGATTGTCCAATTATTTTTAAGTTGTTTCAAAATTAACAATAATTGAAATTACTATTAAATCCCCCAATTCTTATGAGGAGTTCCAAATTAATCACTCCATTTAGGTGCAATCATAGTGAGATATAAGAAGTGGGTAATCTAATAGCAACTAGTGAATAGAGGGACTAATTTTAAAATATTAAATTAGAGGGACTAATATTGAAAACAAAACCCCTAAAATAAAACTTGTACTATGTGGCGGGATGAGGAAATCTAATCTCCAGTAGGACAAGATCTATAGACTGCAATCTGGAATATTTTTCTGTAGATTTTATAATACAAGGCGAAAAAAAATCAATTCCCTGCAAGGAACTGGAAAAAAAAATACCACAAAAATGGCGATAAATTTAGAAACTTATTGGGCTTTCAGACATTATGCCTTCAAATTGTTTCACATATTAGCCTCTCATCTCCACCCTGTTTGATGTTTACTCCTTCCAAAATTTGCCTCTTTACTAGGATTGTCCCTGTCCTGCAATACAATTAATCACAAAATATGAATCAAGAACTGATGAATACAATAATTCGGTTCTTTTTATGGAGCTTTCTACATTATAACTCGAATCAAATATGACAAACAATGAGAGTTATACAGTACAGATTTGTTTGAGCTGTAGAGGATAGTCTGGATTTACCTCTCGGAACAGCAAGTCTTCAACCTCAAGCATGTGGATGATATGCCCCATTTTAGGCCTTTTCTGTGCATCAGGATCAACACATCGAAGAGCCACAAGAAGTGTCCGTTTGAGTGTCTTTGGTGAAGGCTTTCCTGGCATTTTGGGATCTACTACTTGCTCACATTTCCTATCTCCTACCATCGTTTTTAACCATACTACCAAATTTACCTAGAGATAAAAACACAAATTACATGATTACAGTTCAGGTGAAATTGTAGAAGAAAAGGAATGGAAAGGCGATAATTTTGGTAAAGCAAACCTCTGCGGGAGGTTTTGTATAGTCTACTGGGGCTCTCCCAGATATTATCTCCATTATAAGTACTCCGAAGCTGTACACATCACTTCTCTCATTCAACATTCCAGAGCTAGCATACTCAGGAGCCACATAGCTACAATGAAAAAAGAAATTTAGAGGTCATTTTTCTTGATAATTACATAATTTTCCGCTAACCATCAAATTGAAATTTTGGCGATGGAACTAACCCGAATGTCCCCATGACACGAGTGGTTACATAGGTCTTCTCGGAGCCTATGAGCTTAGCTAGGCCGAAATCAGATACCTTCGCATTCCACTGTTTATCGAGTAGTATGTTGCTTGATTTCACATCTCTGTGAACGACCTTTGGCTCTAAGCCCTCATGGAGATATGCTAGTCTGTAAACAATGAAAGACTTGTTACAAAACGTCTCCTATATTCCTCGATCAATGCAAAAAGCCCAAATTTAGCGCACATATAGTTCATGATATGTATATCATTAGATTAGTACCCTTTCGCAGTTCCGAGTATTATGTTCACCCTGCTATCCCAAGTAAGTGGACTCACTTCCCCTACATCTCCATGAAGCCACTGATCCAAATTTCCATTGTCAACATACTCATATACAAGCATCCTGATTGCAAATACAACGATCAAATTAGTATTATTTGTTAAAAAAAAAAGTAAATAAGAGAGATTTTTAAGTAAGAATTTACCTATGAGCTCCTTCAACACAGTAACCAAGCAATCTAACCAAATTCTTGTGCCTCACTCGCCCAATCGCTTCCACCTCCACTTTAAACTCCTTCTCCGCCTGTCCCCTGAACAATCAAAACCCTAAAAAAGTTAAAAACCCCAACTTTTTCCTAAGAAAAAAAAAACTATTTTTAGAAACAAACCTATTGTTCAACAAATTTTTGACAGCAACAATCGTGCGATCGCTCAAAACTCCGCGATAAACAATCCCATATCCCCCTTCGCCGATCACATTCTCGTCGGCGAACTTATCTGTCGCCGTCTCGAGCTCTCGGAGCGTGTACCAATGCCCCCAACCCAAATGCGAGACCTCCGGCAGCCGCCCAAACGACTTCCTCGGCGACTCCTTGCTGTCTCCGCCGCTCGACGGCGGCGGCGGGAGAGGGAGGCGATACTGCTCGAGGACGACGGCGACGGGCGGAGGCGAGATGGCGAGGATTTCTTTGGAGATTTGAGGGGTGGCTTCGTGGAGGAGGAGCTTCAAGGGTTTGCGAGAGGGGGGGAGGGGAGAGAGCGGCGGCGGAGGTGGTCGGCGCCGGCGGGAGGTGAGGCAGAGGGAGAGGAGGAAGAGGAGGATGACGATGGAGGCGCCGATGAGGATTCCGATGACGGCGTAGAGCTTGAGGCCGAAGATGGAGGTTTGCCTTGAGAGCTGGCCGCTGCTGAGGAATGCGTCTGTCCAAGATGTCATCTTGAAATTATTTTATTTTTAATTTTGTTGTTATAAAAAAAATAATTTGAGAGACTGGAGCAAAGGAATGTGAGCGAGAAGGAGAAGGATTTAGTCGTCTAGAGACTGAAGTGGACGAAGTGACTGAGAGAGAGGGAGAGGTTTTTATTTATTTATTTATTTAAATTTGTTTTAGGTGAGGTAATCAATTAATTTGTGCAGAAGCAGAGTGTGAAGAAGAAGTTGGGAATCTCTAGGCTTTGTATTATTTTGTATTTCTTTTTGTATTTTGGGTATTTGAAAATGAATCTCTAGAGTACGGATACGCACCCAAAAAGATACTCGGTTTGACTACAGTAGCCAGAAACATACAATATTTGGACTCCTGTACACTTGCACAAATTGCCATAGCATATGTATATATAAAAAAAAAGATATAGCTATACGATCCTTAGAAAATGAATTACAGTAAAATAAATGGGCATGTATTTCATTATTAATTTTGTAGTGGATAGTTGTTTACACTCGATTTTCGAGAACATACATCAGCTAGAGTATTAATGATCTAAAAAAATAGAACAATGGAGGAATCAGACACCACATGATATTTATCGGCTAGACGCATGTCAGCAAGAATGACTCGGTACAAGCTTTGCTTTAACGACTCTGAAGACTATGACTACACAGAGAAACGGAGAGCCCCACTTACAACTGAACGTGAACTACGTAGCTATCTTAAACCATAGTGATCGTGGAAGTGAGCGGTTAAGATTTTGGAATGAGGAGGGCGAGTGGCTATTGGGATCGTGTGAAGCCTATATATTCAATAACAACAAAGAAAAATGGACTCACACCCAATCAACAAAAACTTTACATTTCTTTATTATCTTATTGCTGTTGTTGTGGTTGTTGTTGTTTTACTTCCTGATACGGTTTAGTTTCCTTATTATGGATTTGCTATTCAAGTTGTAATTCGAATTTATAGATAGCTTGTAAGTTAAACACTAATTTATGGTGTGAGGTGTTAAGACCTAGCGGCTACCTATCGATTTTAGAGCAAACAATAGTTTTCCTGATTTAGTATTTTGTTTCAGTTATTTTATTGTTTATATTGATTTTATGGACAATTTATTTATAAAAAATTTACAGATATGCGTAGTTTTCATGCTCTTTATTACTGCATGACTTTCTCTCCTCTTATTCCCGCATATACATTGCGGATGGGTGTTTTTGTGGGTGCAGGAGTAGGTGCGAAAAGACACTAATTAATAGAACACATGCTTGCGCGTGGGAGTGAGGTAAAACATGATGTTGACACGTGTGAACTGACATCTAACAGCCGTTAGCCAAAACTTCAAATTCCCAGTGAGCTCAGGGGTATGGACTGTCGTAGGAAACCGTTGCCTACCCTTGCACTTCAAATCTTACAGTGAGCAGAGGATGACATAGAGGGCCCACACAACTAGAGATAGGAAACCAATGGACGTAGATTTCTCTCTCTCTCTCTTTTTTTGCCCCTAAATTATTAAAAATGGCATCATCTTCTCTCTGTGTGTCTCCGATTGCTCACTTGATCGGCTCCGGTCACCGCGTTCCTCTCTTCAGGTTCAGCCAAAAGAACTCTTCTAGGAGAACCGGTGGTATCCGGTTCCATGCGAGGAAAGAGAGCAGCTCGGCGGCTGGCGAAACCGGTAAAGAGTCGGAGAATGCAGTGCTGCGTGCGGCATGGTACGGGTCCGAGATTTTAGGAATCGTCGCATCTTTCTTTCGCTCGACTCCTCCTCCATCACCGTCGGCGTCGCCAGAGATTGAGATTGAGACTGAAGAAGGATTGGGATCGGTGGTGGGTCGAGCTCGAGTTGTGGAAGCCATCAAACAGGATTTCGACCGTTCTTACTTCGTTACAGGTACTTTAGAAAAAGCTTGTTTGATGTTTTCTCTGCTGGAGTTTAAACATGAATTTGATTACAGGAGACATGTCTGTACTTGACATCCAATTTCAGGCATAACTACGGTACAGTCATTTTGTTTACTCTCGTGCTTCTTGCTTGCTAACATCAGTACTTCTTTCTTGTAGGAAACTTGACACTCAAAGCATATGAAGAGGACTGTGAATTTGCCGATCCAGCTGGTTCATTTCGAGGTCTTAGCCGATTCAAAAGAAACTGTACAAATTTTGGATCACTGCTTGTAAAATCTAATATGAAGCTCACAAAGTGGGAGGACTTTGAGGTTAATCGATCTTAGCTTCATCCTCACCTATTTTATGTACCTAAATTTTCTACTGCTCTCAATGGCTCATGGTTCTCAATTTTCTTTATAAAAAATTGATCATTCTGAAGTCTGAACTTACAGTATCAATTATAAATGGTTGCAGGATAAAGGCATCGGGCATTGGCGCTTTAGCTGTGTTATGTCATTTCCTTGGAGGCCTATACTTTCAGGTATCATCTAAATATGCACTTGAAAAAATAGTATCCTTTTTCAAATATCTAACTCATATACCTTGTTCTATTTTCATCCTTAGCTACCGGGTACACCGAATATTACTTTGATGCTCAATCGGGCAAAGTCTGCAGGTTACGTATCGCTCTCTACTATAGTTTCAAGCTTCTAATATCTTTACTCACAAGTAGCTATTTTTGTTTGTTCAGGCACGTTGAGCATTGGAATGTTCCTAAGATGGCACTTCTTAAGCAAATATTCAGACCGACTCGCTGGGTGTGGGGTAGTAGTTAAATTTGCTAAACGTATGCGTATTAATTTGGTTATGGTTTCTTACAGTATAGAATGCAATGGGTTGAAGCATAAAACTACATATTAGCTTTGTACATAGTCAGAGTATATATACAAATACATAATATTTTGTTGGGCTGCAATTTAACAAAACCCTGTAAAAGTTCTATTGATGCAGATAAAATATCATGTGCAGTGTCTTTGTTCAACTTTACTTTTTCTTTTTTCACTTCTTTTCCTTTATTTCTTTTCTTTCCTTTTAGTCATGATATATTTCAGAATAAAGTTTCACACATTTTATGCACCTAATTCCAGGATGTATTTTTTGGGCTAAACAGTAGGTGCCATATGCAGTTAACCTGCTCATGTGAAACTCTAAAAATGATGTCGATTGTGAATGAAGTATATATATCTAATGCAGGTTGCAGTTTTTTCTCATACATAAAGAAGACACGACGAATAATAGAGCATTACATTACCATGTCAGATTTTAGAGCAAATGTACAAACAGAAGATATAACCTTGTCCGAAGAAAATTCTTCAGTGCTCTACGTGATATTTGGCGTCAATATTTTGAAAGTTTCTAAACGGGGATTTCAAGAACAAGAAAACAATGGGAAATGTGCGAAATGCTTGGCAATGAGACTTTTTATTTCTGTTCGGAAGGATCTGAATGATCTCTCATATGAAGGATGATAGATATGACGTCGTGCATGTTATGATGATTGGAAAGCAAACCTGCATCCATGAAAAAGGATATCTCAGTCCAAAATATGTGAAAATTTTCTCTTCAGGTTGTTTTTAGTTACCTTCGGCTGCATATGGATAACGATCGAAGAGAGTGGTGGTAGTTTTCAATAGTTTCTGTAAGTCCAGTCATATGAAAAATGTATCAAAATATGGCAGGATGATGGAAACAAAAGTTGTTAGCCAAAAAAAACTGTTTACTTACTAGTACTAGGTCTCCAGGCTTCACTGGTAATTCTTCAAGCCCTCTAATTTTCCTGAGAGAATGCCTTTTAATGTGTTAATGTAGATGTTAGTTAGCTACGGAATGTTAAGGGTTAAAAAGAACAATTACCCAATTAAAAGTTTTTCTCCAACTTCATGAAACTCAAAATGATTGTAGCCAGTTGCAAAAGGGATCTTCATACGTTGCCACTCTATAATGTCAAAGTGAATGGTGAAAGCACATTAATTAATCACACTAAAGAATTAGAGAATCAAAACATAAATTATTTGAACAATTCACGAGATTGAGCGCTCATCAGAAGAATATAGACATCAATCAAAAAGGAGAAAAAGCTTAATACCAAAATGGAAGAATCAAATACCTAAGTGCCAAATGGCACCAGCCAAATTCTTCCTCCCATTGGTGACATTTTCCACAACAAACTTAACATGTGGACCCATTGCATCCATCAGCTCATGCATAAACTGGCCTATTTGCTGAAACAAGACACAGACAAGTTCATTTAATTCAACAAATAGATTTACATTGAAAAGTTTATTTGATTACATCTTCTCATATAAGGATGGAGCCAGTTATACCTTCTAAACTATTTTCTTATTTATTTACGGTTCTCAGACAGTGTTAACTTTTTCTTAGTTTGAGATACATGGGAAAAATCTCGTGATGATAAATTACCTTTTTTCCTCAATTTAGAAGGCATGTTCATCTTTTAATCAAACTGAGGATATAAAAAGATAATGCTCGACAGTTTCAAAGAATATAACTGCTAATAAAATAGATTAAGTATAAGTGGCTATTATCCACAAAAAAAAAAGGGTAGGGGAGTTGTGCTTCCATAATAAAAGTTACATTTATAATCAGAACAAACACATAAAATAGGGAGACGGGAGATGAACCTCTTTTCCTTGAAATGGCAAGTAAAACACAAGATCCTCATAGCAACATTCATCTGATAGTAGTTCAAGAACCCCATTCTTGTTCTTGCTATTAATCAAGTTGTAGAATTCAACAACCAACTCCAATGAAGCAGAGGAATCGTTTGGTCCTTGCAATTCAAATACGCTGTCATCTTCGTTGCACTGAATCCTCCAGTCTTTAGTCATTTGAGCTCGAGACAAACAAATTTGTTTTGGTTTGTCGATAGGGCTAGCTAAAATCACATTGTAGCCTCTACTGACATTATTCAGTCTGCTATATTTCTTGGTTAATCTCGCTGTTGGCTGGCAGTAGAACCCAACTGCAGAGGCCATTGAACGAAGTTTTCTGAACGAATATTTTTGTTCGAAGAAGGCAGAATATGTACAGCATTGGTGGCTTGATAATTCAGTAAAGCATCAAGAAAGTGTCGCTGTTGCTTGTGAGCCGTGCTGTGTATTAGGGAGGCAAGAGGAATTATGAGGGCAGGCAAAAGTTGTGAATGAATTAATATGTCTTATTCTCCTGCATTTTGATTGAATTGGTTCATGTTTTGTAACAGTCCTGTTGAAGATTGAAACACAATAATCAACATGAAAAGAGAAAATGATTACCGAAAAAGATTATTCATTCGATAATCTAGGGAAACTGATGCTTTTGAGTAGCTTACAAATGAATTCAACCATTGATGAAGAAAAACCATGAAACTATTGATTAGTGCGAAGTTTAATATATGATTTGAAAGTTCTATAATCTTAATTGATATAATGAGCAATGGAGAAGGAAGATGCAACATCCAAGGAAAAGGAGCACAAAATAAAATGAGACTGACAATCTTGCTCATAATTCTGTTCATGTTGATCATGATATTTACATATTCATCCAAGATTCCTACTTCTATAAAATATGCATTTGTTTGTTCATGCAAATTTGGTGCAACTTTTCATAATTCCATTTACTATGTTTTTACAGGCAAGATGTGTTAGTAGAATAAGCGAAGTCCCACCTTGTTCATTATTCTATTATTGTTCATAGAATCATAGTCCACCTTGTTCATTATTCTATTATTGTTCATTATTCTATTATTCTATTATTGTTCATTATTCTATTATTGTTCATAGAATCATTATTCTATTATTGTTCATTATTCTATTATTCTATCATTATTCTATTATTGTTCATAGAATAAGCGAAGTCCCACCTTGTTCATTATTCTATTATTGTTCATAGAATCATAGTCCAGTTCAATTAACAAACTTGTTCAATATAACGCAGTGTTCACACATTCATGCTAGATTTAATGTCTTATATTATTGTTTGGTATGCAAAATGCACAAAATGTAGCTATGATTGTAATTTGCAAAATGTAGTCATAATTACAATCACAATTGTTTGTTTTGCTAAATTACAATCTTTTACAATTGCAGATAAACTATCCTTCTTTACAATAACCACTTGCAATAAAATTATCAAGCCACATATTGTCCAATTTTTATCAGCATAACCTTGTGAGACGTTAAATTTATACGCATCTGGCAGACTTAATTACTATTGTTTCCCTCATTTATATAAGGGTAAATTACACTTATATACACTATTATTTACCAATGTTGCACATAAATACTCTCACTTGTAAATGGCTGCACTTAAATATTCTAAAGTTTCTAAAAGTTGCACTTTAGTACCTTCGGTTATGCAAGTGTGAGAATTTCTCCCCTGAAAATTCTCATGTGACACGCACATGCTATTTTTAGATCATTTCAACCCTTATTTTTGTCAAATCTTGAATTTATTAAAATCCTATTTTAGGAAAAAAATTTAGGTTATGTTTAAAAGAAGATTTTGATAGGCTTGACAATAAATTTAACAAAAAAATAAGAGTTGAAAATATTCTAAAAATAGACTGTGAGTATCGCACTAGAATTTCAGAGGGAAATTCTTGCGTACTAACCCAGTACTAAAGTGCTAATTTTTGAAAACTTAGGGTATTTAAGTGAAGCCATTTATAACTAAGGGTATCTATGTGCAACATTGGTTAAACAATATGATATAAGTATAATTTACCCTTTATATAATGATGGAACTAAAATTGCATTTTATAACCATAAATTTAAAAGGTGGCATTGTTTAAAAGCCTTCTAACTAGGATAACTAAAACATTACTTTTCAAAACAAAAGATATTGGACTTATGGCTGGCTTGGTTTAATGTATATTTATTTATTTGAAATAACATTACGGCTGGGACCTGAGTTGGTTTGAAGTACATGCAGCTCTGCTGTTGGATATGAATAGAATGAGCACGATATACACAAGTCCTGCGGACTCGACCCACAAATTAGTAGAAATCAAGATTCACAAATGCCATCTCTCAACATTAATCAGACTTCTTGCTCAAAAAACGAACATTAGACTAGTCTTCCAGCTATCACATTATCCTGGACAAAATTTCTCATCTCTTGCACCAAGAGACTACTCACTGCAAAAATCATAACGTAGGCCTACAAGAATACTAATGAATCATAAAATTTGAAAGAGAGGAAAAAAAAAAAAAAAGAACAAGAAGAAAACATGGTGATTGTTCGTTTCTTGTAGTTTTGTCTCAACTGTGAGAAGTATGTTCCATAAACGATAAAGAAGCATCTGGTAACTCGTAGCTGGTGAGGAAACTTTCAGTTGTTTTTAAGGAGAGAGACTTTCATACCCTCTACTCGTTTGGTGCAGGAATGGAATCAAGTGAGAATGGAAAGAATATGGGAATGGAATGTAATAGATGTGGGAATAGAATCATTATTCTATTATTGTTCATAGAATCATTATTCTATTATTGTTCATAGAATCATTATTCTATTATTCTATCATTATTCTATTATTGTTCATAGAATCATTATTCTATTATTGTTCATAGAATCATTATTCTATTATTGTTCATAGAATCATTATTCTATTATTGTTCATAGAATCATTATTCTATTATTGTTCACTATTCTATTATTCTATTATTCTATTATTGTTCATAGAATCATTATTCTATTATTCTATTATTGTTCATAGAATCATTATTCTATTATTCTATCATTATTCTATTATTCTATTATTGTTCATAGAATCATTATTCTATTATTGTTCATAGAATCATTATTCTATTATTCTATTATTGTTCATAGAATCATTATTCTATTATTGTTCACTATTCTATTATTCTATCATTATTCTATTATTCTATTATTGTTCATAGAATCATTATTCTATTATTCTATCATTATTCTATTATTCTATTATTGTTCATAGAATCATTATTCTATTATTCTATTATTGTTCACTATTCTATTATTCTATTATTCTATTATTCTATTATTGTTCATAGAATCATTATTCTATTATTGTTCATAGAATCATTATTCTATTATTGTTCATAGAATCATTATTCTATTATTCTATTATTGTTCATAGAATCATTATTCTATTATTGTTCACTATTCTATTATTCTATTATTGTTCATAGAATCATTATTCTATTATTGTTCATAGAATCATTATTCTATTATTGTTCATAGAGTCATAGTCCAGTTCAATTAACAAACTTGTTCAATATAACGCAGTGTTCACACATTCATGCTAGATTTAATGTCTTATATTATTGTTTGGTATGCAAAATGCACAAAATGTAGCTATGATTGTAATTTGCAAAATGTAGTCATAATTACAATCACAATTGTTTGTTTTGCTAAATTACAATCTTTTACAATTGCAGATAAACTATCCTTCTTTACAATAACCACTTGCAATAAAATTATCAAGCCACATATTGTCCAATTTTTATCAGCATAACCTTGTGAGACGTTAAATTTATACGCATCTGGCAGACTTAATTACTATTGTTTCCCCTCATTTATATAAGGGTAAATTACACTTATATACACTATTATTTACCCAATGTTGCACATAAATACTCTCACTTGTAAATGGCTGCACTTAAATATTCTAAAGTTTCTAAAAGTTGCACTTTAGTACCTTCGGTTATGCAAGTGTGAGAATTTCTCCCTGAAAATTCTCATGTGACGCACATGCTATTTTAGATCATTTCAACCCTTATTTTTGTCAAATCTTGAATTTATTAAAATCCTATTTTAGGAAAAAAATTTAGGTTATGTTTAAAATAAGATTTTGATAGGTTTGACAATAAATTTAACAAAAAATAAGAGTTGAAAATATTCTAAAATAGACTGTGAGTATCGCACTAGAATTTCAGAGGGAAATTCTTGCGTACTAACCCAATACTAAAGTGCTAATTTTGAAAACTTAGGTATTTAAGTGAAGCCATTTATAACTAAGGGTATCTATGTGCAACATTGGTTAAACAATATGATATAAATATAATTTACCCTTTATATAATGATGGAACTAAAATTGCATTTTATAACCATAAATTTAAAAGGTGGCATTGTTTAAAAGCCTTCTAACTAGGATAACTAAAACATTACTTTTCAAAACAAAAGATATTGGACTTATGGCTGGCTTGGTTTAATGTATATTTATTTATTTGAAATAACATTACGGCTGGGACCTGAGTTGGTTTGAAGTACATGCAGCTCTGCTGTTGGATATGAATAGAATGAGCACGATATACACAAGTCCTGCGGACTCGACCCACAAATTAGTAGAAATCAAGATTCACAAATGCCATCTCTCAACATTAATCAGACTTCTTGCTCAAAAAACGAACATTAGACTAGTCTTCCAGCTATCACATTATCCTGGACAAAATTTCTCATCTCTTGCACCAAGAGACTACTCACGGCAAAAATCATAACGTAGGCCTACAAGAATACTAATGAATCATAAAATTTGAAAGAGAGGAAAAAAAAAGAACAAGAAGAAAACATGGTGATTGTTCGTTTCTTGTAGTTTTGTCTCAACTGTGAGAAGTATGTTCCATAAACGATAAAGAAGCATCTGGTAACTCGTAGCTGGTGAGGAAACTTTCAGTTGTTTTTAAGGAGAGAGACTTTCATACCCTCTAAATGGAATGACCTGCCGCCTTCCAGCTACAATCAAAAGAAACAGCATCAGATTCCATAAAAGCCAAAGATTAATATCAACCTCCTAAATACTCGTGGGCAAAATCATAAAACAGGGCACCAATTCTTGCTGCCTAACAGAACTAACAATAACTGAAGACTACTGTCACCAGCTAATTATTGTCTAATCAGAATATGCATTCACAACCTTACCCTTTTCTTTCTTCTTACACCTGTTAATACCTCAAAGATCAACAGAAGGATAACTGGAATAATAGCATCTGCACATTATAAGAAATTAACTAGAAGAAAATGATCAACCTTCCTTGAGGTCTAGTAGCTTTTGCAACCTGATCCACTACTGAAATATCTTTTTTGGAACTTTCCTGATCATCATTTGTTCCTCCTCCTCCTCCTCCTCCTCCTCCTCCTCCTCCTCCTCCTCCTCCTCCTCCTCCTCCTCCTCCTCCTCCTCCTCCTCCTCCTCCTCCTCCTCCTCCTCCTCCTCCTCCTCCTCCTCCTCCTCCTCCTCCTCCTCCTCCTCCTCCTCCTCCTCCTCCTCCTCCTCCTCCTCCTCCTCCTCCTCCTCCTCCTCCTCCTCCTCCTCCTCCTCCTCCTCCTCCTCCTCCTCCTCCTCCTCCTCCTCCTCCTCCTCCTCCTCCTCCTCCTCCTCCTCCTCCTCCTCCTCCTCCTCCTCCTCCTCCTCCTCCTCCTCCTCCTCCTCCTCCTCCTCCTCCTCCTCCTCCTCCTCCTCCTCCTCCTCCTCCTCCTCCTCCTCCTCCTCCTCCTCCTCCTCCTCCTCCTCCTCCTCCTCCTCCTCCTCCTCCTCCTCCTCCTCCTCCTCCTCCTCCTCCTCCTCCTCCTCCTCCTCCTCCTCCTCCTCCTCCTCCTCCTCCTCCTCCTCCTCCTCCTCCTCCTCCTCCTCCTCCTCCTCCTCCTCCTCCTCCTCCTCCTCCTCCTCCTCCTCCTCCTCCTCCTCCTCCTCCTCCTCCTCCTCCTCCTCCTCCTCCTCCTCCTCCTCCTCCTCCTCCTCCTCCTCCTCCTCCTCCTCCTCCTCCTCCTCCTCCTCCTCCTCCTCCTCCTCCTCCTCCTCCTCCTCCTCCTCCTCCTCCTCCTCCTCCTCCTCCTCCTCCTCCTCCTCCTCCTCCTCCTCCTCCTCCTCCTCCTCCTCCTCCTCCTCCTCCTCCTCCTCCTCCTCCTCCTCCTCCTCCTCCTCCTCCTCCTCCTCCTCCTCCTCCTCCTCCTCCTCCTCCTCCTCCTCCTCCTCCTCCTCCTCCTCCTCCTCCTCCTCCTCCTCCTCCTCCTCCTCCTCCTCCTCCTCCTCCTCCTCCTCCTCCTCCTCCTCCTCCTCCTCCTCCTCCTCCTCCTCCTCCTCCTCCTCCTCCTCCTCCTCCTCCTCCTCCTCCTCCTCCTCCTCCTCCTCCTCCTCCTCCTCCTCCTCCTCCTCCTCCTCCTCCTCCTCCTCCTCCTCCTCCTCCTCCTCCTCCTCCTCCTCCTCCTCCTCCTCCTCCTCCTCCTCCTCCTCCTCCTCCTCCTCCTCCTCCTCCTCCTCCTCCTCCTCCTCCTCCTCCTCCTCCTCCTCCTCCTCCTCCTCCTCCTCCTCCTCCTCCTCCTCCTCCTCCTCCTCCTCCTCCTCCTCCTCCTCCTCCTCCTCCTCCTCCTCCTCCTCCTCCTCCTCCTCCTCCTCCTCCTCCTCCTCCTCCTCCTCCTCCTCCTCCTCCTCCTCCTCCTCCTCCTCCTCCTCCTCCTCCTCCTCCTCCTCCTCCTCCTCCTCCTCCTCCTCCTCCTCCTCCTCCTCCTCCTCCTCCTCCTCCTCCTCCTCCTCCTCCTCCTCCTCCTCCTCCTCCTCCTCCTCCTCCTCCTCCTCCTCCTCCTCCTCCTCCTCCTCCTCCTCCTCCTCCTCCTCCTCCTCCTCCTCCTCCTCCTCCTCCTCCTCCTCCTCCTCCTCCTCCTCCTCCTCCTCCTCCTCCTCCTCCTCCTCCTCCTCCTCCTCCTCCTCCTCCTCCTCCTCCTCCTCCTCCTCCTCCTCCTCCTCCTCCTCCTCCTCCTCCTCCTCCTCCTCCTCCTCCTCCTCCTCCTCCTCCTCCTCCTCCTCCTCCTCCTCCTCCTCCTCCTCCTCCTCCTCCTCCTCCTCCTCCTCCTCCTCCTCCTCCTCCTCCTCCTCCTCCTCCTCCTCCTCCTCCTCCTCCTCCTCCTCCTCCTCCTCCTCCTCCTCCTCCTCCTCCTCCTCCTCCTCCTCCTCCTCCTCCTCCTCCTCCTCCTCCTCCTCCTCCTCCTCCTCCTCCTCCTCCTCCTCCTCCTCCTCCTCCTCCTCCTCCTCCTCCTCCTCCTCCTCCTCCTCCTCCTCCTCCTCCTCCTCCTCCTCCTCCTCCTCCTCCTCCTCCTCCTCCTCCTCCTCCTCCTCCTCCTCCTCCTCCTCCTCCTCCTCCTCCTCCTCCTCCTCCTCCTCCTCCTCCTCCTCCTCCTCCTCCTCCTCCTCCTCCTCCTCCTCCTCCTCCTCCTCCTCCTCCTCCTCCTCCTCCTCCTCCTCCTCCTCCTCCTCCTCCTCCTCCTCCTCCTCCTCCTCCTCCTCCTCCTCCTCCTCCTCCTCCTCCTCCTCCTCCTCCTCCTCCTCCTCCTCCTCCTCCTCCTCCTCCTCCTCCTCCTCCTCCTCCTCCTCCTCCTCCTCCTCCTCCTCCTCCTCCTCCTCCTCCTCCTCCTCCTCCTCCTCCTCCTCCTCCTCCTCCTCCTCCTCCTCCTCCTCCTCCTCCTCCTCCTCCTCCTCCTCCTCCTCCTCCTCCTCCTCCTCCTCCTCCTCCTCCTCCTCCTCCTCCTCCTCCTCCTCCTCCTCCTCCTCCTCCTCCTCCTCCTCCTCCTCCTCCTCCTCCTCCTCCTCCTCCTCCTCCTCCTCCTCCTCCTCCTCCTCCTCCTCCTCCTCCTCCTCCTCCGCCCTCCTCTCCCGCTTCCTCCTCTGGAACCGCACCCTCTCCAAATCCCAAACCCTTGCTTCCAACCTCCAGAACCTCCACCCCGACCTCACCTTCGAGGTCGCCGAAACCCTCGACGAGGCTGTCAAGATCGCTGACGTCATCGTCTGCGCGACGGGCTCGGAGAGGCCGCTGGTGAGAGGGGAGTTGATTAAGAAGGGGGCGCATTTGAATCTCATGGGGTCGTATACGAGGGAGATGAGGGAGTGCGATGAGGTGGCCGTGAGACGAGGGAGGGTGTTTGTGGACACGGAGGCTGCGATTGAGGAGGCAGGGGAGCTGGCTGGGGTGCTTGAGAGGGGTGATGTGGCGGGGACGCTGGCTGAGGTGGCGGGAGGGAAGGTGGAGGGGAGGAGCAACGAGGAGGAGGTGACGGTGTTTAAGTCTGTGGGGGCCGGGGTTTTCGACCTGCTGGCCGCGCAGCTGGCTTATGAGCGTTCCATGAAAGGTATTGTTGTAGTTACAATGCTTTGCTTTCAAATGTCCATGCTCATTTTGGTGTGTTGTGTTGAATTTCCATGAATTAGGTTGGTGTTGGATTGATAATTTTTACTGATAGCGCCTATGAGGAATTTCATGTTCAGGATAATTAGTCGAATACGTCATAACTTAGGAACGTGTAGTGAAGGACACTCAAATTAGGGTTCTTATTTTTAACAGAACCTTTAAATCTCTATCAAGCTCCTGAAATTTGACTTCAGTTATCTGCCCTAATGGTCAAAACGTTATTTCCTAATCCTCAGCTTCCTCAATGATGCCATTGATGTCTCGGGAATTATGAGATTGAAACATTAAAGTTTGTTCAATAGCTTATTTATGCAACATCCCAAAAAAAAAAAATTCTCAGTTTTGGCACACGAAGTTTCAGGTTTAATTTCTTGTTTCATTGTTTATGATAAAAATTGAATGGTAATCTCTAACCTCTTTGAACTATTTTATAAGCACTTGTATTGTGAACCAACACATTTTGCAGCTAGACTAACATATAAGTATTGTAGTCGTGCAGCAGGATTGCCGTTAAATGGGTTTTACTTCGTGTCTGAATATAATGTTTGTCATCTTAATTGTTTTACTTCGTGTCTACTAGAATGCTTATCATCTTTTCTTTCAAATTTGGCTTTAAAGTAAGTACTAACATGGAAAATGTTCGCACCTTATGCCTTGTGAAGGAGAAACTTGATTCAGATTATTTCAGTCTAGACACAAACTGCATCATGTTTGTTTATGTACTCTCATTCAGTTATCACTTTAAAAATGCTTGATTGATGTAGTGTTATGTCAGTTGTATGACTTGCCTGCTTAATTTCAGAAACATAGCTACTTTCATGTGAAGCTTCTATTTATAAAAATGTTTTTACCAAAATCATTTAGCATTATGTCATCCGTATTATGTGTCTTCTTGGTTTATAGAAATCATGTTGCGGTATGTCATTCATTTTGTGTGTATTCGCCATCTTCTTGCCAGCTTAGTTTCAGATGCATGACTTCTATTGAAGCATCTGTTTAGTACTTCTTGTTTTACAAAAATATGATTGATTTGGCATTGTATATGTCATGCATGTTTTGTGTCATTGCCTTCTTCTTGCCTGCTTAATTTCAGTTACAGAATTTTTATGTGAGGCATCTGTTTTAGTGTTCTTAATTTTACAAAAATCTGATCATATCTGGTGAAATTCTTATTAATGAAGGTCTGTGTTAGTAAAAACCGATAACACGCAAAAAGCTAGTGATTATAAATGGAGAGCAAACATATGCGGAACAGGTAAGAATGAAATTATCACTCATGGTCTTTTGGTCAACAAAATTGCTTTCGGCTTATTGTTTCTGTTCGACACAAATGTATAACTGTTAGTTCTTTACAGTAAACATGTTCTTTTCCTTACAGTATTAGGTTGAGATGCGTTGGTGGTGTATTTTGATTATAAATCTGTTCTTACTTGTAATGTGAAAATGTAAAATTTGGTTTTATGAACTTTGTTCATTTTATAAGAAGTTTATACATCTCAAGTTAATATGCCGATTTATGTGAGAAAATAACTAACTTATACTGGTCATCAGTGTGTTCCTTCCATGATGGTTATTTTAGCGTTACGAGCCCAAATTTTGGGTCTCATAATAGTTGGGATATCAATTCAACCAGTGTATGAAGTATTACTCAAATTGAGATTCAATGTGAGGTGATCTACTTATTTTTATTGCATGAAATAATATTTTCATGGTTTCTTTTACGTAAAAATTGTTTCATTCTTATGATTATGAAATCTAAATATTTAATTTTTGTTAAACTAGTGTATAATGTATAAATTCATCTAGAATTCGCTATGTTGTTATCTATATTTTTCGGAGTCTTGTGGATTAGGTGGTGGTAGAGAGCCTCATGATTCGTAGGGAAGATCAGGAAGCCAATCCATAATTGTTGATTTTATTTTCAGTGGAGTGTTGAATATAGGTTTTGTTAGTACTTGGATTTTAGATAACTATGAATAATGTGGATTATCTATTTTCAGATTGGACCTCATATCTAGTTTTGAGAAATTTTTCTAATATTTTTAATGGATTGATATATATATCATTATTTTGATGGATAGTTATTCTTATTTTTAAATTCGCACTATGTGAATTGTCACGTATCATATTTTGAGGGATTGCAAGCAGGTTTAGTCCGCCTCCTAGTTCCTTCAGATTCGGGAATTTGGGATTGTGACACCTATCTGGCCGTCTGTGAATAATCCAAGACTGTTTGCTACCTGTAAAACAACTCGTGCATCGCATTGTAAATAATTTCTTCATTGAGTATGTACATTTATTGAAAGGCTGACATGAGGCCTTGTGGATGAAACTTTTAAATTTTCATGCTGTTTATTTGAGCAGTGATCTTAAATTTGATGACTGTTTGATATTTTCTTCTCTGACTTGGTGATTTATTGGGGGATTGATATGGAAACGGCTCCACTGGAGCTTCCAGTTTTATTTTCTTGAAAGACCTTGTTTCTTGAAGAAAAAAAAAATTCATAATTCTTTATGGATATCCTTTTGTGCCACAGGGTCACAGGGTTGAGAGTTCATGGTAATTATTACTGAAACAGGACATCCTCTTCTTCGAACGCTTCTGAACTGGAGGTGCGGTGACCAAAGAGTAATAAGATGTACATGCAATTCTCGTTAACTCAAGATGAATATATCCAGCATTGTAATAAGGCACTTAGGCACATTTGGTATGCTCAAATAAACATTTATAATATATAGTTTATCCTTTTGTGTATATGAACAACTGTATTCTGGAGAATTCTGTAGATAGCTCTCCATCATGTTACATGTATGAGTCTAATCCTACAGATAGGAGTGTTGGCAGATATTTTCCATATAAATGAACTGAAACTCGCCCCTAACTGTTGGGTTTTAGATAAAAGTAAAATTGAATTGCATGTTGTTGCGGCATTTGTGTGAAGAAGCCAAAAAATAATGATAAGCATTTTGTTTAGAAAATTCTTTTTTAATTTGTGGATGAAAATAGTTTTGGAAGTTGTAATCAACTACTTTATTAATAAAAGCGAAGGATGAAAAATTTATCTATGAATAGTAAATCTTTGTTGTACCAATCACTGGTTATATCTCATATTCAATTTCAACTAATTATAAAATTTTCAAAATTTTTCTTTAAAAACTACTTCTCCCGCTAATTGTTAGTATTTTTGTTTGTAAAAACAATATAGTCCCACATCGGATAATTGAGCATTCTTTTAGAGGTTTAAAAGCATTATATGTTTATTGGGCTTTGATAAATAGGCCAAAGCATAGACCTCTAAACCCGCGTGTGGGTAGCGCGATTTTGACGCGATTATTAGACGCACTTAGCACTTAGCACGCTTGTCACTGTCGCTAAAATATTATAACTTTTTATTATATATATTTTTGAATATATTATTTCTTTGTTGTTATTTTAAAATTTTGAATTATTAAAATACCAATAGACAAGTGACCATTGGAAGAAGACTTTTGAAAAGTGACTGTTTATTCCAAAGGGTGTTTTGAAAAGTTGTGACTGTTGGAAACACTTTTTCAAAATTATAAATAGCCTATGATTTCAGACATTTGTCAATCACTTCATACTTAAAAATGTTTCTCTCAAAAATATCTGCAATACTACAAACTTGTTTCACAAAGAGTTGCTGGAAAATTCCAAATTTGCTTCTTTGGAATTTTCAATTTTCTGTTATTATCACGGGAAGAATATTTGCATTAACCCAAGCAAATTTGAATATCAAGTGGGGCAAATAATTCTTTAAGGAAAGTGTTTCACTGTAAATTATCTCCTTCATTATTTTACTAACAATCTTAAAGAATTATTATCTGCTACAATGGTGTGAGTCAATCAAGGTGATGAATCAAGACATGGTCAAACCGACCGATTCGACGGAATAACTTCTCGTCTTTGGCAAGACAAGATTGTTGGATATCTTGTCCCCAAAGATCTTGTTTTGATGATAACAATTTATATTATGTGTTATATATATATATATATATATATATATATATATATATATATATATATATATATATATATATATATATATATATATATATATATATATATATACACGCTAACTTGTCAATGCAGATATTGATATGTGGACAAGTACAAGATGAGTTTAAGGCATTGTGAAGTATTGAAGATGAAAGCTCAATGTAATTTTCTTTATATATCTTCTTTACTTAGAAAATTTGTACAAGCCTTGATCACTCACACACACACACACACACACACTTTTAGAACACGCTAACACATGCTTAGTGTGTTGGTTAATAATAGAAATCCCCTATGTTAACCATTAGAGTTTATAGTTAATAAGTCTAAAAATATTGCAATTCATATCATTTTCATCTCTTAATAGTCGACTAATTAGGATAGTAGTCGACTATCAAAGTTTTGTGTCAAAATATAAGTTTCTGTTATTTTACAGAATAGTCGACTAACATACAAGATAGTCGACTACTATGCATATTATAGTCGACTACTATGCATATTATAGTCGACTACTATGAGTATTAGTCGACTACATTACAAGATAGTCGACTACTATGAGTATTAGTCGACTACATTACAAGATAGTCGACTACTATGCATATTATAGTCGACTACTATGAGTATTAGTCGACTACATTACAAGATAGTCGACTACTATGCATATTATAGTCGACTACTATGAGTATTAGTCGACTACATTACAAGATAGTCGACTACTATGAGTATTAGTCGACTACATTACAAGATAGTCGACTACTATGAGTATTAGTCGACTACATTACAAGATAGTCGACTACTATGAGTATTAGTCGACTACATATACGCTTTTCGACTTTTCGGGTTTAAATTTGTATTTGTTTTTAGCCGTTTATATCCCTTTTTTGGTTGAAAAGTATCTTTTCAAAGGGATATAAATAGGTTACAAGTTCAAATCAAGCAACAATTCCCTATTTTCATAAGCTCTAAGTTTTAGCATTCTCAAGAGAGAAAAGTTGACAAAAAGTATTCACCGGTTTTGCCTTTAAGATTAATCCTATATACAAATTACTTGGGAATTTTTCTGAGATTAAAAAGATTCCTAAGCCACTGCTACACATCACAATACATCAAGGCTTATAGGAATTGTTGTTGTTGATTCAAGAAAAGTTCTCTCTCGGGTGTTGAGAGGTATTGATCTCTTGGTGTAGAGATTGTTTGCAATTTGCATGGTCTTGCAAATTGGTCAGGTTTGCTTTTTGATTTTGTAATTATTTTTCAAAATTATAGTGGAAATCTCAAGCGGGATTTGCTTGGGGACTGGATGTACACCGGGGAGGTGGAACCAGTATAAAATCTCTTGTTTGTGTTTGTGATTTTCTGTGATTGTTGCTATCTTTATTACAATTTATAATCTATATTGCATAATTTTTTAAAGAATACTATTCACCCCCACTCTAGTGTTTTAGTGTGTTAGATCAGCGATCCTACAAAGATGATGTTCCTTCTTAGAGCATTAAAGATTTCCTACATCCTCAACCCCAACCTGCAGCCTATAGAAGATCCAAAACCAAGTGCAGACGGGAAACAACCTACTGAGGACGAGATAGAAGAAATCAAGAAGCAAAAGGCAAAACGGGAGGAAGATGAAGTGCTATGTCGCGGTCACATTCTGAACACACTTTCAGACCGGCTATATGATCTTTTCATGAGGATAAAGTCAGCAAGGAAAATCTGGAACGCACTGGAATTTAAATACAAAGCCGAGGAGGAAGGTACAAATAAGTATTTAATTGCAAAATATCTAGAATATAAGATGGTTGATGACAAGTCTGTCCTAGAGCAAGTTCATGAATTGGAGGTTCTGGTTAATAAGATTCATGTTCTGAAAATAGTTCTTCCAGAGTCTTTTCAAGTTGCTGCAATTATTGTAAACCTACCCTCAACTTGGAAAGATTACTCGAAAAAACTAATGCATAAAACTGAGGACATCTCTTTGGAACAACTTCAGAAGAATCTTCGAATTGAAGAGGAGTCACGCTTACGTGATTCGAAAAATTCTGTCCAAAGTGATTCTAAGGTCCACATAGTGGAAAAGAATGAATCTTCAGTGAAAAATGGGAACCTTCAAGTAAAGAAAAGTGGACAACACTTTAAAAGAAAAAAATTTCAGAAGAAAAAGGGATCCTATTTTATTTGCGGTAAGCCTGGACATTTTGCTAGAGAATGTCGTCACAGAAAAAATAATAATGCAAAACTAAAGGCTTCTGCAAATATGATAGAGGAGAATCTGGTTGCTATGATTTCTGAAATCAATATGACTTCTGTTAAGTCTGGATGGTGGCTTGATTCTGGTGCAACAATCCACGTTTGCAAGGACAAATCCATGTCCAAAGGTTTTGAAGAAAATTTTGAAATTATAGAAGTGCAAATGGAGAATAATACTTGTGCAAAAGTTGCTAGAAAGGGGACTGTTGAAATTGATTTTACTCCTGGAAAGAAATTGACTCTTATAAATGTTCTCAGATGTACCAAATTAGAAAGAACTTAGTTTCGTTGATCTTCTTTGTAAGAAAGGGTTTGGGTTGCTTTTGAGTCAAACAATGTAATCTGTCTAAGAGCGGGATGTTTGTGGGAAAGGGCTACTCTTGTGATGGAATGTATCAACTCAAGATTAATAATAAAGTTATGTCTTCGCTTATATTGTTGAATATTCTTATTTATGGCATGATCGCCAAAGACATTTAAATTTTTGTTATTTAAAAATATGAAAAATTAGACTTGATTAACTTTAATGGTGAATTTGATAAATGTGAAATTTGTGCTAAGTCTAAATTAACAAAGAAATCTTTTCCAAGTGTTTCTCATAAAGATTCTAAAGTTTTAGATTTAATACATTCGATATATGTGAATTAAATGGCATGCTAACTAGAGGAGGAAAAAGATATTTTATTACTTTTGTTGATGATTGCAGTAGATATATGTATGTTTATCTTTTAAGAACAAAAGATGAAGCTTTTGACATGTTTAAAAATACAAAAGAAGTTGAAAATCAACTTGAAAAGAAAATTAAAGTGTTACGCTCGATAGAGGGGTGAATATTTTTCGATAATTTTAATACTTTTGTGAAGAGCATGGCATTATTCATCAATGCACAAGACCTTACACTCCCCAACGTAATGGTTTAGCCGAAAGAAAAAATAGAACTTTACAAGAAATGATAAATTGTATGCTTAATAATGCTAAGTTACCTTTAAATTTATGGGAGAAGCACTTTACACAAAGATGTTATATACATAATAGAATTCCCTCTAAAAAGTCAAATTTAAGCCCTTATGAGTTATGGAAAGATAGAAAATCTAATCATCATATTTTAAAGTGTGGGGTGTTTGGCTTATTATAGAGTTCTTGATCCTAAAAGAACAAAACTTGGACCTAGAGCCATTAAAAGTGTTTTTGTCGGTATCTTGAAAATAGTAAAGCATATAGACTATTTGATTTATCTTCTAATACCATTGTTAAATCTAGAGATGTTGAATTTTTTGAAAATAAGTTTTCTATAGATTCGAGAATGTTGAAAATGTTCCTATTCTCGCCTAATTCTAGTAATGTTTCTAGTTCGATTTTCATGCTAAGGAAATTAGTACATCTAAAGAAATATCGAACCAAGAAGGCGTACTAGAGCAAGAAAAGAAAAATATTTACCTTCGATTTTATTTCTCTGAACAAATTATTTTTCTTGTTGAAGGTGATAGGAACAATAATATTTTAAATAAACATCCTATAAGTTTTAGTCCGGACGATGATCCTAAAACCTTTATAGAAGCAATGTCATCTAGAGATGCTTCATTTTGGAAAGAAGTCACAATGATGAAATGGATTCTATAACGGTAATAATACTTGGATTTTAGTAGACTTACCTCAAGGATCAAAGCCAATAGGATGTAAATGGGTTTTAGAAGAAAATATCATTCGATGGTTCTATTCAAGTTTTAAGGCTAGATTAGTTGCCAAAGAGTTTAGACAAAAGAAAGCATTGATTATTTTGATACATATGCACCTGTTGCACGCATAACATCTATTAGAATTCTTATTGCATTGGCATCTATACATAAATTATTTGTGCATCAAATGGATGTCAAGACTGCATTTTTAAATGGAGATTTAAATGAGGAGGTTTACATGGAACAACCGGAAGGATTTATTCTTCCAGGAAATGAAAGAAAGGTTTGTAAACTAATTAAATCTCTTTATGGTCTTAAACAAGCACCAAAACAGTGGCATGAAAACTTTGATTCTATTATTTTGTCTTATGGTTTCAAACATAATAGTGCTGATAAGTGTATTTATTCTAAATTCACTAATAAATATGGTGTACTTGTTTGCTTGTATGTCGATGACATGTTAATATTCGGCACAAACATGATTGGCATAAATGAGACAAAAGAGTATCTATCTTCTATGTTTAAAATGAAAGATTTAGGAGAAGCGGATACTATTTTTGGGATTAAAGTTAGAAAATATATTGGGGGTTTTTCTTTAAGCCAATCACATTATATTGAAAAAATATTAAATAAATTTAATCATCTTGGTTTTAAAGAAGTTAACACTCCTTTTGATCCCAGTGTCAAATTGACTGCCAATTCTGGTAGAGCTGTAGCACAGCTTCAGTATGCTAGTGCAATTGGTTCTTTAATGTATGCTATGCATTGTACTAGACCTGATATTGCATTTGCTATATGCAAATCAAGTAGACACACTAGTAATCCAAGTGTAGAACATTGGAAAAGCATTTCCAGGATTTTTGGATATTTAAAGAAAATCAAAAATCTTTGTTTGTTCTATAATGATTATCCGGCTGTGTTAGAGGGATACACCGATGCAAGTTGGATGACTAGTGTTGGAGACAACCAATCCACTTCTGGAATGGTTTTTACACTTGGTGGAGGCGTAATTTCTTGGACGAGCAAGAAACAAACATGTATCTCACACTCCACCATGGATCTGAATTCATTGCTTTAGCAGCAACTGGTAAAGAGGCTGAATGGATTAGAAATTTATCGCTAGATATTAAATTATGGCCTAGTCCAATGCCTCCTATTTCTATCCATTGTGATAGTCAAGCCACTTTGTCAAGGGCTTATAATTGTACATATAATGGTAAGTCTAGACACATAAGTCTAAGACATGAATATGTGAGACACTTGATACAAGATAGTGTCATAACAATTGTCTATGTTAAGACAAATAAAAACTTGGTTGATCCATTTGCAAAACCTCTAGCAAGAGAGGTAGTAAAGATGACATCAAGTGAAATGGGGCTGAAACCTTGTATTTAAAATCACCAGGAATGGTAACCCAAACATTTACTAGAATTGAACTAGTTAAAAGGTTTAAATGGGTAATAACAAGTTTAAAGTGATTGATTGATATTGACACATTAAGCCCTAAAAGATAATGTCAATATCGTCCATTACTGAAATAAGAGGATGAGTTGTGCTCTTAATGAAAGTCTAATACATTAATGTTGTGTGTTTAAAGTAATGAAGAACACATTGTAGGCGTTCACCTATATGAACTTAGAAGTGGTGCAGCTTCTTAAAAGAGCTAAAGGTTTGCTCTTTAAAAGAGTTCATGAACGGGAATAAGCACAAGGCTATAATAGTGCTAAAATATTAATTCTCATTGAAATAAGAGATTAGTATATGTACGACATTCTCGGTTCTATCACAAAGAGTAATTGGTTTAATGCTAAGGCAACTAAGGACTTTGATAGCACTTTGAAGTGTTTGTATTAAGTAAAGGTTTAAATCGAAAGATACCTTTGCATATGTATACTTATCTCATTTTGTAAATATTGCAGATTATTTTTAATTAAAATAATATTTTTAAAATTTTGTTTTTCCAAACAAAGCGGGGGATTATTAGTATTTTTGTTTGTAAAAACAATATAGTCCCACATCGAATAATTGAGCATTCTTTTAGAGGTTTAAAAGCATTATATGTTTATTAGGTTTTGATAAATGGGCCAAAGCATAGACCTCTAAACCCGATGTGGGTAGTGCGAATAATGCTCGATTATTAGACTCACTTAGCACTTAGCACGCTTGCCGCTGTCGCTAAAATATTATAAATTTTTACTATATATATTTGAATTTATTATTTCTTTGTTGTTATTTTAAAATTTTGAATTATTAAAATACCAATAGACAAGTGACCATTGGAAGAAGACTGTTGAAAAGTGACTGTTTATTCCAAAGGGTGTTTTGAAAAGTTATAACTGTTGGAAATACCTTTTCAAAATTATAAATAGCATATGATTTCAGACATTTGTCAATCACTTCATTCTTAAAAATGTTTCTCTCAAAAACATCTGCAATACTACAAACTTGTTTCACAAAGAGTTCTTTGGAAAATTCAGTTGCTTCTTTGGAATTTTTAATTTTCTGTTGTATCCTGGGAAGAATATTTGTATTAACCCGAAGCAAATTTGAATATCAAGTGGGGCAAATAATTCTTTAAGGAAAGTGTTTCACGCCTCAGAAATTGTCTCCTTCATTATTTTACTAACACTAACTACTTCTCTAAGCCACGTATACTAACTTTTTCCCTTTGCAGGGTAATATGCTTCCCCTAAACCCACAAAATAATAGTCCAATTTTTTTTTGATTGATCTTCCCAACATTTCCTCTATATCAAAAACCTAGAATTTCTTCAAAATTATGACTTCTGTTGTTTTCTCTCCAATTACTGTATGATTGATCGTGATCAAGGTCCAAACAAGTCAAACGCGCCGAATCCTTCCTCAGGTTAGAAAAATTGCAAACAAATAACGTTCAGAGTAAACTTAGGTTTGCATGTGGTTATCTTGGAATTTTTTTGACAATTTTTCATTTATTTTGAAAATTATTCCAAATGGTTATCTTGGAATTTTTTGACAATTTTCATTTATCTTTGAAATTATTCCAAATGAGTACTCAATAATAATGCCAACATATTACGAAATTAGGCAAAAACTTACCTTTCCTTTCCTTGAAGGATCATCCTCTCTTCCTCCACCCCTTCTCAAAAGTCCTTTCCTTTTCTATATTTCCTTTTGATTTTGTTATCTAAAACCTATTTTCCATCAAAATAAGAGTTTTTCCTCATCTAGGTTTCATTCAAAATCGATTTTTTGCATTCGACCTTTCAAATTTTTGAAAATAATCTGGATTTCTTTCAAAACTGAATATTTTTCAGCCTTTAAAATTTTTGAAAATAATCTGGATTTCTTTCAAAACTGAATATTTCTAACCCAAGTAGGGTATTTTCCTGTTTGGATTTCTTCTCATCAAAAGAAAAATAGCATAATTTGATTAATTCTTCTTACTTTTCGTGTTAATTTTCTAAATTAGATAAGCCATAAAACCCTTTCTCTTCTTATTTTTCGTGACAATTTTATGATCATCTCATTGATTTTGATCAATTTTGAATATTTGTTTGTCTTTAATTGAGATTTAATTTGTTTTTCTATGCATCTAAATATGCATCAAAAGGAATTTTACATCATGAATTCGCTTTGATAAATTTTCTTATCAAAAGGAATTTTGGAAGTTTGAAGAAGCATTACATTATTTTCTGAATTCCTTTTGATAAATTAGGGGAGTTTTCTGAAAAATTTGAAAGTTAAAGGATGGTTTTGTGATAATCCTTATACTTAAAGGGTGTTTTTCTGATATTTTGAAAATTAAAGGGTTTTTCTTAATCGTCCAAAGTTAAAGACGGTTTTCTAATATTTAACCTTAAAATAATTTATAATTCTGATTTTCCTTTTTAGTAGATAGCTTTTAAGAAATATTTTAAATTTTCTGATATTTTGAAAGTTAAAAGGGTTTTCCTTAATCGTCCAAAGTTACGGTGTTTTTCTGATATTTACCCTTAAAAGTAATTTTTAATTCTGATGTTCCTTTTTAGTAAATAGCTTTTAAGAAATAGTTTAAATGTAATTGATATGGGGTTTAATATATAATGTTTCTTTTATTAGGGATTACTATTGGGGAAAAAAATCTAACTATCAAGAATATAAAAATGTGCATACACATACATGTAACCATAATAGATCATTTAGGCCCGTTTGGCAAAAGGTTAAGGAAGATGAATTAAGGAGAAATTTTAACGTAGTTAGCCCATTCGATAACTCGAAGAACTAAATTATTAACCCATTAAATAAGTTTTATTTTAGCCCTTGTGATCAATTTTAGTGTTTGGGAATAACGAGGATTTTGACTATTTTCTTTATAAATAGAGAGGTTAACTCTTAATCCTTCTAAATAGGAGTATTAGTAAACTCCCTACTTTGAGGGGTTAACTCATTTTAATCCCTCTAGAGGGGTTAGCTTAACCCTTATGCAATTTTACATTTGGCAAATTATGAAGGGTTAACTCACTTTAACCCTTCTATAGATTTTTTGTGTTTGGCTGGTTAAGAAGTGGTTAAGTCTCCTTAACCTCTCAGTTAACCCATTGCCAAATGGCACCTTAAGTATCTAATTTACCTTTCTTTCGTGTTTCATAATAATTTATTTTTCTCCACACTAGGAAGGGACAATTATCAGTGCTAAATGGGCAAAGCAAGCCAAAAATCCGATGTTAACTTTAAATGCTTAATCCAGTAACACATGTATTAAAAAATTAATCAAAATGTTAATTTGTAGCCATGCTTTGCACGGGATTATAAACTAGTATAAATAAATTAGTATGATGAAGAAAAAATGGTTTACACATTTGGTTCAAAAATTTCTTTTTTAGCTTTTGAACAAAAATATTTTTCAGTTTCATATTGTAGATAAATTAGTGTGAGAAAAATTAAAAATAATGGTTTAAGCATATGAACAGTAATAATGCTTTTGGTAGTTGTATTGTAGATGAATTAGTGTGAAAGCCCCAAAAAAAAGGGCCGGGGGGGGGGGGGGGGCCGGGGGGCTCATTTTGATTTAGAAAAAATATTAGCCAAAGCATTTGCACAATACTAATGCCTTGGTAGTCGTTATGTACATAAATTAGTATTACAGAAAGTAGTATCGAGAAAGGCAAAAATAGTAATATATAACAAAGACTCATTTGATCTAGAAAGAAATATTTTTGAGAAAAATTAATTCCTCACATCTTCAATAATTCCATATTAGTCCATCAAATCTCAATAATTACTCATTAGTCCCTAAAATTCTAAGGGTCTTACCATTTGGTCCCTTAATGATGAAAATAACTCTTAGTTATGATTTCCCTCTTAAATCTCATCTTGCTCAAAAATGATTATTTACACTTTGGTAATCTAAAGTTTGCCTTTTAACTTTAATACCAAATTTTTGGGGTAGTTTGATGCCCTAAATTTCACACCTTTTCAACTTTGATACGTCAAAGTTGTTTTCTAACACTTTTGTTACGATAACTTTACTTTATCTTAAACGTTAGGGGATTAAAGTTAAAAAAATGTGCAAACGTTGAGCTACCAAGTAAAAAAGTTGGAACCTTTGAGGTATGAAAGTTAAAAATTGAATAATCTTTAGGGTATCAAAGTGCCAAAAAAGATTTGGGGTATCAAAGTTTAAAAAGGTGTAATTTTCGGGTATCAAAGTATCAAAAACACTTGTGGATATCAAAGTTTAAAAAAGTGCGAACTTTAGAATGCCAAATTGCGAACAACCCTCTAAAAAAATTAGATGAGAATATTTTGGTCATTGAGAGACTAAATTGCAGTAAGACTAGGATTTGGTGGACTACTGAGCAATTATTTAGATTTGAGGGACTAATATGAAAATATTGAAGATCTAAGGGACCAATAGCTAAATAATCTTATGCAGAAATACCCTCTAAAAATGCCAAATTGCAAATAATCCTTTAAATAAATATTAGACCAAATTGCAATAACTTTAGGATTTGCGGGACTAATGAGCAATTATTGAGAATAGCTGGGCTAATATGAAATTATTGAAGATTAGAGGGACTAATACTAAATAATATCCCTATGTAAAAAAAACACGACTTTGCTCATATTCTAACCTACAACCTGTAGGCCGAATCTATAGGCTCTAATAAGCTATTTTTATTTTGATAAACTTTGACAAAAAAATTTACTAATAAGAAAGATTTAAGCGTAACAATGAAAAGACATTCTACAATTATAGACCCAATAATTGTGGTGTGTGTGCGTGTGTGTAGAGAGTAATGATATTGTGAGATGATGAGCTCAAATCTTATCACGAGCTAGACTAATCAGCTCGTCAAATTCATGATAGGCACTGTACATCTCATTCAACACGTCATCAAATGTATATGATAAACTTTTTACAAAATTTAGAGTCTTCTAGAATATGAATCAAACTAGTTTGATATGTTGATTTTTCAGACAACGTAACAGTCGTCCATTCTACACATAGCTAAAACAATGATTAAAAATTTTAAAATAATATAATTTTTTCTACATATAGATCATGGTGAGTGCAAATCATGACGGGCGGTATGAAAAACCATACCAAAGCACAAACACAATGAAGCAAATATTGTAGGTGTGATGATATCAAATGACAAAAAAATGAAGCAAATATTGTGCTATAGCTAGTGCTCCTGGAGAAAGAAATAGAAAGCAACACTATTTTCAGTAGAGATTTTATCAGAACACCGCCATAGAAAAAGGTAATATACATCATTCTGGACAGTCAGAGTGTTGATTTGGGAATTTTAGCTATTTTGTTTATGGTGCAACCACAATACTCCTATAGGATTTGGTCCTGGTGGGATTTCAATTCTACTTTGAGAAGCATGCAAGATCAAAGCATGTTTGGCAACATGGTCTTTTTTAGATTACTAGTATGGTGCACATGCGTTGCATGTGTAAGAATTTTTCATGTTTAAAAGTTTGGACTTCCAAGTAAATTTATGTACATATTAATTTTTCTTTATTTAAGATAAATCAAATTTAACATTATTAGTTCTTTAAAATGGGTTAAACAATAAAATTCTTGAAAACTCAAACTCTATATTTGGACTTTAAAATAATTTTTTGAATTTAGGGGGTAAACTAATTTTTATGCAATTCCTTTATTTTTGATCTTCAATGTAAAATTTTCTTGAATTTATAATATTTTGGACCAAATAATAATAATAATAATAAATAAAACTTTTGGAGACAAGGAGTTAAAGGTAACTTTCAAATGCTAAATATTCTTCATTTTGTGGAGTTAAAGGTAACTTTCAAATGCTAAATATTCTTCATTTTTATTTGCACTAAATTTTAACTTTTTTAAAATAGGGTTAATTGATAAATTTCACAAAATCTGCTCTTTCTTAAACCTCTATTCCTTTTGCACAAAAATAAACTAAATGGGATTTAGAGGCTTAACATAACTTTTCTTTAAACTAAACCTCAGTCAAATCCAACTGATCCCTCCAATTGAGCCATTTCTTTATTTTATAATTTCAAACTTCAAAATAAATGTTTTCTTGAGCTTATAATTATGTAAACTGTTTTGAACATAGAACCTTGTTTATAAGGGGCTGAATGGAAATTTCCAAAATAAAAAAATAGTGATATTTAGTCATGGTGCAGATTAAGGCCTCTGGGTGATACGTAATCTTGTGTCATGTTTACTGTAGAAACCGTACCAAGCTGTTGAAAAATTAAAGAAAAATGTAAAGGGCATGTGTGTTTTAGGCAACTTGCAGATAACCCCCTCATTTATCTGTTCAGTGCTCGCTTATAATTTCTTAATCAATGGAAATTTGACAAATATTCAAAGTTACACAAACACTATTGTTAACAAAGACATACTGATATCTCTCCTTACCTTAGAAATTAGCATAACACTATTTTATCTCTTCACTATACCTCCTCATTTCAATGTGGTATCGGGTCATTAATTTCTAAGATCTACCACTATCATTTTATTTTACATTTTCGCTTTCTACACGCTCAAAAGAAGTTAAAACCCGCATTTTCTCTCTCCTCTCTTTCATTTATGTACAAACGAAACTTAAGAAAGCAGCAATTCTAAAAATAAGTTTACATCCAAAAATACTACGATAGAACAAAAATAAATCAAATAGAAATTCCAAAATAAATAAATAATAGATTAGTAACAATCCAAAACTTCCTCATATCTAAATTGCAAACTTGATCATCTTCCCATCACTTATATGGGGCTTCCCTTGAAAGTTGGCAAACTCAGTAGAGTAGACCGACAGCCTCTTATTGAAAAATTCAATAAAAAACTATCTCTTTGGAGGGCAAAATCTTATCATTTGGTGGCCGTCTAACTCTCTTTGGAAGGGCAAAATCTTATCATTTGGTGGCCGTCTAACTCTGATCAACTTAGTGTTATCATCCTTACCCCTCTATTTCATGTCTTTCTATAAACTCCCTGTGTGGCTCACCAAATGCATTGACAAAATCAGAAAGAACTTCCTCTGTGGGTGGGGTTCTTGTGACAACAAACCTGTGAAATGCTTGGTTAATTGGAAAGTAGTCTGTAAACCAAAAAAGGAGGGGGGTCTTGGGGTCATGGACCTGAAGTGCCTCAATAATGCCTTTCTAGCTAAATGGTTATGGCAAACCATAAAGAAGAATTTCTTTGTTGGTTCCACCCTCTCAGCTCTGTACTGTCAGAGACACTCCATCACACATAGCTCTATTCACAGTCAAGCTAACTCCTTCTTTTGGAACAATATCATCCAATCTAGAGAACCACTTACTAGCTGTATCAAATGGAACTTAGGGAATGGTTCAGAAATTAGGTTCTGGGAGAATAAATGGGCTGGAAATAACTCTCTTCAGAGCCTCTTCCCCCATGCTTACTCCCTAGCCATGTCTCATGAAGTTTCAGTGGCTTCCCAAGGGTACTTCCTTAATGGCTATTGGGTTCAAAACCCATTCTTAGAAGACCCATCCATGAATATCAGTCCACAGACAAACAGAATCTCATGCTCTTTCTCTCATCCTATAGAGTCTCTGACTCTCCAACAACCCCTGATTCCCCGTCATGGATCCCCACTACATCAGGTGACTTCACAGTCAACTCTCTTTACAAGTTCACTATCAATGGGGATGATCTCCCCCACATACTCTCAGATATGGAAATCTATATATCCCACCAAAGTGAAAATCTTCCTCTGGTTATTGTCCCTAAACAAGCTTAACACCAAAGTCAATCTACACTCTAAAGGATGGAATGGTGATCAGAAATGTACATTCTGTCTCAGTGAGCTAGAGGACTGAAATCACATCTTTCTTTCTTGTAACTTCATTTCGGAGGTGTGGAACTTCTACAGGGAAAATTTCGCCCACAATGGATGGCCAAATAACCTTCATGAGCTCATAATTTCAAGAGGGAAGTTCATTACAGAGCCAACACAGAGAGTGATTTGGCAGACACTATATCCTACAGTATATTGGTGCATATGGTATGCACGTAACAACAAAATTTTCAACAATGTCTCTCCATCAATTGAAAATATCATCAACTCTGCAGCTCACCATGTTATTGAATGGATAGGATGGATAGGATCGGCTTCAAGGAAAAGTGCACAGAAAATCAAGCTGACCCTGGAAACATACTCCCCTCCCAGCATGCAGAATGCTCCCAGAAGTTACACAAGGTCTCACACATCCCCTGGCCAAGCAATGGAAGAGGATAACACTAGAGGGCAAGGAAATGATCAGGAGGCGGCTACTAGCCAAACATAATGGCAGAAGTTCTTCATTTTGGCTACTTGTAATTAGTATAGATAGCTGCACATGTTTGCAGTTGACGCTGTCCTTTCTATTTTGTTTTTCCGGTGTGTTTTCTCTTGTTTTGTGTTAGGTTAAGTTATAGGTTGTTGCCATAAGCATTGGTGTATAGAAACTTTCATTTCTCCAAATGCTAGTTATAGGGCTGGCTTTTGGCCATAATTGTATCGACGTTGAGGTGAATGACGGCTAGGGTCCTCTCATCATCCTCGTCGATATGGTTATGGAGAAGGTCTCTATACAATATATTTTGAGAAAGGTCATGTTTCTATACTTTCTTTTGTAGGACATCAACTCGTGTCCACCTTTTCCTCTATCAAAGAAAATGAACAGGGTATTTTCCTTGTTTTTGTGATTAAAAAAACTTTGCTATACTCTCTCTCTCTCTCTCTCTCTCTATATATATATATATATATATATATATATATATATATATATATATATATATAGATGTTGCTGCTTGTAACTTCCCTCAAACCCTGCGTACGTACTCTCTCTTTTCCTTTGTTGGTGATTGGTTTCTCTTTGATGGAATGCTTTTGAGGGTTGTTTTTATAGAGTGTTTATATCAAGTCATTGTAACAGATGCATTAATAATAGATTGATAGGTATTATAGAATTTGTTAGTTTATATCTTATCTTATATTTTATACTATTATAAAATGGGCTGGATGCTAAAGCAATTTCTTCCAAAATGCCCTCCAAAACACATACATGCATACATAAATCATATCATATCCCTTCAAATCAAATGCCTATACATACATACATACATACATAAACTATATATAACCCTACAAAATTTAGTCATAACCCCCAATCATATTAAATCACATTCAATCACAATAATTAAAGGCTTTAGATATAGTGAAACTATATTATAATGATTATTTATTATAGTTAGATATACCTATTTTGTACTAAACTTTATATATTAATAAATTTTATTATTTATATTCACTCTAAACTTTATATTTATATATTCACACTAAACTTTATATATACTGAATGTTTTAAGACTTTATATCTATACTAAACTTTAACTATAATGGATGTTTTAAGACTTTATCTATATTAAACACAAAATAGAAAACAAGTGAGAAAAGGAATCTCAGACCCATAATCTCACCCCTCTGAACGAAGTGACAAAGTAGGTTCCACTCGAAAAGCACGTGAAGACACATTATATTAGATTTTTATTTTTTAATTAATTATAATTTAATCTCTTCATATGCCAAAATAACAGCAGTTACAAAGGAGTTACAAAGCATAGAAAGAGGATGGGTTCAATTATGTCAGTTGCACAAGAGATGGTATAGTGCATATGCAAGGAATAGAGAAACCATTGCTAATTCAGACCTTTTAAACTTTAAATTTATGCTACCATACACTATGTAAGATGTTATTCTCAACTTCTATTTCATACTAAGGTTCATTTAGCATTCTTCTTATAAACGTCCATTAATTTATTTATAAATGTGTCCGTTTCATTTGTAAATGTCTATACATGAATGAAAAAGGTCCAAACTTTTACAACATATAAAATAGAAGTACCAAAGAAAATTTAATTAGCTTGAAATCTGAAATTCTCTTTGTAGAAGATAATAAGATCAATGTCATGGTTGCCCAATTAATGATGAAGCAATTGGGGTATAGCATAGATGTCACAAATAATGGGTTGGAGGTCATTCAACGTCCTCAGTACGATTTTATACTAATGGTTATATAATCAATGGATATGTCTTCTAATTTGGTTTGTAGTGAGAGAATGTAAAATATTTTCTTATCATATTCTCTCTGATTTAATTGTGACCCTCAATCATAGTTGTCGAGTTACTTTTGTTGTAGGGAAGAACGCTAATGGTGTAATTCTTGCAAGGTGGAACGCTAGAGTGCTATGAGTTTCTTTTTTCCCCTAAGATTTATTGTAGTTATCTCTTTTAGTTACAATTTCAAGGAACTTTCTAAATTTATGGATTTTTATTGATGAATAATGATTTCGATACTTTAATAGTTTCGTGACAATTCATGCTTCAAATTGGGATATTATATGACAGAGTTAACTTTTTGTACGGAAGAAGGGATAAAGTTGCAATTTTTGCCTGGTAAGAATGCTATGAGCTTCTTCTTATTTGTTCATCTTTTAGATAGTATCCAAGATATGATGAAATACGTAGACGGCAAGATTTCTAAACTTCTAGAAGGTTATCATAACAAGTTATTGATTTATTTTCCTAACACATATTATCAACAAAAGTAATATTTAATATAAGGTCTTAGACAATATAGATTAATATATTAGACATTAATGAATCTGTATTATACAAATTAGATATTATAAAAATGTGTAAGCCTTTTAAAAGTGTGTTGAACTTGAAACATACTAACCAATAAATAAAAAGAAACTTGAATCATAATATGTAATTTACGTATAGTGGTAAACTATGGTTGAAGTTAACATTTTATTACCAATATAAGGTTATATATAAGTGAGAGTATTTAAGTGGATTAGAATACAACAATAATTAATCTATGAATATAGGCACTTCATATATCAAGATTTTAGTGGGTTTTAGATATTATCCCTCAAATCTTCAAAAACTCCATATTGATCATTTAAATCATTAAAATTGCTTATTAGTCCCTTAAGTCCCGGGGCTTGCAAATTACTCCATCTTTTAGATTTCAGTTAAAATTTCGAGCCATGGTTGGATTAAAATTACCCCTGAGTGAGAGGAATATATAGGTTTTAAGGGGACATGGCCATCAGAAGCTCACAAGTGGGTTAGGATGGTCTTTTTGACCATTTGAGAAGGAGATCTCAGTTAGTTTGACTTTTCTTAACCATGCATGTTTTAGGTTACACCCATTAAAAACAGATGGTAGAACTTAACAGATAGGTAAATTTGGAGCTTTACCTCAAACTGTTACATTTGATGGAATTTTCCCTCAAATCTACAGGGACTAATTTGCAAGATCCTGTAGGATTTGAGGGAGTAATAAGTAATTTCAAAGATAATATGGAATTATTTAAGATTTGAGAGACTAATATCTAAAACCCCTTAATTGTAACATACAACAAAGTAACTAAATGTATTTTCCCACTATTATAAAGGTGCATTTCAAATAGAAAGTTTGAGGGACTGTATGAAATTACATTACATGTGCGTTGAGAAGATGACATACCAAGTAATTCATCTTTATGCTCTAAAGAATATTATTTTGATAAATTAATACATATTATTATAATAATATATAATTATTATTAACAGTTCAATTTTTATCAATATTATATTTAGTCTAGGTTTTAATTAATGAGAATATTACAAATAAGACCTTAAGATTTACATCCAAAATCAAGTTTAACAATAAACTATATAACAAACATACTATGTAAAAAACTATATAACAAAATATTTTTGGAATTGAAACACGGTGCAAGGCACGCACTATATATATATATATATATATATATATATATATATATATATATATATATATATATATATACACACACACACTAGTATAACACACGTGCATTGCACGTGGATGCTTCATTTTATACTTTGAAATGAAAAGAATCTAAGAAATTCACATTATCGGGGATAGGTTCTGCATAGCAAGATTTTGTTGAGCGTCACCAAGATACTTTAAATGTCCAACATCTAGAGATAATAGTTCATATCATCATGGAGTGAAGGAATATGTTTAGTTTGAAATTCAAGCAAAAATGACCAAAGTATGTTTCTATTGATAAACATATATATCATGCAATTGACCCCCTTAAGTACTTAAAATAAAGGGAAAAGATGCGAGTTTATCAGCTCCATCCTTAGTGCTAGCGAGGTACTGTAAAAAAAGAGCAATAACATGAATATCCCTTATAGGCTTCGAAAATTTTATAATTGGGAATCACAAAAGTATTCTATAGAATAATATATATCATACCACGAAACACAATAATTCGTACTCATCTTGGAGAAATTGTGAAACTGTAGCCGGATGAGGGTAGGGGTTATGGTAGGATCTTCGACAAAGTGGTCAGCTCGATACAATACATCTGATTATAGACTCTATGTTGTTGCTCCGTAAATGATTTTATAAAATCCACTATGTAATGGCGTCACTATTGTGAAGGCCAGAAACACTAAGATCTTATGCTATATGTGAATTTCATTATTTGGTTTTAAAAGGATGGGATAGAAGGAAAGATCAAGTAACTCGATTAGTTATAAAAGGAAAAAGAGGAGTGGTAAAGTAAAATAAGTAGAATAGACATAAACTTTGGGAATGTAAATGTGCATTCACTTGAGTTTAATGATGGTGCAAGAGAGCAAAAGTTCTTCTAATAGGTCATTAATGAAACGGTTACAAATGCGAGGAGGTCATGGTAACTAATGTTCATTTTATTTTTCAGTTATGGGTGAATGATGACCTTCACTAATTATAAAAGGAATATCTTTGTTATATTTATAATAGGTGAAGGGTATTTTGGGGTAGGGAAAGTTTTTCTACTACTCCCTCTTTTAAAGGGTATATCTATATATATATATATATATATATATATATATATATATATATATATATATATATATATATATATATATATATATATATATATATATATATATATATATATATATATATATATATATATATATATATATATATATATATATATATATATATATGCCATTGAGGGATTCCCTCGTATACAATGATGTGACACTGTTATGGTCATAACCACTAACCAGTGATTTAAGGAGAAAAAACGAGGCACTGACACGGATAAACGCTTGTCTGTCAACGAAAACAGACTCGAGCCTCCGTACCCGTCCCACGGGGCGGCCTGCACCTACCGACCCCACCATGGTCCATCAAGCGACTATCACCATAGCCGACGCGAAAGGCGGTGCAAGCCGGTCCGACAACAACTCTCTCCGCAATGACGACGCCAGCATGGCGATAATAATCGTCCGGCCATCGACCGCCTCAAAGCTATTCCACGTCGCTCGTCCCACCGACCGACGTGGGGACGACCAGCCGTCGTCTTCCAACCGCTGATCCGCTCGGACGACGCGAAAGGCGGTGTTCGTCGTCCTCCCAACCCGTCACCTATTATAGCCCCATCCAACCAATCGCCGGCCTCTCCCGACAATACGAGGCGAGCACAGGCCCTTTTCACCAATCCCTTCGACGAGCAGCAGCGGTGACTGTCGCCCTTTCGGTTGATTGCCCCAAGGGCGTCGAGGCGATGCGGCGGCCGCCCGGCCTCAGCTCCCCCCTATCTCGTCCCGCGTGATTCCCTCCATTCTAACGACGGTTATACGGTACTCGAGCCCATCAGCATCGCATTAAATGCGCTGACAGCCCCTTAACTCCCCCATCTCTCACGGTATTTAAGGCACCTCGGACCCATGTAGCTACAGGCGCCGTCAATCCCATCCCATTAATGGCGAATAGACCACACTAACCCTCAAATTATCCGCAAGTTGACACCTGTAAAGCCCAGCCACCGTAGCAGACAGAGAGAGGCTCAGCCAATCATTGGCTCACACGTGGAAGAGAGGGCTAACTCAGCAAGGGTTTCTTAGCCAACGGAAAGACGAAAATACCCCCGCAACCCTAGGTATAAGTAGCAGCGTGAACAACGAACCAAGTAAGTAATCTTTTCTGAGTGAATTCCTGCTCCATTACATTATCTCCCACTCTACTAACTTGACCGTCGGAGGAACCACCGGAGATCCCAACTCCGCCTCTTTCACAGGTCCCTCTCTCTCACAGTGGCGAGTCCCTTGATCGAGTCGGCGTCCTGGCTTTAGGAGAGAAGGACTCCACTCTCTTAAAAACTAAGCTCACCCGAGGTTAGTGACTGTGATTATATACATCAACAGACACAATCTCCACCAAGTCAATAAAGTAAGAGAGAGAATGCCTCATAACCACACTTGGTGGAGATTGTGTCACATCATTGTATATGAGGAAATCCTCTCATATGGCATATGATACCCATTAATTAATTTATATATATATATATATATAGAGCAAGGCTCCTATGAACTTAAGTTCATAATGAATAGTGGTGCACCAACTTTTCTAACCACTCATCTTGCTTTGGGATCCGTGAAAGATATAAAGCCCACTTTGAGATTTGTGCATCACAAATCTCAAGACAAGATGAGTGGATAAAAAGTTGGTGCACCACTATTCATTATGAACTTAAGTTCATAGAGCCTTGCTCTATATATATATATATATATATATATATATATATATATATATATATATATATATATATATATATATATATATATAGAATGATGTATATGAGGTGACTCATTTTGCTAAATGAACTACCAAGAGATAGAGTGATGAGGTCCACACCTTTTGATGTGACTAGCAAGGTGGGTCTCACCACATAGCTATCTCTTGATAGCTATTTAGCCAAATGAGCCGCCACCTCATATACATTATTTCCATATATATATGTGTGTGTGTGTGTGTGTGTGTGTTGTAAGAAGTAATCAGAGAGGATCCTTAGTTCCCTCTCGCAGATATTAATTATAATATCACAAATACAAAGATGTTTGTCCCTAACCAATGTGGGACTAAACATACATAAAGAAATAACCTGGAGGATCAGGATTAAATGTCGACGATCTTTAACTCCTCCATCTCTCACGGTATTTAAGGCACCTCGGACCCATGCAGCCTACAAAGCCGTCAATCCCATCCCATTAATGGCGAATAGACCACACTAACCCTCAAATTACCCGCAAGTTGACACTGTAAAGCTCAAACCACCGAGCATGTGTGAGAGAGGCTCACCAATCATTGGCTCACACGGGAAGAGAGGGTCGACTCAAAGAAGGGTTCCTTAGCCAACGGAAGACGAAAATACCCCGCAACCCTAGGTATAAGTAGCCAAGGAACAACTAATCAAGTAAGTAATCTTTTACGGTGAATTCTGCTCCATTACATTATCTCCCACTCTACTAACTTGACCGTCGGAGGAACCACCGGAGATCCCAACTCCGCTTCTTTTCACAGTGTCCTTCTCCGCGTGGCGAAGTCCCTTGATCTGAGTCGCCTGGCTTTAGGAGAGAAGGCGACTCGCTCTCTTAAAACTAAGCTCACCCGAGGTTAGTGACCGTGATTATATACATCATCAGTTACCACCGCCTCCTTTCTTCTTCTTGCGGTTATGTCAGTGGCGATGATCTTTCCTGCCTGAAACCTACAGTGTGCTATGTCACTCAAGCCCAACTCCGTGAATCCACCGAAGATCACCCGTGCCATGTGCCACCATGCAAACCTACCGAGCTTTTGCAGATGACCTCTTCACTGCCCCGCTCTCACAAGATGTTGCCATCAAGAATGGCGCGGATCGCCTTCCGCCAGCCGCCATTCCACCGCTCGAGGCGACCGCCACTTCGTCATGAGGCAAATTCCATTCCCGGAAACTCCTCACATCGACAAGTCGCGAAGAGACCGCCAAGAGCATGCCGCCTCACCTCGCAGAGACCGGATCATGCCATGCTAGCGCCGCCCCCTTGCCTTCGACCTCACTGATGAAAGCCCTTCTCCCAGCCAAGGCGCTGGGGGGCCCACAGGCACGGCCCCAAGACCTCATGCCGCGCCCGCAACACCATTCCCAACCGCCCACCAACGCACAGGCGACTACAATCAAGTGTACCAGCCAGTCGCCGACGCCATCGGGGGGAACACCCCCTTCACTGACTCCATCATGAGAGCACCGGCCGAGAAGTTCAAGATGCCGACGATGGATAAGTACGGGGGCGATAGAGACCCGGCCGAACATGTGCAGGACTACCACAACACCATGATCATGATGCAAGCACCGCTTCACCATCCGCCGCCGCTCTCGCCACCTTGACGGGAGCCAAGCTTTGTGGAATTCTTTGGAGAAGAAATCCATTGGTAGCTTCAAGAGCTGCTTCAGCTTCATCCACCATTTCTTGGCCAACGCCAAGCCCAAACTACCCTCGGTGTGCTCATCGGACCAAGCAAGAGCCGCGAAAGCCTCGTGAGCCTACATCAAGAGGTTCCGTGCGAAGAGACTAGAGGTCAAGACCAAGGAAGCAAAGTCGCCATGGCGTTCCTCGGGCGGGTGCAACCTTGAGACCTGTCCAAAGCCCTCAACAAGAAGCCCATCAGAGTTACGAGCACTCGATGTCCAAAGCCCACGCTTACATGAACATGGAAGAAGCGAAGCATACAAGATCGCCACAAATGCCGAAAAGAAGCGGCCACAACTATTTTGGCACCGCCCCCACCAGCGGCGCCGGTACCCCATCATCCTCCTCACCACCACTTATGCCGCCCGTTTCTCCTGCCGTCGGCCCCTGACCCTTGAAAGAAGAGCCTGGACACATCCCAAGGAATCCTCCTCCTAAGAACAACCGCAACGGTCGATTCGATAGGAGGGAGGACGAAGAAGATGCTCCCCTCCGGTGTTCCACGGTCCTCAATACCTCCCTTTGGGGCCACGAACAAGGCCCGAGGGAGGGCTCCTCCACAAGCCCCCTCAGCAGGACAGACCCAAGCAAGAGAGATCCACTACATTCGCCATACCACTGAGATCACGGCCACGACACTGACCTGTTCCTCCGAAGACATTGAGGACCTCATTGAGAGAGGTTTCTTGAAGAACTTGATCCATCGGGAGCAACACCCCAAGAGAGCGACCACCGACCTGGCTCTCGGTCTCCCGACCTCGACCTAGCTTGGAGCACGGGCAAGGGAGTCGGGGGTAATCAATACCATCACGGAGGTCCTACCTGGGAGGGGAATCCAACAACGCCGAAAGAGGTATGCCAAGCATGCTTTACGGGTGAACAGTCAAGGACAAGAGGCGTATACGATGTATCCATCTCTTTCAACAGGCCGACTTGGATGGCGTCGAGGCGCCTCATAGCGACCCATCGTCATATCGGCCGATATCTGGCTTTAAGGTGAAGAGGATCATGATCGACACGGAGCTCTGTCGACATATTATTTTGGACGCTGCTCAACCGTATGGGTATTGACAAGTCCAAACTCCAGCCGTCTGGGTCCCGATTGGTTTCCGCGGGACATTCTCGGCTTCGAGGCGGATCACCCTTCCCCACCGGCAACCCCTGCCAATCCACGTGGACGCCCGCTTGTAGTAATGGACATCAAGTCACGATAATGTCATCTTGGGCGAGCGTCTCTCCACCACTTGCGAGCCATCCTGGCCCACCTATCATCGATGATCAAATTCCCGACATCAAGAGGGTGGGGATAGTCCGAGCGACCGAAGGAGGCCCGAGCCATACTCTCTACCAAGGGAAAAGGAGTCGCTGACGCTGCTATCGAGAAGACATCTCGCCCGGCTTGAAGAGAAGAAGGAGCGAGAGGACGCACTCAGCTGAGGACGCCCATGAAATCCCCATCGACCACAAGGGCGAGAGGACGCCGTATCAGGGTCCAACCTCTCTAACCATTACGAGGTGCGATAATTGCTTTTCTTTTATCTAATCTTGATGTGTTTGCTTGGAGTCCGAAGACATGCGGGCATTTCACGGCGTCATTTGCCACGAGCTCTCCGCCGACCGACACGCCAAGCCGCCTCGACAAGAAGAGGCACCTAGGGCGGCGCCAAAAGCGGCAGAAGAGGTCGGCGGCTCACGAGCCGACTTCATTCGGGAAGTCCAATATCCCGAATGGTTGTCCAACGTCGTCCTAGTGAAGAAGTCTAGCGGCAAGTGGAGGACGTGCGTCGACTTCACCGACCTCAACAAAGCATGCCCCAAGGACAGCTACCCCCTTCCCCGCATCGATCAGTTAGTCGACGAAGCGCTGACATCAGTTGCTGAGCTTCTTGGACGCTCTCAGGTTACAACCAGATCCGCATGGCGGAGCATGATCAAGAGAAGACGTCCTTTGTCACCGACCGGGGCACCTTTTGCTACAAAGTAATGCCCTTTGGTCTCAAGAACGCAGGAGCTACCTATCAGAGGCTGGTCAACAAGATCTTCAAGCCCCAGCTCGGCCGCAATGTGGAAGCCTATGTGGACGACATCTTGGTGAAGTCGAGGCTTGCAGCTGCCCACATCACCGACTTGGAAGAAACCTTCGCCACCCTCCGGCGCTACCGTATGAAGCTCAACCCGACCAAATGTGCTTTTGGGGTACAATCGGGAAAATTTCTGGGATTTATGATCACCCAAAGGGGAATTGAAATCAACCCGAGAAGATAGAAGCCATTGGCGACTCCAGCCGCACCATGAAGGATATCCGAAGCTCAACGGAAGATAGCCGTAGAGCTTCCTCTCAAGTCGGTGAAAGAAGCCTCCCTTTCTTCAAGATACTCGGAGGGCCAAAGATCCCAAGAAGAAGCCGAGTGGACCGAGGAGTGCTGCGCTTCCGAGAGAGCTCAAGGTCTATCGAGCACCAAGCAGCTCTTAAGCCAACCCACCAAGGAGAAACCCTATACTCAGATTTGGCCGTCTCACGAAGGCTGTGAGCTCGGCCCTCGTTGAGGAGGAAGACCACATCCGTTTGCCTATTATGTCACCGGATCTTAAGAGCGGGGAACTCAACTACCCACAGTGAAAGCATCCTTCGCCCTCATCACCACTACCCGTAGACTTCGGCCCCTACTTTCGTGCACACCCCATTGTCGTGCGGACGAGCCTCCCATTGAAGAAGTCCCTAGGGAGCCCCACCACATCCGGGAGAATGGTCGCGGGTCGATCGAACTCGGTGAATATGGCGTGCGATTCGAGCCGGGACCACCATAAAGGCACAAGCATTGGCTGACTTCCTCATAGAATCCACCTCGCCAGATGGCGAACCAGATGACCTCGCTGTCCCTGCTCAACCCGCGCCCCCTAAGGGGCCGGGCAAACAGCGACACCTCCCCCGTGTTCCGAGCCTGGAGACGGCTCCCCTGAAGTCGCCTCTTGGTGGGAATTGAAAGTGGATGGATCCTCAAATGAAATAGGAAGCGGGGCCGGCATCGTCTTGCGTAGCCCCGAAGGAGCAGTCACCGAGCAGTCCATCGCCTTCAAGTTCCCCGCCTCGAACAATGAGGCCGAATACGAAGCCCTCATCGCCGGCCATGTCGCTTCGCGCCTAAGGCGAGAGCTCGATGGTGTTGGCCGACTCTCAACTGGTCGTTCATCAAGTTAACGGCAAATACGCTGCCAAAGATAAGAGGATGGCTCAGTACCTGAAGATTGTCAAGGACCTGTTGCCCCGCTTCGCCAACTTCAAAATTGTCCAGGTCCCTCGTGCCCGCAACGCCCGAGCGGACGCCTTGTCGAAGCTCGCATCAACCAGCTCCTTGAGTAGCTCCGGACCCATCCTCGCCACACTCCCCAAGATCCCAAAGATCGCAGACTCGCCGGCGTCATGCAAACAGATACTCCCCATGAGTCCTGGCTGACGATCAGATCATCCAGTTCTTGGTGGCCGGCTCTTTACCTACCGACCCGGCCGAAGCAAAGAGTTTGCAGAGAGCCTCCCGCCGCTACCTCATGATTGACGACCAGCTCTACCGGACGTCCTATCTAGTCAGCGGAGTGGGGCCCTATCTCCGGTGCCTCCGACCGAAGAAGCCGATTATGTGTTGAAGGAAATCCATGAAGGCACCTCGCGTAACCACCTGTGGGCGAACCTCCCCCGTAAGATCATACCAGGGATACTATTGGCCGACCATTGTGGCAGACTCCCGGCGGCTCGTCTCCAAGTGCAAGAAGTGTCAACTCTTTGCGGAGATTCCCAGAGCCGCCGCCACAGAGCTAACTTCCATCTTCAGCCCCCTTCCTTTCGCCCAATGGGGATCGGATATATCACGCCCCCTTGCTTCGCAGAAGTTTCGATAGTCGCCATCGACTACTTCACCAAATGGATCGAAGCCGAGCCTTTGGCGAAGATCGGAGAAAGCAACATCACCAGCTTTGCTTGGAAGTCGATCTTGTGTCGGTTCGGCGTCCCTCGCTCATTCGTCACCGACAATGGCACTCCGGCCAAGAAATGGGCGATTCCAAGATTTTTGTGAAGAATGGGGGATCAAGCTCAAGTTCGCTTCGGTAGCCCACCCTAAGTGCAATGGACTGGCAGAGGCCGCTAATAAATGCATCCTCCAAGCTCTGAAGAAGAGGGTCGACCAAGCAGTCGGCAATTGGGTCGAAGAACTACCGAGCATCCTGTGGTCATACAGGACGACCCACAAGAGTTCAACCGGAGAAACCCCGTTCATGCTCACCTATGGAGCAGAGGCAGTAACCCCAGTGGAGGTCGGCATGCCCACCATCCGACTCCAACATTTCGACGAGGAGGTGAATTCCGATGGACTTCGAGGACAGCTGGACCTGGTGGATGAGATCCGGGCGACCGCTCTACGCAGACAAGTCATCAATCAGCAACGGATCGCCCGATACTACAACAGCAAAGTCCGGCCGAGGAGATTCCAAGTCGGCGACCTAGTGCTGAGGAAGGCGGCCTTCGACAAAGACACTACGCTGCAAGTTGATACTTAATCGGGAGGGGCCCTACACCGTCCTTGAAGAATCACGCCCCGGGACATACCGACTCAGAAGCCCCGATGGGAGAGTCCTACAACATCCCTGGAACATAGAGCACCTCAGGAAGTTTTTTCAATAATTTTATATTGTAAATTCAGTTCATTCCCTCCCAATACAATTCAGTACTCTGCCTCTAATTATTACTGTTTGTCATAAGTTATGCCAGAAACGTCAAAATCACCGTTCGGCCGAATCCAACGCCGATCGACCCCTCCGCAGCGTAGGCAGCCCCCTGACTGGCTACTCGAATTAGGGAAACCCAACCACGCTGGCCGAGTCAGGGCAATTTTCTAGTCGAGAACGGGCCGAGCTGATCCTGTCCGCTAAGCAGAGTCAAGAAACCCTTCTCACTAAACCGAGTCAAGAAACTCTTCTCGCTAAACCGAAGCCAAGAAACTCTTCTCGCTAAACCGAAGCCAAGAAACTCTTCTCGCTTAGTCGAAGTCAAGAAACTCTTCTCGCTTGGTCGCGGACGGGTGATCTTACCCATTCCACTAAGAAAATGAGCCCTACTCGACCACCGAAAATCGGATTATCCTTCCTCGACAAAGCCGAGCCGAGCCACCAGGCTCGCCAAGAACCCCAGAGGAAGCCACAAAGGTCGAAAAAGACCTAGGCACCACGAAGTCCCGGCACCACCTACGCGGTCGTCTTCCACGGAGTCGCCGCCCCACGGAGCCGACTCAGCTTGCTCTTTGCCTCAAACAGATCGCTCGCCGAGTAAGACCTAGGCACCACGTAAGTCTCGGCACCACCTACGCGGTCGTCTCTTCCACGGAGTCGCCGCCCCACGGGAGCCGACTCAGCTTGCTTTTGCCTCAAAACAGATCGGCTTTGCCGGTAAGACCTAGGCACCACGAAGTCCCGGCACCACCTACGCTGGCCGCCCTTCCACGGAGTCGCCGCTTCCCACGGAGCCGACTCGTGCTTGCTCTTTGCCTCAAAACAGATCGCTCACGAGTAAGACCTAGGCACCACGTAGTCTCGGCACCACCTACGCTGTCGTTCTCCACGGAGTCGCCGCCCCACGGAGCCGACTCGTGCTTGCTCTTTGCCTCAAACAGATCGGCTTTGCCGGTAAGACCTAGGCACCACGAAGTCCCGGCACCACCTACGCGGTCGTCCTCCACGGAGTCGCCGCCCCACGGAGCCGACTCAGCTTGCTCTTTGCCTCAAACAGATCGGCTCGCCGAGTAAGACCTAGGCACCCGCGTAAGTCACGGGCACCCGACCTACGCGGTCGTCTTCCACGGAGTCGCCGCTTCCCACGGAGCCGACTCAGCTTGCTCTTTGCCTCAAACAGATCGCTCGCCGAGTAAGACCTAGGCACCACGAAGTCCCGGCACCACCTACGCGGTCGTCTCCACGGAGTCGCCGCCCCACGGGAGCCGCATCAGCTTGCTCTTTGCCTCAAACAGATCGGCTTTGCCGGTAAGACCTAGGCACCACGTAAGTCACGGGCACCCGACCTACGCTGCCGTCCTCCACGGAGTCGCCGCCCCACGGAGCCGACTCGTGCTTGCTCTTTGCCTCAAAATGTAGATCGGCTCGCCGAGTAAGACCTAGGCACCACGAAGTCTCGGCACCACCTACGCGGTCGTCCTCCACGGAGTCGCCGCCCCACGGAGCCGACTCAGCTTGCTCTTTGCCTCAAAATGTAGATCGGCTTTGCCAATAAGACCTAGGCACCACGAAGTCCCGGCACCACCTACGCGGTCGTCCTCCACGGAGTCGCCGCCTCGAGCCGGGCTCAGCCGCTCCACACCACGTAATGAAGATCGCCTTGCCAAAAGAATCACAAATGAAGATCCAACGTATATGGCCTACGCCACCGACTTAAGGGCCGGCGGACCCAAATGCCCCCAGCCGCTTAACGACCAATGTGGTAGACTAAGTCACTGACAGGCCAATCTGCTTTCTGGCCCGCTTATTATGTTCATTGTAAGCCCCACGGGGCCGACCGTTCGGTCCACTTATTATGATTCATTGTAAGTCCTACTGTACACCGCTTTCTGGCCCGCTTATTATGTTCATTGTAAGCCCCACAGGGTCGACCCATTTTCGGTCCGCTTATTATGTTCATTGTGCCCCAAAATGCAATCTGCCTTCGATCTACTTACTATGTTCATTATAAGTCTCAGGTAGCTCACTGCTGACCACACAAAAAGAGGGGAAAAGAGAAAGAAGAGCCAAAAATGAGTCGAATAGACAACCACCATCGCTAAAATGCGACTTTTCATTGATATTCCACGCAAAATTTACAACAAGAAAAACATATATACAAGTCCAAACAGACGCTTCGCCGCTACTCTTCAGCTTTTCTCCTTGCTTTCGTCGTCTCCTCCACTCGCCGGGCCATGCTAGTGCTCCCAGAAAGGAGGCGCCGCAATAGCTGCGATAACGATGTAGCCATGGGTGCAAACGTTGACCCCATGGTTTCATATCAAGACAATAACCGAAACCCATGGTTTCATATCGACAATAGCCCTGAACCCATGGATGCAAACAAGGCCGCCTTCCTGAGAAACGCTTGACGCTTCCAACTACCCTCACCAAACGAAAGTGGTGGACAACGAGGGATTCCCCTTCTCCACAGATGATCGGAACTAATCACTGGCGCCTAGCTGGAAACCCCCGGAGAGGGTGGACTCGAGAGAGAATCCACCTCCTTCCCCAACCATCTTTCGACGGCTCACCGGCGCCCAGTTCGAGACCTTAAAATGGCGATCGGAGCTAAAAATCGCTAACCTAACGAGAACACTGTGAGTAGTTCTCTTCCTCCTCCTATTTATAGCTAAGCCCATAAATGCTAAGCCTCCTTGTGACTAACCGAGGAAATTAATAACGGGAACTCGAGGCACCACCTCGAAATCACACAGGTTCAAGCGTCACAAAACCGAACTCTTTATTTTAAATGAGACCTACCGCCATCCCGTAAAACCTAAAAGTCAGCAATTAGAGAACGCATCACGATGCAGCCATCCGCTTCCACTGAAGACAGGGGCTTCTCCGCAATTGCCGGGACCATACCGCTTAGTGGTCGGCCCGACTCACCTAGGGTCAACCACGATCGAGCTGGTTACCAATCGTGCCAACTGAAAGCTATGATCTACAAGCCTCACCCATTTGTCATGTCGTACAAAACATAGATGACGCCATTCCGCCAAAGTCGCTATTGTCACAAAGCCTAAGAAAGGGAATCACAAAAAGAGCTCTACAGAAAACGCGAAACCAAATTTTCATTTACAAGTAAAATGTATTACAAATACATGAGGACGCTCTACCAAAACAAAGCAGAGAATGAACAAAGTGCCGTGAACGACCTAATCTCCTCCCTCGCCGCCATCTCCCTCCTCTCCATCTTCGTCTTCGCCCTCCTCGCCGCCCCTCATCCTCATCAGATCATCCTCGGCGCTAAGTTGCACCTCGCCTTCGCTTCCTGTGCCTTGCGAACGCCAAGAAGAACCCTCCACCCTAGGAGGATATGCGAGGCTCAATGTCGAGAGCTCCCGAGGAAGCTTTGGTAGTCAGCATGCCACCAGGACGTTTCATTTCTCCCCATAGTTCTTGCCTATACTCCTCAACAACCCCTTCTGTTTCCTCGACGCCGCTAACTTGAGTCGGTTTCGACGACTACGCCGTTCAGTCGATCGATGAGCCGCTGACTCATCGAGAGCAACCCTTGTCCCGCCGAGCCTCATAATTTCAGATCACTCTCCAAAGACTTAACTTGAGCCTTCCACTCGATCTCCCTTTCGAGCCTTTCAACCGTCTTTTCGCTTGGCTACTTCTTCAACTTATCGATGACGGCCGCTTTTGAATGGTGGGTCTGAGGTCACCGATCAGACGAGCAGTTTGAAGCGGTCATGCCATTCGCCGATTCTTCTTCCTCGCTTCAAGGGCGCTAACTTCTCCATCTTCCTCGTCCCTCTCCTCACAGCCTTCTCCTCGCAAGTGGCAACCGTTTTCATCGAGCATGATAGCCGACAAAGCCTTCCCCGCACTGTGAGCCCTCGGGTCTCTGTAACTCGTGAGGGCCAACCAAGGCCGGTCGAGGGTGTTCCTCCAGAACTCCCTATCATGAGGGAGGGTGAATCGCTCAAGCAACGAGTCAGCTTCCACCCGAGAGAAGCACCGTACCCTCCTTGTGGAGGGAATGGTCGGGACGAACCGCCGCTGGGGAGGGTTCCTCTCTCGGAATACCCTTCCCACGATCACCAACGAGGGATCGTAGCTCTTTCCACCTCGAACCGCCCACTTCAAAGAATCCGTGGCAAAAGGAAGCTCTATGCCCAGATCCTTGAGTAAACTCAAAGGGCCCACCGAGCCGAAGTCATCCGAGATGGCCGCCTCTTCCCCGACCTTTGAGCTGGGTTTGACACCTCCATTGCTATCGGGTTTCGTCCGCTTCATAGCCAATCTCGGCTGATGGATCTCACGTACCGACGGATTCCTCGACACGCCAGTTAGGTGGAGGGTTCCCAGGGCTAACCTCCAGAATTGAAGTCGTTCCGATACCTCGGTTCCGCTCGAGCTTTAATGTTTCTCAGCCGACCCGATTTCGCTTTGTTTCACTTCGATTGAAGAGTCTTTCACCAGAACCGACGCTTAACTTAACCTTCTTTCCACTCATTACATTCATACTGGACAAATTCTCCTCCCCGACTTCTTCTGCGGGAGCAGCGCTTCGCAGCTTTGTCTGGCCTCCCCACTCTGGCTCAACCCGGAGCCACTCTAGCAACCCTTCTTTCTTCATCGACCCTGGCCGGCCGAACGAACGACAACCCCGCTACCTCAAGCTGCTTGTCGAACAAGTTGTAGCCCTTCACACTGAATAGTGACGAACTTGTCCAGTCGCTCGGGCAGAGGGAAGATTCTTCGTGCCGCCTTTGTTGATCTCCGGCCACTGAACTAAGTTAATTCAAGGCCGGCGCCGAAAACCCGACAACTTGTTCTTCCAGCCTTGTTCGAGTCCGAATGTCAACAAACCGACCGCCACATACCAAGAAGAATATGCTCTTTCTTCGCCGCCTCACCGCGGACGAGATTGCCGAAAAGTCAAGAGTCGGCACCACCTTCACTGATGACGATCACCAAAAACGCCATTATCGTAGCAATGGCGCTAGGGCAACCCATCGGGACAATTCCCAAGCCGCCGCATGCCTCTTCACTTAACGCCGTAGAGGGAAGGCGCACCGCTGTCCGCGCGCCATATACAAGGTAGCTTATCCGCCATGATCGACAATGGCCGTTTTCTCTCGAAGAGAAACCGTGAATCCTACGGAAGATCGTATCTTTCATGGAGCCCCTCGGATCCTCTTCTCGCCTTTGACCGCCAAGACTTGAGCTTGGGGATCCTATCAATAGGGCGGGGCGTATGCCATGGCGTAAAGCTCTTTAAAGTATTCCCGTTAAGGAGACGAAGCCTTTAGAAAGTGCTAAAAGAAACCCCCAATAGGGCAAGGGCATATATAGACTTCAAAGCTCACGGTCCATTCCCCGGACGTTTAACTCAAATCCAACGGTCGATTGGCTCTGATACGAACCGCCTCTTGAAAATTAAAAATCCCGCTTTATGACCCACGCCTTCGCCGAAATTCGGTTTTACGCTAGAGTACGCCGACGCCAAGCCTTATCCCTACAAGAATCAAGCAGTTTTAGAAAACTAAACCCGCTATTTGTCCGGCAGGACGGCTCCACTCTACCAAGGAACTAACACGAACAAGTAATTCAAGACCGACCCAACCCCCATGGGTCTAATTTCGAAGTCCATGCTAGCCCTTCAAGGCACGGCGTATCAAGTCACGACGCCCAACCAATCAATTCACCAATCGCCACCATAGAAAGCAACACAAAGCACAACTACGAAAACGAAAAACTCACCGTGATTCATTTATCGGATAACGAAAACAAAATATACACACCGCCAATTACATTACAAATGAATGATTGAAACCTAAGCTATCGATTCGAAGTCGCCTCACTAAGAACCATCGCTGATGACCCGCCCTCCTTCCCCTCTCTGCGCGTTGTCACCTGTGTCAGAGTCGCCTCACGCCAAACCTTGAAAGGAGATCATCTCGCCGGCTATACCCGAGGGTACCGAGCCGAATTCGACACCCTCGATACTCAGCGCAGCTGCTTAACCATGAATCGCGAACCCGCCTTTGCGTGCAAGAGCGACTTTAACCTTCCCGCGACTGGGCCAGATCTTCGATGATGGCGGTCGGCTCTTTTCTCCTGTGGACGACCGATGATCGAGCGACTCCAGATATTTCACCCTTCTCCGCCTCTACTCAAGGATTCCTTTGTTGAGCGCGACTCCTAGCTAGTCGCTCACGGGCGACCGACTTCTCCGCTTAACCGAGTTTCATGGTTAAGCACATTTCCTTGCTGACCGCGCCATCGCTAAGTCAAGGCTTTATAACTTCGCCGGACGACCTGTGTCGCCTCGCATTTTTATGCCGCGGAGTTCTCCAAGCTCACCAGATTTTCACCGACTTTAAGCCCCGCACGACTTGATCCTTAACTCCGCTGCCGCCACCATCGAAGCTCGGCTTGCTTAATCGAAGTTCCTTGATAACTTCGGTCAAGATCCTCGCTTGAGCCGCCTCGAAGATAGATGCTCCTTTCAAGCCTTTCATAGGCTTGGTGGCTCGACGCAACCGACCAAACAGCTCGTCCTCCACTAAACAACTCGGGTCAAGTAACTCCGCAGATGATATGCAAGCCGACATCGGGAATCGCTTTCAAAATCTCCTGGCCCTCGGCAAGTTGAATCGCTTCCGCTTTTCCTTGTAATGCAACTCGACCTTAATACCGATGAACGAGCATCTATATACCATGCTAGTTTATGCCGATGTTCGCGACGCTTCCCATCATAGCGGCCGATGGGAGAGAGTCCCCATCATCACCCACTCACTTTGTTCCAGCCTCACCTCAACCGCATAGGAGGGCCACCATTGAACAAAACTCGCTCCCCACCTACTGTTCTTTTTCCCTGCCTGGGAGGAGCCACCCCGATGATCACCCCGGCCCCGACCTGCCACTCCCACGCGGATACCACCCCCACTGGAACCTCCCAGCTCCAGGCCACACTGTGACTCGGGGCCGACCTCCCCGGCCTCGACCGATGGTCTGGCCGCCCTCATGTTCCTCCGACTCAATAACTCCTTTCTATCGGTGCTCCGCAGACTCTCCCCTCCTGCCTAGCACCCCCGGGGCTACGCTGTCTTTTTGCCGAGTCCTCCAAGACCAGAAACCACGCCTACATGACGCCGCATATGTCATATCTCCGAACGGTCGTCCCTATGTTGCTCCTCTCGCTTCCTCCCGACCGGGCAAACTCCTCCAAGGATCTTACTCGCTGCTTACCGCCGAGAACCCCTCTTCGGGTTCCTCCAGAACTCCTCATCCGGCGGGATCAGCCTCAACGCCTCCCAATTCCACCCCGAAGTCACGCTATGAGCCCTCGCCATCGAAGGGCTGTGAGGGGTGGAAGAAATCCCATGGAGCCGCAAGATCGATTCACAAACAAAGCGCCCATCGTGGCGCGGCCCTCGTATTGAGGATCTCGCCCACCACGACTGGTGTTCTACCGACAAGGGTTTAGGCTCCGTGGTTTTCCCATCTCCGCCAAGACGCTGCACCCTAAGTTCGAAGTCGCCCCAGTGACCCAAACGAACCTGCTCTTTTCCACCCTTGATCGACTTGGGCAAATCGAGGACTAATCTTTGAATTCTCGCCACATCCAAGATAGTAGTGAGGCGCTCGACCGTAATGCCGACTCAAGTGGCTCAAAGACGCCATCGCTGGTCAATCGAAAAGCCGCCGACAGATGACGGTGAAGCCACCAATATGGCTATCGAAGTTTGAAGGCCATTTGCACCGAGACACACCTAGCTCATCAAACACTTTTCAAGAAAGGGATGCAAGAGTCGGAAGGTCGCACTCCGTGTGCTTGAGATACGAGGAGCTCGCTCACCATGGTCGTATTAATCGAGACGCATTTCACGAGTCTCCAACTTGTAACCCTTCGAATGTCAAACTTCGAAGAAAGACTTCATCTCACCGAAGTAACCTTCGAACGAACTCGCCGAGCCGCTTATGACGATCGGAATCCATAACAGACCGATCGTCACGGAGAATCGCCTGATTTGCGGTTGAAGAGGAAAGCGGATGCCTTCTCCCACTCACCACTCCGCATTTATATGATGGAGCCCACCGACACCACACCTCTTGGCGACAACGGAGGAGATTGAAGCCCCACTCCCGAGGCGCCGCCGAGACTAAAAGCAACCCTACCTATTCCCGTGAGGGCCCCCACTTTCGCATCTGTGGCGAACGCCAATGGCCATGGAACCGCTCACGACATCGCCCACGCCCCATCGATGAAGCGTTGAACCCCTGGAACCCTCTCCTATCCGAGGCGGCGATATTCATTTCACTTGGACTCGTTTCCAGCGACTCCAGCGAAGGGGCCAAACTGTTATGGTCATAACCACTAACCGGTGATTTAAGGAGAAAAAGAGAGCGACCGCGGATAAGCGGCATGCGTCGCAGCAGACTGAGCCTCCGTACCCGTCCACGGGGCGGCTGCATAACCGACCCCACCATGGTCCATCGCTTACTATCACCATAGCCGACGAAGGCGGTGCAAGCCGTCCGACAACAACTCTCCGTAGACGGCGAGCGATACGATCGTCCGTCCGGCGATCGACCGCCTCAAAGCTATTCCGTCGCTTTCGTCCCACCGGCCAAGCGTGGGGGCGACCAGCGGTCGTCTTCCACCGCCCCGATCGGCTCGGACGGCGGTGTTCGTGTCCTCCCAACCCGTCACTGTTATAGCCCCATCCAACCATCGCGGCCTCTCCGGAGCAATCGGCGAGCAGGCCTCTTCTCGACGCCAATCCTGCGGGGCGGCGAGGCGTTGGTCGTCCCTTTGGTTGATTGCCCCAAGGGCGTCAGAGGCGGTCGAGCTGACGCTGACCTCGGCTCCCCTATCTCGTCCGGCGTGATTCCCTCCATTCTAAGCGGTTATCACATTTTCGAGCCCATCGGCATCGCGTTATCAGCTGGCGACCTTAACTCCCCATCTCTCACGGTATTTAAGGCACCGGGACCCGTAGCTAGCTCGGCGTCAATCCCATCCCATTAATGGCGAATAGACCACACTAACCCTCAAATTATCCGCAAGTTGACACTGTAAAGCCCGACACCGTAGCGGTGGAGAGGCTCAGCCAATCATTGGCTCACACGTGGAAGAGAGGGCTAACTCAGCAAGGGTTTCTTAGCCAACGGAAAGACGAAAATACCCCCGCAACCCTAGGTATAAGTAGCAGCGTGAACAACGAACCAAGTAAGTAATCTTTTCTGAGTGAATTCCTGCTCCATTACATTATCTCCCACTCTACTAACTTGACCGTCGGAGGAACCACGGAGATCCCAACTCCGCCTCTTTCACAGTCCCTCTCTCCACGTAGGCTGAGTCCCTTGATCCAGGTCGTCATTTGGCTTTAGGAGAGAAGGCGGACTCCACTCTCTTAAAAACTAAGCTCACCCGAGGTTAGTGACTGTGATTATATACATCAACAGACACAATCTCCACCAAGTCAATAAAGTAAGAGAGAGAATGCCTCATAACCACACTTGGTGGAGATTGTGTCACATCATTGTATATGAGGAAATCCTCTCATATGGCATATGATACCCATTAATTAATTTATATATATATATATATATATATATATATATATATATATATATATATATATATATATATATATAGAGCAAGCTCTATGAACTTAAGTTCATAATGAATAGTGGTGCACCAACTTTTCTAACCACTCATCTTGCTTTGGGATCCGTGAAAGATATAAAGCCCACTTTGAGATTTGTGCATCACAAATCTCAAGACAAGATGAGTGGATAAAAAAGTTGGTGCACCACTATTCATTATGAACTTAAGTTCATAGGAGCCTTGCTCTATATATATATATATATATATATATATATATATATATATATATATATATATATATATATATATATATATATATATATATATATATATATATATATATATATATATATATATATATATATATATATATATATATATAGGGAATGATGTATGAGGTGGCCATTCGTTTTCTTCTGCAAAGAGATAGAGTGATGAGGCCCACACCTTTGATGTGACTAGCAAGGTGGGTCTCACCACATAGCTATCTCTTGATTATTAAGCCGAATGAGCCGCCACCTCATACACATATTCCATATATATATATGTGTGTGTGTGTGTGTGTTGTAGAAGTAATCGAGAGGATCCTTAGTTCCCTCATGAGATATTAATTATAATATCACAAATACAAAGATGTTTGTCCCTAACCAATGTGGGACTAAACATACATAAAGAAATAACTCTCAACACTCTCAAACCGAGCATATATATCATACATGCCTTGTTACAAATGAATTGGACACGTGGCTTGCCTAAAGACTTGGTGAGGATGTCGCTAGTTGATCTTATGAGGCAACATGTCGAAGTTTCAATATATATATATATATATATATATATATATATATATATATATATATATATATATATATATATATATATAAAATTGTAATGAGGGTTATAAAAGCATCATTAATTAATTTAATTGAGAGCTGGGAGTTTATGATAAGAATTCAAATGGATTGATAAATATTATTATTGAGTGGGGTTGTGGGAGTTATAATGGATTTAATTAAAAGAAATGTAGTAAATATACCACTAATAATAATAAAATTGCAATGCATGTATGTTCACCAGTTTTCTTTTTTGTGAGTGGGGTCCACATTGATATTTTGCTTATAGAGGTGAGAATATGGGTGCATAAAACTTCCAGTTCCTTTAAAAAAAACCTTTGATGACTACGTTGAATATTGGGAGAACTTAACTGATTTATTCAATTCTAGAATCCTTTTTGTTATAGTCTAATAATCCGAGATCCCTGAATAATATAACTATTTGGATGGAAGAGGTGCATGAATGTGTCGTTGCTTATATTGTAAATGACTCTTATTTGGCTTTTTATGCGTAGTTAATGCATCAGTTTACCCTTCAAAAAGTAATAATAATTGATGCACGTGCATACAGTTATTTGATATTAGCTGGTTCATTTTTATATTTCTTATCCTGTTTGTGATGTTAACAAAGTGCGATTTTATACATACTTTACAACACAAGTGCAATATACGTGTAATTGAATAATTTGTTGATTTTGTACATACTACTAAAGTTTATAAAATATATAGATATAAACTTTATTAATACCTAAAGTTTAGTACAAATTATACATCTAACTATAGTATATAGTATATAATTGTTTTACTATGATTTATAAAATATATCCAACTATGATTCTCACATTTTAAATATAATTTTATATCCTCATTATCTATTTTATATGAATAAAGATATCACTAATAATTGATTTTGTCTTAAATTGCGGTGAATAAAGAAATTATGAATAAAGCCCAAATGACTCAACTCTCCCAAATTCTACCAATTTTTGAAGCCCAAATACGAAGACAAGAGAAGGCCCAAGACTACTCAAGAGCCCTTGTGAAATTCGTGAAGAAAAATCAGCCAAAAATCGAGTTGGTTGCAAACCAATCGGTCGGCCGATTGGTCGACCGATTGGCCAACCAACCGATTGATTTGCACCAGAATTTGATCAATGGCTGAAAATTAATCATTGGAGCCCAAGTTTGATCCTATGGTCTTCATCCACTGCGTAGGGCTATAAATAGGGGTTGAGGGGAAAAGGTTTGAGTGTGAAATATTTTATAAAAATTCTATTTGGAGATGAGGGTTACTCTTAATTGAGAAGACTTTTCAAAATTTTAACTTTTGTTGCAAATTAATAAAAGAATTTTTCACCCCTTCATATTTGTTTCTTCACTTTGTCCAAGGACCAAAAGGAGGATGAAGATGAAGATATGAATATGTGGGTTTGCCATTTATTTCTTTTCCTTTCTTGTTAGAGTAGATTTACTTTCATGCAATTTATTTTCATGCAATTTACTTTCATGCAATGTCTTTAATTCTTGCTCTGTAATTCTTATAATTAATTTTGATTTCTCTTTTCTTTTCTTTAATTCACCTTGAGGCTTAAGATCTCTTGGGAATTACCCATTTTCTAAGTGTGGAGCCTTTAATTGGATCCCTAGAGATTGTTTGAAACTAGCTTTCACATCCAACTCATTCTTGTGAGATTGAGATTTGCTAAGTAGATCTACTCTAGATTCCGCCATCTTTAATTATCCTCCACATTTTATCTTCTTTATTTTCCTCTTTATTTGTCTCTTTCTTTTTCTCTTTTATTTTGTTCATTTGTTTTTTTTTCTCTTTTCTTTTTGGAGATCATAATTGGGGATCCCTAGAGATTGTTTGAAACTAGCTTCATATTCTACTCACTCTTGTGAGATTGAGATTAGCTAAGTGAATCTACTCTAGACTCCCCCTATCTTAAATCAACCCTCCATCTTTTACTTTCTTGCTTTTCATTTAGTTGTTTCTTTTCTTTCTTTGTTTTCTTCTAATTTTCATTTCTCTCTCTCTCTATCTCGTTTTTCTTTTATTTGCAAATACTCATTTTTCTCTCTTGCCTTTCTTTCATTTGCACATATTCACTCTCACTTCACTCTCAATCTCATATTCCTCCCATGTGCATATAATCTCAAACCTAGTTTTGTTATTATGTACATATAATCACAACCGCATTCTCAACTTCATTTTCTCCTCTTTTGCACATAATTACATTCACTCTTCTAATCTCTCCACATCCACATTCACATTATTTACCACTCCTAATTTGTCACACACAACATAAGAACCAATACTGACCAAAACTCATACTTTCACCTTCCTCGTGGGATCGATAACTTTTTATACTATAACTTGGTAAGTTGTATACTTGCAACTCTAGGAGGTAATCATTTATTTTCCTACCAAGTTTTTGGCGCCGTTGCCGGGGAACTGTGCTATAAGTAGCATTTTGTCTATTTTGGTTATTTAACTTGTGTATTTCTCTTGTGAAGGAACCACTTGGAGCTTGAAGATCAAGAGTTAAAGATACAAAATTGAAGAATTGCCTTCAAAAAGGCTAGGATAGCTTTTGCGTGGGTAACTTTTCTATCTAGTATTTTCAATTCCATCCCTTAGATAGTTCATTCACATTAGAGACAATTAGGATTTTAAAAAATATTTTATTCTTGTTGACCATAATAAAATCCATCTTCCACTTGGACTTTTACTAACAAGATAATAAACTCAAACAAGAACTCCATTTCTCACACTTTATTTGATTGTGGACCATAATAAAAATAAAAGATTTTTATTTTTGCATCCTTTTAGTTACTTTTAATTTCTAGGGTTGCATTGCATATAATTAGTAGGAATTCACCCAAGTGATTTGAGCATCTTGACTTGACACACACTTGAAAATATTTTAAGGGCAAAAACCCCTCTAATCAAGATAAGGTGAGAGATTTCATCACCCTTTTCTTAGTCCACAAATCACTAATTTCTCACTACACAAACCCAAGCCTTTAAAAATTCATTAGACATTGGCCTCTAAGGATTCGAGCTCATTAAGGAACAATAATTCTTTAAGTGAACCGGTCCAAGTTGATTTGGATTAATGGGTGTTGAAGGTAAGGTTTAGGGGTTGCGTAAAGCACTCCGCAAGGAACGAGATACTTAATTGATCTTTGATCTCCCTCTAGTACTATCCTTACCTGACTAATTACCCGAGTAAACTTTGATCTTTTCACTAAGGAAATTTTTGGTTAGGAGCTGGTCTAGTGAAGTTTAGGCTTAACCCTAGAAGTTAGGGTGATTGAAAAGTGTTTGCATTGATTTGTTTTAGTTAGGTTTTCCTTTTTCTTTTCTCATCATCATCTTTTTAATTTATTTTAATTTTCTTTCTTTTCTTTCCTCTTAAAAAAAATTAAAAAAACTAACTTTAGTTATTTAAAAAAATAAAAATAAAAAAATATTTGGTGTATGCAAACTTGGGTTAGGGATAATACAAATCGTTTGATTCGCATTGAACCACCTTTTGAAATCAACAATATGGACAGACCTAACCCACCCGTTCTCTAAGATGTTTGTTACCCCACTAGAAATGCAATCCCCTCTTGCATAAAACTCCCCGAGGTCAATGGAGCAAATTTCAAACTTCGATCGTATTTTATTAACATGCTTCCCAAATTTCTAGGAATAGAAACTGAAGACGCATACATTTTCATCTCCGAATTTGAAGAAGTTTGCCTCATGATTAAGATGAGGGACTTAACCGAAATGCGATCAAACTCCGATTTATTCCATTTGACCTTAAGGACAAGGCTAAGAAATGACTGTATAGCTTGCCTACAAATTCCATCTCAACTTGGGATGAATTTGTTACCGTGTTTCTTAAGAAATTCTTTCCTATTCATAAAACGGTCAAGCTTCGAAACAACATCATGAATTTTAAAATTATCCCGGAGAACCCTTTTGGAAGTATTTTGATAGGTTTAAGGATCTCCTTATCCAATGTCCTCACCATGGTCTAGAGAAATGGCGATTATGCCAAATTATCTATGAAGAATTGGATTATTCTTCAAAAACTTCCTTAGAGTCAATGTGTCAAGGGGATTTCATGAAGAAAAATGCTGATGAAGCCTGGGATTTTTTAGAGAGTTTATCTAAGAAAACCATGCAGTGGGAACACTGTGATGACCGAGTTTCATCAGTTCCCCAACCCAAAACCAGTGGTCTTTCCTTAGAAATGAACATAACCTATGAAGCAAAGATGGCTACAATCATACATAGGTTAGAAGCTTTAGAAGTCAAAGAACAAGCTCCAGCTCAAATCAATCAAGTTTCTGCCTCAGGTTATCATAACTATCTTTCTCCATATCATGTTTCAGAGGAATGTCCTCTCTTAGAAAATAATCAACCACTAGGTCAAGTAAACGCTGCATTCCAGCATCCGGTGAATAATTCATTTTCTCCAACTTACAATCCAGGTTGGAGAAATCACCCGAACTTTACATGGAATCAGGGGAACTACTCCGTGCATTAAAATTTCACTCCCTCTTCAAACCAACAAATTCCTAGGGGAAACACAGTTCCTTTCAGTTCTCAAAATTTTCAACAACCAAATCTGCCATACCCAAGTCAGTCTCCTCATCATCAATCTGTAAATCCTACTCCTTCGAACTCTAATCATGATAAACGTTTAAATATTTTGGAAAAGGGTTTAGAAACCATAATTAAGGCCTCTACACAAACCACCAACTTGTTGACTCAAACATCCAACACTTTGAATACCTTATGCAATCAACCGGATAAATTCTCACTTCTAACACTCAAGCCATAGCTAGATTAGAAATCCAACTTGGACAACTAGCTAGTGCTGTGAGTGAGAGAGAAAAAGGAATATTTCCGAGTCAACCTGTGACCAACCCTAAAGACACAGGATCAAGTTCATCCTACCAAGCTCAAGTGAATGCAATCCATTCACTACGGTCAGGAAAACAAGTTGATAATCAAGTTAGAGCACCTCCAAGTGAAACCCTTGAACCAGAATAAATTATCTCTCCTTTCGATGAATCTATCCAGCAATCGCCCGTTTCCAATGACCAAGAGTCTGAACCCGAACCTGAGCCTAATTTTGATAGGTTTAAACCAGTTGCTCCATACCCAGATAGACTCAGGTCTAGGAATCACTCCCCTCAGGAGGAGAAGATCCTAGAAACCCTCAAGCAGCTTAAGGTCAATATTCCTCTTTTAGATATCATTGAATAAATTCCTTCTTATGCCAAATTTTTGAAAGAATTATGTACCAAAAAGAGGAGAATAAATGTTCCAAAGAAAGTCTTTCTTACCGCCAATATCAGTGATGTCCTCTCAAAGTCTGTACCATTGAAACATAAGGATCCAGGTTGTCCTACCATCCCATGTGTCATCAGTAACACTTGTATCGATAAAGCGCTTTTAGACTTAGGGGCTAGTGTCAACTTACTTCCGTATTCGATCTACCAACAACTAGGTGTTGGGGAGCTCAAGCCAACTAGATGCACACTTCGGTTAGCTGATAGATCTATTAAGGTCCCTATGGGTGAAATAACAGATGTATTGATAAAAGTTGGTGATTTTATTTTTCCTGTTGATTTCGTAGTCTTGGAAACACAGCCCGTTTCCAATCCCAAAAGATAAATACCCGTGATCTTAGGAAGACCATTCTTAGCCACTTCTAATGCTCTCATCAATCAGAACCGGTCACATGAAGTCGCCCTTTGGGAATCGATCGTTGAACTTAATATTTTCAATCCAGGAAATAATATTGATAATCAACCTTTAGAAATAAATTATCTTCAGGAAAGTCCAATTGAGGAGGAGAATGAATCAGATCTGGGTTTCGAGGAAATTTTCAGTGAAGAACTGTTATTTTTAGAAAAATTAGATCCGGTTTTTGAGAAAACTGGAACTGTGCTTGAACAAACCTTTGAAGAACTCTTCTCAGATGAACTTAGCTTTTAGAAAACAAACAATCAAAATTTAAACTCTCAAATATAGACCTTATGTTTGAGAAAAATTTCAAAGAAAATTTGGTTGCACAAAGTTTTGATAATAAAGAACCTAAGTTCAAATTGCATAACACCATTGAAACCTACCTTGAATTGTTGCGAAAATCATTGAACCCCTTGTAAAATTTTGAATCTGAGCACTTCATTGTTTATATCATTTTAAATCTCTTTAAAATCCGAGGTAGAATCTTCAACAATAAGGTAGGATTTAATGTAGAATTTAAACTTCTCATTTCTCATCTTTTATTCTACATTTGTTTATCTTTGTGTCTCATCATAATAATAAAAAGAATTTATTCTTCTCTCATTTAAGAGTTTCTTGTTCTTTTTGCAAAAAAAAAGAAAGAAATTTTGACTTCATCCTCCTCATACCAAAGGTAATTACAGATTTTTTATCATTGTTCGAAGCCGGCCGAACAAATATAAGTGCTTAATTTTTATCTGTTTTACTTTGTGCATTATAGAGTTTGCATTGAGGACAATGCAAAATTTAGGTGTGGGGGTGGGGATTAGTCATTTTTCCTCTTTTTCTTACCATTTTTTTAATTTTTATTTTTATGTCATTAAAAATATATCGCCACTTGCCAACTTAATAGAGTTGATTAATAATTGATCTAATTGATAAATTTTAAATTTTTAATCCTTAGTTAGTTTTATACTCAAGATCACCTTTTATGATAACTCTAAATAAATTTCTTAAGAAATAATTTTCAAAGTAGTATACTTTACTTAAGTCTTAACTTAGACTTTTAATTAAAGTAATGAAATTTTGCATCCTTAACTTAGAGTCAAAATAAGTTTTCAAGTTGTTTTAATCTAAATATTTTTCATATATATATATATATATACATATACACATATATATATATATATATTTAAAAAACTAACTTTACAAAAGAAGAGTGCGAAAAATAGGCACCAATTAAAAAATTCTCTTAGGGGGTGTTATTCATTCCGGATTGTTGATTTGGACTCGGACAATTGTTCATGAATCCGACATTCTTGGATTAGGACCTGGACTCGGAATTTATGGTTAGAGCCCCGGACTCTTGGATTGGATTTTGATTTTTGTGAGTAGAATTCTTGAACTTTTGGTTTGGATTCTTGAACTTTTACTTTGGATTCATAGACTGAGGGTCGGATTCTCGGACTAAATTTTAGATTTGTGGATTATGTACATTAGGAGTTTCAAATTAAATTATTATGTTGAATAATAATCATTAACAAAAAATTAATTTAAAACCACCATCATTTTGATTAACGGATGACAACAACAAAATTAAATATATCTTGTAATTCATTTAAATAGTTCAAACGAAATGTATGTAAAATAGTATCAAATATTTAAAATTATAGTATTAAATATTTAAAATATTTGTATATTTAAGAAATGTTAAATTATGAACATACCAAAGGTAATTACAGATTTTTATCATTGTTCAAGCCGGCCGAACAAATATAAGTGCTTAATTTTTATCTGTTTTACTTTGTGCATTATAGAGTTTGCATTGAGGACAATGCAAAATTTAGGTGTGGGGTGGGGATTAGTCATTTTTCCTCTTTTTCTTACCATTTTTTTAATTTTTATTTTTATGTCATTAAAAATATATCGTCACTTGCCAACTTAATAGAGTTGATTAATAATTGATCTAATTGATAAATTTTAAATTTTCTAATCCTTAGTTAGTTTTATACTCAAGATCACCTTTTATGATAACTCTAAATAAATTTCTTAAGAAATAATTTTCAAAGTAGTATACTTTACTTAAGTCTTAACTTAGACTTTTAATTAAAGTAATGAAATTTTTGCATCCTTAACTTAGAGTCAAAAATAAGTTTTCAAGTTGTTTTAATCTAAATATTTTTCAGAATATATATATATATACATATACACATATATATATATATATATTTAAAAAACTAACTTTACAAAAGAAGAGTGCTAAAAATAGGCACCAATTAAAAATTCTCTTAGGGGGTGTTATTCGTTCCGGATTGTTGATTTGGACTCGGACAATTGTTCATGAATCTGACATTCTTGGATTGGGACCTGGACTCGGAATTTATGGTTAGAGCCCCGGACTCTTGGATTGGATTTTGATTTTTGTGAGTAGAATTCTTGAACTTTTGGTTTGGATTCTTGAACTTTTACTTTGGATTCATAGACCGAGGGTCTGATTCTGACTAAATTTTAGATTTGTGGATTATGTACATTAGGAGTTTCAAATTAAATTATTATGTTGAATAATAATCATTAACAAAAAATTAATTTAAAACCACCATCATTTTGATTAACGGATGACAACAACAAAATTAAATATATCTTGTAATTCATTTAAATAGTTCAAACGAAATGTATGTAAAATAGTATCAAATATTTAAAATTATAGTATTAAATATTTAAAATATTTGTATATTTAAGAAATGTTAAATTATGAACATATCTAAGTTAATATTAAATATTAAATATATTAAGTGATTAAATAGTATTAAATATATTTCATTTTACATGAATTAAATAAATTTATAGAAGTTGATTAAAAATATTTTAAAGTTAAATACATTCAATGTTAGTATACAATAACTTAGAAATATGGAATATTGTAAAATTAAATATATTTAATTTGAAATATATTAAATATTTAAATAAATAAAGAGAAGAGGAGAGAGGAAATCCATATAGTAATATCACAATCCATCAATTTTAACTTGGACTTTCTATTAAAAATTTTCATTAAAAACTATAGAGTTGAAATGGAGTGTGGATTTTAAAATCCTAATCGATAACAATCCTAGACAACCAATAACACCTTAAATTCAAATCCAAATCCTAGTCCAAAACCAATAACACGTTAAATTCAAATCCAAATCCTAGCCCTAAACCAATAACACATTAAATTCAAATCTAAATCCTAGTCTTAAACCAATAACACCTTAAATTTAAATCTAAAGTTTAGTCCGAAACTAATAACACCCTAAATTGAAATCCAATAAAAGTCCGAGTCCAAATCAACAATCCACAACTAATAACCCCTCTTTAAAATCCAAGGTGGTTCTATCTTACTAAGCCTAAGATGACCGAGTAATTAAACCCAAGGAGTATTTCTATGCTTAATGGCCTAAGCCCAATTGGGTTGGGATCCATTGGCCCAAAACTCGTTACATGGTCACTTAGAAAGCCCGAACAAGAAGAACAAAATCACCAAGGAATAAAGAGTTAAAAACTAATTACTAACAATGTTTTTATATATATAGTTATATTTGTATATATATATTCTTGAAAAATAAATTGGTTAAGAGACTTGAAAATTATTTAAAACAAAGAGTTAACATGTTCTTTTCAAAACTTTTAAATTAAATCTCTAAGTTAGACTTGATTTTGTATAACTATAATGAAAAGATTTTCTAAAGAAACTTACCTTAGAGTTATATATAAAAATATTTTCTTAAGTAATAACTAGCTTCAATTAGAATGTTTAAATATATCAAGTAAATTAATTATACTTTGACTTTTTTAATTTGGCAAGTTGACTGAATTTTGTGGGTATATTCACTGCAAACCCTCACGAGACTACAACCCGTCCACTAGGGTAACCTAGGGGTTTAAAGACTTGTTGTATGCGCTAAATGCAACCGCGATTCCTGCGAAAGTCAGTTAGGTTTTTCTTTTTATTTTCTTTGCTAGAGAACTAGCAAAAGTTTAGGTGTGGGGGTATTTGATTCTCATATTTTAATTATAATGTTATACCCTCATTATCTATTTTATATGAATAAAGATATCACTAATAATTGATTTTGTCTTAAATTGCAGGTGAATGAAGAAATTATGAATAAAAGCCCAAATGACTCAACTCTCCCATTTTCTACCAATTTTTAAAGCCAAATACGAAGGCAAGAGAAGGCCCAAGACTACTCAAGAGCCCATGTGAAATTCGTGAAGAAAAATCAGTCAAAAATCGAATCGGTTGCAAACCAATCGGTCGACCAATCGGTCGACCAATCGGTCGGCCAACCGATTGGCCAACCGATTGATTTGCACCAGAATTTGATCAATGACTGAAAATTAATCCTTGGAGCCCAAGTTTGATCCTATGATCTTCATCCACTGCATAGGACTATAAATAGGGATTGAGGGGGAGAGGTTTGAGTGTGAAATATTTTGTAAAAACTCTATTTGGCGAGGAGGGTTACTCTTAATTGAGAAGACCTTCCAAAAGTATAACTTTTATTGCAAATTAATAAAAGAATTTTTCACCCCTTCATATTTATTTCTTCACTTTGTCCAAGGACCAAAAGGAGGATGAAGATGAAGATATGAATATGTGGGTTTGTCATTTATTTCTTTTCCTTTCTTGTTAGAGTAGATTTACTTTCATGCAATTTATTTTCATACAATTTACTTTCATTGAATTTACTTTCATGCAATGTCTTTAATTCTTGCTCTTTAATTCTTGTAATTAATTTTGATTTCTCTTTTCTTTTCTTTAATTCGCCTTGAGGCTTAAGATCTCTTGGGAATTACCCCTTTTCTAAGTGTGGAGCCTTTAATTGGATCCCTAGAGATTGTTTGAAACTAGCTTTTACATCCAACTCATTCTTGTGAGATTGAGATTTGCTAAGTGGATCTACTCTAGATTCCGCCATCTTTAATTATCCTCCACATTTTACCTTCTTTATTTTCCTCTTTATTTGTCTCTTTTATTTTGTTCATTTGTTTTTTTCCTCTTTTCTTTTTGGAGATCATAATTGGGGATCCCTAGAGATTGTTTGAAACTAGCTTCATATCCTACTCACTCTTGTGAGATTGAGATTTGCTAAGTGGATCTACTCTAGACTCCCTATCTTAAATCAACCCTCCATCTTTTACTTTTTGCTTTTCATTTAGTTGTTTCTTTTCTTTCTTTGTTTTCTTCTAATTTTCATTTCTCTCTCTCTATCTCGTTTTTCTTTTATTTGCAAATACTCATTTTTCTCTCTTGCCTTTCTTTCATTTGCACATATTCACTCTCACTTCACTCTCAATCTCATATTCCTCCCATGTGCATATAATCTCAAACCTAGTTTTGTTATTATGTGCATATAACCACAACCGCATTCTCAACTTTATTTTCTCCTCTTTTACACATAATCACATTCACTCTTCTAATCTCTCCACATCCACATTCACATTATTTACCACTCCTAATTTGTCACACACAACATAAGAATCAATACTGACCAAAACTCATACTTTCACCTTCATCGTGGGCTCGATAACGTTTTATATTATAACTTGGTAAGTTGTATACTTGTAACTCTAGGAGGTAATCATTTATTTTCCTACCAAACTATAATAAAGAATAGTTATACCATATCTTAAAGCTTTTAATTGATGTGATTTGATGTAATAAGATTGGGGGCTATGAGAAGAATTTAGAGGGTTTAGTTTATGTATGTATGCACGTATTTGATTTGAAGAGGGTATGATTTATGTATATATGTATGTGTTTTGGAGGGCATTTTGGAAGAAAATGTTTTAACATCCAATCCACTTCTATAATAGTGTATATATATATATATATATGAGAAAACAGGAGGTGAGCTGGCAGCTGGAATTTTCCTGCACAGTCACCACGTGTCAGCGTCTTATTCGCTAGGTCGGTAAAACATTTTAAACAAAAGAAATGGGGCAGTTGTATTTAAAATTTAATAATACAAAACGAAGAGGTGTTATATGCAAAAGTTCCCTCAATTGCTCATCTTCCTCCGCTAGCTGTGAACCGTCCCCCGTGTCTCTCCTGATCTCTTGATATGCATTTATTTTCACGATCAATGTTTGTCATAAAACTTCTACTGATTTCCATCCCTACATTATTAAGTTTTGTGCCTTTTTCTTTCATTTGCACATATTCACTCTCACTTCACTCTCAATCTCATATTCCTCCCATGCATATAATCTCAAACCTAGTTTTGTTATTATGTGCATATAATCTCAAACCTAGTTTTGTTATTATGTGCATATAATCTCAAACCTAGTTTTGTTATTATGTGCATATAATCTCAAACCTAGTTTTGTTATTATGTGCATATAACCACAACCGCATTCTCAACTTTATTTTCTCCTCTTTTACACATAATCACATTCACTCTTCTAATCTCTCCACATTCACATTCACATTATTTACCACTCCTAATTTGTCACACACAACATAAAAATCAATACTGACCAAAACTCATACTTTCACCTTCATCGTGGGCTCGATAATATTTTATACTATAACTTGGTAAGTTGTATACTTGCAACTCTAGGAGGTAATCATTTATTTTCCTACCAAACTATAATAAAGAATAGTTATACCATATCTTAAAGCCTTTAATTGATGTGATTTGATGTAATAAGATTGGGGCTATGAGAAGAATTTAGAGGGTTTAGTTTATGTATGTATATATATCTATGTATGCACGTATTTGATTTGAAGAGGGTATGATTTATGTATGTATATATATCTATGTATGCACGTATTTGATTTGAAGAGGGTATGATTTATGTATACATGTATGTGTTTTGGAGGGCATTTTGGAAGAAAATGTTTTAACATCCAATCCACTTCTATAATAGTATATATATATATATATATAAGATAATTCATTTTGAATGTTTGATAATCACTTTTTAGTGGATTGTCTTGGACAATAATCTGCCAATTAGATTATTATTATTATTTTTGGATTATAATCCACATCTTTAACCAAGGAAAAGACAAAATGCTCATCTGTTTTTTATTTATTTGCATTTTTCCCCTTTCTCTCTCCTTCCATTTGTAAGGGTTACTGTCACAAAAAATGCATGCATTATAGACCACCCTATTTATCAAACACATAAAATTTTAATCCAGTTGGATTATTGTCTACCAATAGATTATATAACCCAAACAAAGTTTAATCTGTGATTGCCAAACAAGCCCTTAGTCTACTAGAATTCTCATTCCGCACACTTGTCAGCAATTAACTGAAGGTTTGTATTGTCCCCTGAAATTCTTGCAAGAAAAATACTAAGTATACTACTCTTTGAGTAATACTTTAGCACTACTACTCACAAAGGAGTGGGCGCCTCACTTGAAAATTGTAATGATGGCTCATCATGACCCCACTCTTTTGTGATTGGCAGTGCCAAAGTAATAGAGAAAGTGTAGTACACTTATCACTACTCTGCTTCTTGCAATCTGTAACCAAGAATATTGTGTTATAGTGGTCAGAAGCTAGACAAATGAGATTCTTGGCTCCTGCACACTATGTGCAGGAAGCGAGTCTGGCAAGCAGAGGCGGATTCAAAGGAGGTGATCCAGCCGCACCTTCCAGTACGGCTACCTTGTTACGACTTCACTCCAGTCACTAGCCCCGCCTTCGGCATCCCCCTCCTTGCGGTTAAGGTAACGACTTCGGGCATGGCCAGCTCCCATAGTGTGACGGGCGGTGTGTACAAGGCCCGGGAACGAATTCACCGCCGTATGGCTGACCGGCGATTACTAGCGATTCCGGCTTCATGCAGGCGAGTTGCAGCTGTTTCGGTCGAAAGCTGGTTTCTTTGTTATTTCCATCACAAAACGTTTTGACAATGAAAATAAGGGAAAATTACACGTGTAACTCTCTATTACAAAGGAATTTGAGTCGCTTTCTCACAAACACGAACAGAAGACACTACACGTAGATCTCCGCTATGTGGATTCTTGGCTTTGTCTTGGGGATGCATAATCCGTGGACCACCTAAGCAACGATCGTCGAATTAACGGGGTTGAGTTGATGCTTCGCAAAGGAAACAAGAACTTAAGCAAATATCTTAGCAAGGTAAGATATCTACTCTTCCCAAGAATAAGTCTAAGCTTAAACTCGAGGAATTTCCGCGTGGATGATGTTCTTGAATACTTGAAGCTTGAAATCTCCTTTTCTCTCTCTCTACGCAAGGCTCTTAGCTTAGGAAATTCTTGATCTCCAAGACTCTGATCTCCAATCCCTAATACCCCGCCCAAGTGGACGTAGGGGGGTATTTATAGCCTTTGGGAGGCGTCACATCTGAAAAGAACACAAATCGTCAAGTGTCCAAAATGCGTAGGCGCGGCAGTGTTGATTGGCATAGAAGCTGTCGCGCATCTTTGGCGCGGCAGTGTTAACTAAGCGCCCTAAAGGAGATGTCTCCCGTGTAGCGGCTTTCCTCCATTTTAGGCACAATTAAATGCCCTAATTTCCGCTTAGTGGGTATTTTCGATGTAACCGCCCACTAACGCGGGCGTAACGCCTCTTTACGCTGAAAAGTCAAGTGGGCCCCACAAGCATTAATTTGAATGCTTCAAGAGCATGTTGGTGTCGCTTTGTAGCGCGACACAAGTAAGTGTTCGCCAATGGCGAACACCACAAAGTCAGCCAATAGCGGCGACACAAAGAAAGTCGCCATTGGCGAGACCAACAAGTCAGCGCCCGATAGCGAGACACTATAGTGTCCCGGCCATTGGTTTGACCTCGCGGATTGACTTATCGAGACTTTGATGAGGTCGCCCTTCGATCTTCTCATGATTAAGTCACATCCGGGTTCTTCGACAATTTTGATGCCTACAGATACCCTCCAAAGTTTTCAGATTCCTCTGTATTTTGTCGAGGGGTCTGGAATACTTTGGATAAGATACTTTACTCGCTCAACGTTGAACTTTATAGAAGGGGTCTATATCTTGTTTCAGCTTTCGAACCCTGGCTACGCGACGTCACTGACCATATTTTGGGATCAATAACTGTTACATTTGGATTGATTGAAATAACGAAGTCGAATTTGAACTGATCATCTTCATCTTGAAAGTCACCACTTGGGTCGTAATTGAGTGTCTTGAGAACCATGTTGTCTCACCACAGTGGGGATGGCATATGATTCTTCTTCAGCAACGAGAATCTGGAGAAGAAGCGTCGTCCGGCTTACTGAACATTTGGAATATAAATTGTTCGTTGTCAAACTTTCGGGAAAGCTTCCAAATGTAATATGGGACCAATTGGTCTTGAATATAATGCTTCGAATCTCGTATGGAGGGTAATCATCGAGCTTTGGAGTTACTGTGATAGTTTGGTACCTCTTCATGCTTGGCGATCAAGGTGTCGCTTGAAGCTGTGTCTTGCGGCGATTATAGCTGTCGCTCTAAAGCGTCTTGTGGCATAACGGCTGTCGCCCGGCGGCCGAGACAGTTTGGCCCTATATAAACCCGATACTTAGGATTTTGTCAACATCTGAAATCCCGCCTTTTGGACTTCAAAACCCTTCCAAGGACTTCTCTTTTCTCCCCTCAACCTTAGCAAACCCTTTTAATCTCTCAAGCCTCCAAATTTGTTCAAAAACCCCTCTTTGGATCTAGGGTTTTCTCGGTTTTCTTGGATTCTTCTCGGTTTTGGTCGATTTTTCTTCACGAAATCGGGCCTCCTCTTGCTCCTCTATCAGATCCGAAGCCCCCCTTGACAAACCCTAGGTTTTTTAGAGCTTTTTGCTTCGGATTTTCATCAAAACCCTAGTTTTTTCCTCAAAAATCACATTTTTAACCATATCTCCTAAGAGATCTCGGGTTCCCAAGGGCAAATCGTCCCGAAGCAGGGGTGAAGAATCGCCGCCGGCTTATGGGGTAAGACTTAGGTGTATGCACTTGTTTTGAGTTGAAAAAAGTAGCACTTTTGTGCAAAATCCTCGTTTGTTCTCCTTTGCGAGGCATTCGGGAAGAGTCGAGGTTCTCCTTTGCGAGGATCTGGGCTTAAACGAGTATTTTGCATTGTCAAAACACTCGTAAAATCAAAAGTATGAGATTGGACGGTGCGGTGCTTGCGTCCGGGCGATCTCGCCACTTGAGAGATTTTGGGCATCTGTTGTTGGCGAGCGATTCAGCTGTCTACGGCGGCCGACGATTTTACTTGTCACCATGGCGCGACAGTTTTAGGCTCGTCGACCCTTTGCGAGCGGTTTCCTCATATTTTGATTTTAACTAAGTGTTCTTCACACCTAGTATTGCTCTCGGGTTTATTCTCGACGTAATTTTCTATTTTTGCGCTTGAGTTCCTTCTTCGGCGCTCGCCACGAAGTCGAGTGGGCTACATAGCACTGTTCTCCTCATCTCGTGAGGTGCCACCGGTGACCGACATTCTCTCGCTGGTCCAAGTGCCTCCCGAGTTATTGGAGTTATTGAGCATGGGGATCGCCGTGATTTGCGGAGGATGATAACTGACGCCCCGCTGATGAAAAGTGCTGGCTCTACTGAGGTCATAAGGAAATCCAACTACTTATTCGGGGACTCCGTTGCCGATCCGGAGATTCTATCTTCCCGTACCGAGGCTTGGTTGTATGAAGGTGACGGCTCCCGTCTTCACTTGCCCTCTTTTGCTCGCCATCATTCATTGGTGCACCTACGCAATCTGTCGGTCAAGAGGAGCATGCCTTGGAGATTGACTGAGGACCAGGAACGCATCCACTGTGGGTATGTTGGCTGTATGCCACCCGTGCTCAAGCGACAAGGATTATGTCCGCACTATTCCCGGAATCATAGGTCAAGACAAATCACCACAACGAAGTTGTTGGTCAAGGCTGACACTGTGAAGAATCGTCTGGCCCGAATAGGAAGGGCATTACCTCCTAAGAAGTCTCACCGATGCTTTGGTTGGGTCCAAGTACGTCCTCGGTCGGTGGAATCGTGAGATACAAGAAATTGGCTTGTATGTTCCTATTCGCGCAAGCATGTATGGGATTCCCATTAGCGTGCATCACTTCCTCACACTTTTGGAGATTTATAACCCGGACACCAATACTTTTCTGACAAAGAATGGGGAATTGGGCCTACCGCTCCATGAGATGATGAAAGTATTTGGTCTTCCAATGGGTGATGCCGCACTGTGAGTACTTCCCACCAATCGCCGATCAAGGAGATGAAGGAAAAGGGGTCGTGTTTATGAGGTCCTTTGGGAATTGACCTGCCACTACCAGACAGCAATAGCGTCGGCTAACGTGAAAGCTAGGAAAAGTCCACAAGTTAGTTTAAAGCAATTTGCCGACTATCTGTTCAAGAACTTGGAGAGTAGCAATGAGGTGGAAGAATTGGAGCCTCTAACTCCTTCTGCCATCAATAATTTGATTGCGAAGACAAATGCTCAATCTTTTACTACTCCATTTGCTGAGGGCAAGATTCTCAAGGGCACCAAGTTTGAGACTTTCTTGTGGCAAGTGCAGAAGCAGATCAAGCCACAAACTTGTTTGGCGGGCTACCTAGCAATTTGGCTGAAGAAATGCGTGGTTCCGCATCAATCTTCAGACGCCATGCCTATGGAAGTACTCTTCCCAGCCGTCGAGCTAGTCGTCGGTCGTCGACTTTCTCTCCTCTCGGCGATGGTAGCAGATATTCATTGTGGGCTTCGACGCTTAGTTGCTGGCTTTAATCAGAAAGGCAAAGGGTCCTCCGACGAGATCCCGGCCGTCAAAGTAGAACTACCTTATACTTATTTGATGGCTTGGCTCGTACTCCATCGTCCGGACTTGATGACGGTGCCCGAGGCAGTCAACTCTGAAGTTCCATTATTGCAAAATTTGGAGAATTGTAAGTGGGGAGCAAGACAATTCTCTGAGGCGTCTCGCCAATTCAAGATCGCCAAGAGTTGGGAATTCTTCAAGTGTTTCCCAAACTTCTCGGGTCATTACGATGACGTCCTCATTGATGCTGCTGAGCCTAACGGAAGCCGTACTATTCTGGACCTCGGCTGCTTCCGGTGGTTGATAAATATTCAGCCTGGCTACCTCGTCTTCCGAGTTAAGAACTCGTGTGACATTGAGCCTTATCTTCCATGCCGGTTTTCTCGTCAATTCGGATATGATCAGATCTATGTCGGAACTGAATCGGGTATGAAGACCCATGGAGGCCTTATTGACGGTCTTGGCGGTATTGGAATATCGGTACGATACTAAATGCAATCTCCTGTGTGAGCCTAAGCTTCAAACAACGTTTCTGTATTGTAAATGGCTCATTGCAGCTAACGCTCCCACTGAAGTGGGGCATAGAAGAGAAGCTACGCCAACTCGTGCTTCTCCTCCGCGAGCTCAACCAGCGAGGAAATCTAAAGGCAAGAAGAAGGCTGTTCGAGAGGAGATTGAGGAAGAAGATTTTGACGACACAATTCGAACTTCCGAAGAGGAAAGAGAAGAGACTGTTCGCCCTACAGGGGTCCGGATACGGAGTGAAGTAGTAATACCTCCTCCTCGCCGTTCTCCAACTCGACGGGATGCACCAGTCAGAGCTTCCCCCCGTGTCCCATCTCCTCCCAAACGTCCTTTGAAATGGCCTCGAAAGAAGGTCGTTCTTTCTTATCCCAACAAGATGACTGTTGAGACAGGGGAAGAGGAAGAAGAGGAAGAAGAGGAAGAGGAGGCTTCAGATCTCATTCTGAGGAAGAGAGTCCGCATGTCGACAACCGTTCCTTCCCCAACGTCCATTGTCAGAGCGTTGTTGCGGACTAAGAAGCTCGCACATAGGCCTCGGCGTCCAATTTCTCCAACTCCTGAGGCGGCGGGTATTGATTTTCCACTTGGGGGAGAAGGTAAAATTTTGTTAACTTAAACTTCATTATTCCATTTGCGACCGATGTTTATTACTTCACTCTCTCTTCTCAGCTCCCTCTGAAGAAGGTGAGATTCGGGCTGAACCTTCTCCTCCGCCAGCGTTTGTTTATGAAGATTCGGGTTTCGCGACGCAAGTACCTGAAACTATGGATGAGGGTGCCCTAGATACTGCTGCTGACGCGAATGTTGGCATGCCTCATGTTCCCGAGACTGTCATCGCAGGTACGAATACCTCCTCTGGATGGCGACTCCAAGTATTGAAAGAGTCCGACTTTGTTCCCCCGCTAATCACTAATACGCTTCATATTCTTTTAGAAAAATTTTAAGAAATGGGCGCAAGTGTTAACCAAGCGGAGCCGAGTCTCGGTATGAAGTCTGAACTTTACTTTTGTTCTCCCTTCATTGTATTGAAGAGCTAACATGTTGTAGTTGTAGTGATGGAGGAGCAAGCTGAGGGAGAGGCAGCTTCAGGCGGGACGCTCGATAAGACTACTGAACCCACGGAACCGTCTCTCGGTATGTACATATATGTTAATATGCTTCTCACATATGTAGGTATATGTAAACTAACACCCAGAGCATATTGTAGATGTCGCAGCGGAAAGCCAGATGCAAGCGAGCCCGCCCATGAAGAGGGTTTCGAGGAGTCGTCTGAACAAAGCTTCGCTCAGATGATCTCTTTCTCTGAGTTCGACCAGCATCTAATTTCTGAGATGTTATCGGAACATACTCAGAGGGAATCTATTGTAGAAGCTAGCTCTTCTGTCGGTATGTATCTTATTGTTTAGATCTCCTCAATCTTTTAGCCGATAGTTAATACTTGATGGTATTTTCACCTGCAGAACCCATTACTACTATTGTAGAGCAAGCTCCGGCGGTTCCGCACTCAGAGATTCAACCTCTCGTTCTCCCAACTGATTCCATCATTGTCTCGACTCTAGCTGATAGTTCTCTCGTTCAACCTGGACCACTGGCTACTCAAACTGAACCTGAATCAGCGCCAGTGGTTCCCGAGGCTATATCGACGAGCACGGGGGAGACAACTTCAGCTGGGGGATCTTCTAGCCACACTGGTATGCCTCCTAATTTCTTCTGAGAGTTTTAGAATTTGAAGTCTTCAGAAACTTACACTTCCTCTTTCACAGCGGCTCCTTCCCTGTTGTACAACACAATTAGAGCTTTGATGGCGGAAGACCCAGAGAAGATGGTCATCAGCGCAGAGCTTGAAGGTTTCACGTTCCTTCTCAATAAATTGATTGAAAAGGTCGTGAATAAAGGTTCTTCCTTCAGCTCAGCGAAACGGCTCCTCGATCGACATGTAAATATCATAAGAGAAGAAGGTTTTCCTGACTTGGCTGACTCCATTGCAGAAGATCTAGTTCAGCTAGAACAGGAAGTGGGTGAACTTCAGAGACTTCAGTCCGGGGGTATTTCTTCTTATATCTCTTCTCGAGTTGAGTCTATCACACAAGCTAGGGAAGCCAAGCGAAGAGCTGTTGAAGAAGAACTAAAGCAAGTGCAAACTCAATCCGCGCGTCTAAGGACAAGTTTAAATACACGAGATGAGGCCAACACTGACTTGGTCCGCTCCATCGAGACTCACAACTCGGTGATCGCTCACCAAGAAAGCTCGAAGACGCCAAGAAGCGCTGCGTTTCTCCGAAAATTGATCTTGCTAGTTCAGAGAAGACTCGCTCTAAACTGGCAGAGCAATTGAAAGCATCTGATGAAAGGTTTGCTGAACTGGATCAGAAGATTATTCAGCTTCTAACTCTTAACGATGCTTCCAGAGTCCTCCTCGAGAAGGAATTAGAACAAGAATATCAGGCTGAGCTCTCAGAGCTGGAAGAACGGATCCGCCGCCGTCAATTTTCCTCATAGGACACTCTTGATTTTTTTGTTTAGTCGACAATGTATTTTATATTCCATCATTTATGAAATAAAATTTACTTTTGTCAACTTTTATCACGTTCTTTATTCTGCTTTGCATGAATGGATATAATCTCAATAGGATTTTTGGCAAACCCTCAGCCATCAACGGATTTGATATGCCTTTACCAACTACCGTTTGAATTGGGCTAGCATGTAGATTGTTTAAGTCCGTTCTACATATAACGTTGCGCTAAAAGAGTGAATTCTCTTAGACTTTGTGCTACGATATTGAATACGTAGGTTTGATCAATTATCACGGGAACTGATTACCCGGCGGCGTGTGTTAGACGCTGACTTATTCCTGATTTAAGGACAGGAATAACACCTACTACGCATAAATAGGCATAGATTTAACAGATCATTAAGTCAGTAATGAGACTGGCTATATATTGAATACATAGACTTTATTTGTTATTTTTGTGTCTTCTCTTGGGGCAAAGACGAACCCGTTGTGTCTTCTCTTGGGGCAAAGACGAACCCGTTGTGTCTTCTCTTGGGGCAAAGACGAACCCGTTGTGTTGAAGAAGAAGAAGGTATTTTCTTATCTCCCGCTTCAACTGATGACTCTTCGTTCACGTGAATTGAGAGTCGGAAGAATTCCTGATGCACGTGCACCAGAGAATCTATAAAGAAACTCAAAGTGGGATCTCCACTTCGAGAATCACATTGGAGTCAGGCCACGTGGCTTTGACTCAGAGATAAAATAGGGGGGCCTTTTAACTCAGGTGAGTGAAAGGTAAAAGTTAGAGAAATCTAAGGGGTTTGATTACTCAAATTTATCCCTTCTTGGGGCAAAGATGAACCCGGTATTGGAGTGAAACTCTCCTTCATAAAAGAAATCGAGAACAGATTTTGATTTTATTGGTGGTCTCAACTGTTGTGAATTTTGGCCAAGTGGGAGTGGAGATTTGAAATGACCCTAACTGTTCAAAGGTTTGGTCAAATGGGAGTAATGATAGAGACATTTTGATTTTGGTCCTAACTGTTCAAAGGTTTGACCAAATGGGAGTTTAGTGAATGTGACTATTCAAAAGTTTGATAATCTAAAACTGTAGGAACGGGTTATCCTGAGTATACTAGGGATAATATTTCTTCAGGAACTTCCCGTTGATTGGCATCATTAACTTGTCGCCGTCTTGAGTGATCAGGCGATATGCTCCATTTGAGTAGACTGTATCGATTACGAACGGTCCTTCCCATTTGGGCTGAAATTTTCCTTTCTTCTTGGAATTAAGGATCATTGGTCGCCGAACGGCGAGCACCAAGTCTCCCTCCTTGAAAACCCGATGTCGGACTTTCTTATTAAAGGCTTTAGAAATTTTGCCCGGTATAACTCAATTTGTCGCTGAGCTTCCAAGCCGCTGCCTAACATCTCAAGCTCTTCAAGACGCTTCGATATTGCCGTCATCCGTCATTCTCGTCGCAAGTGCGACACGAAGGGACGGGATTTATATTTCCAATGGAAGGACGGCTTCACATCCGTATACCAAGGAATACGGGGTGGCCCCGGTAGGTGTTCGGATTGTGGTGCGATAAGCCCAAAGAGCGTCACCAAGCTTGTCGTCCCAATCCCGTTTATTGATCCTTACTAGCTTTGCCAAGATCTTAATGATAGTCTTGTTAAAGGCTTCAGCTAAACCATTTGCAGTGGGATTATAAGCTGTAGATGAAACATCTTGGATTCTGAACTTGCTGCAGAATCTGACAAAGGCGTTGCTGACGAATTGAGGGCCGTTGTCATGCACAATTCGTCTCGGGACACCGTATCGATAGATGATATGGTGTTTAATGAATTTGATAACATTACTTGCCTTGACTTCTTTGAGCGGAATTACTTCAGCCCATTTAGAGAAGTAATCGGTGATCGCTAAAATAAAACGGTCACCTTTTGCTGACGGGGGAAAGATGGGTCCTACCACATCCATTCCCAAGTCTCAAACGGCCAAGAAGTAGCTGACGGATGTAGATCTTCGGCGATGCTGTAGTTTAGCATGTATTTGACATGCGTGACAACGTCTCGCGTATTCAACTGCATCTTTGATCATAGCAGGCCAATAATAGCCCATTCTTCTCAGCCTATCTCCTAGCTTAGGACCTGGCTGATGTGCACCGCAAGTACCATCATGCCTCGAGGGCCTCCTCTTCCTCGCTTGAAAGACAATGAGTAGCAACCCATCGTATGTACGACGATAGAGTGTTTGGGACGTGGCATTATAGTAAAATCTCGGTGCCCTTCTTCGGACTGATTCTCTTTCTTTCACATCTTTCGGTAGAATACCGTGTAAAACGTAATCTATGATGGGGAATCGCCAATCTCGGGGCTCGAGTCTGGTTAAAGTGGCATGTATTTCTTTGATGTCCACAGCGCATTCCGGTATAAAGAGCTGATGCGTCCTCACAGTAATGAACTGCTCCGTTTTGGGGGGTTGCGCTAATGAAACAGCTAATGCCGCCAGCGCATCTGCGTAGGCGTTTTGGAGACGTGGTATATATTCGATGAAGAAACTTTCAAATGATTCCGCCATCTCTATTGCCACTTCATGATATGGGACCAAATCCGGATTTCTGACTTCGTAGTCTCCGCGGATCTGCCTAACTATGAGTTGAGAGTCTCCGAAGGCTTCGAGATATTTGACCCCCAGCTCTTTGGCAAAACTGAGCCCAATAAGTAGTGCGTTGTATTCAGCCACATTATTGGAGCACGGTTCGGTCAACGAATAAGCCCGAGGCATCACATGCTTTTCTGGGGAAACTAAGACTACTCCGGCTCCGGCAGAAATCTTAGAACATCCAGGAGCACTTGCCACATTGGTTGCGCGCGAGGCGCCGTCAAAATACAATTGCCACACACGTTCGTGGGAAGTGTGGTTGACCTCGTAGGTTTCATCAGGTAAATCTTCATGCAGTATAGTTTTGTCCTTACTGGGTCGGACTGCTAGAAGATCACATATTGCCTGTCCTTTCACTGACTTCTGCTGCTTAAAGTGAATATCGTATTGTGAAAGGAGTAAAGCCCATCTTGCCAATCGCCAATTCAAAGAGGCCGGTTGCGTCATAAATACTCGAATTGGATTAACATCCGAGATGACATGTATCGTCTGCCCAACTAGGTAATGGCGCATTTTCTGGACCACGAACACCAAGGCAAGGCATTCTTTTTCAATATCTGGATATCGGGACTCGGCACCCACCATCGTCCTACTCAGATAATAGATTGTCTGTTCGTGACCGTTATCATCATCCTGTGCCAACAATGCACTTAGTGAATGATTAGTCGCTCTGACGTAAATCAAGAACGGTTTCCCCGATTTCGGTGCAACGAGAACGGGAGGATTTGATAAATATGCTTTAATATCCTCAAAAGCATTTTGGCAAGCATCGTCCCATACGAACGAGACACCCTTTTTTGCAAGCTTGGAGAACGGTTGACATTTGCCTGCAAGGTTTGAAATGAATCTTCTAATATAAGCCAATCTTCCTTGCAACCCCCTGAGTTCTTTGAGATTATTCGGAGGCTGTAATTCATTGATTGCCTTTACTTTGTCAGGATCAATATGGATTCCCTTTGATGTAACGACGAAACTAAGGAATTTGCTACTAGCCATTCCTAAGAAGGATTTAGTTGGATTCATCTTCAGTTGATGACTCCGCATGAGGTCAAATACCGTTCTGAGGTCTTTGATATGACTACTTTTGTTGCGGCTTTTTACCACTAAGTCATCGACGTAACACTCCACGGTCTTTCGGAGATGCTCTTGAAAGATCTTCGTCATTGCTCGTTGATACGTAGCGCCTGCGTTCTTCAAGCCGAAGGGCATGACAGTGTAGCAAAAGATGCCTAGAGGTGTCCGAAATGAGGTGTGCTTTTCATCGTCGGGATGCATCTTAATTTGATTGTATCCAGAAAATCCGTCCATAAACGACATTCTTTCAAACCCACAAGTATTGTCTATAATGACATCTCAGAATGGGTAGTGGAAAATCATCCTTTGGGCATGCAAGGTTCGGATCTCAAGTCAATGCATTCTAATTGTCCCATTTTTTTAGAACAGGGACAATATTTGCCACCCAATCTGGATGTTGTTCTTCCCTGATGAAGCCCGATTGTATGAGTTTCTTTACTTCAGTTACAATCGCTTCCATAATTTGTGGACGAAACCGTCGTTTGTTGTTGTTTTATGGGCTTGGCTTCTGATTTAATATTAAGACGATGAACTGCCACATCTGGGTCGAGCCCTGACATATCTTCGTAATTCCAAGCGAAAACATCGATATACTCGGACGAGCAACCAATTCTCTTTCTCCACGGAGGAAGATCGCCACTCATGAATATGGGCTTCGATTGGCTTCGCCGCCATATTGACTTGAACCACTACATCTTCGGGCCGGTTCTCTCTGCTCAAACTTGTCATCAGATTGATGTTCAAATGATAAGTCCAAGGGTCTTCTCAAGTTGGTGAGTGATTGTCCTCTTCGGGTTCTACCAGGCTTACTGTGGCCATATTAGACATTAGTCCTTTGAACAATTCACCGAGACTAACGTCCGAATCCCATGCTGAAGAATCTGATGAATCGTCACGATCATCGATTTGCCAACAGAACTCGTCGGAAGATGAAGAGGCGTAACCCAGACCTCTCTTGTGCTCGTAATAGCGATCGGGTTTCCCTTTCGGGACATAAGAAGGTCTAGGTGGGACCCGAACCCCGCGTCCGAAACAAAGGCCTGGTCCGTGCGCGAGATCGTACCCCCATTTCTCCATATAATAGTGCACTTGCGGACTATAGTTGGAAAAATATTTGCAAGGACCTTCATTGCTATCATCAGATTCCCAACAAGGGTCTCGTGGTGGAGATACTCTCCCTTTCCCAAAGATTGTTTGTTTTGCGTCTTTTGAAGGGAGAATGAAAGTTGATCCAATCGAACTCTGAAGGCATTTCTTCACCTGGTTTGATGATAGGAGTGGTACGTGGGCACCATGATCCTTATATAATACCTGCATTATAGTATCAACACTAGGTACATACTCTAAATCGCCATTTATTATATGTTCATCGGCAAGTTGCCAATTACAACTTCCTCCTGACGATTCAGATCCGCCAAGATCGACACAAGGGGTTCAATGTCATTAAGTACAAAGTTTCCATCGTAATCGGAGCCCCAGACGCCTCGTTTCCGTCCGCACTCGGGCCGATGGTTCAAGATCGATTCACCGCACAAAAGAGAGTCAAGAAATAATTTTCTAACCCCTTAAATGGTCGCTATCCGCGACCACCGCCTTGACCACATTATCGTCGACATACTTCAAACACCGATGTAACGTGGATGGGACTATAAGGTTGCCATGGATCCAAGGTCGACCTAATAGTAGATTGTAACGAAGTCTGCGTCGATGACATAACACGTGACTTCAACTTGAGATCTCCGAAGTGGCACTTTATTCGATTTTACCCAAAGGTCTAGACCACCGGTATTGAACGTAAAAATAGATTGCACAGTAGAAGCCAATTTGTTTGCCGAATTCGAGATGATACATCACGGAGTGGCATGATGTCGACCGCAGACCCGTGATCAACTTGAATTGGTTGACGTAGAGCCAATATATCCGATAAAATATAAGGTGCATGGTGCAATTTCTCACTTACATATCATCTCTCGTGAAGGTTATGCACGGAATTGCGTATCGCCAAGTTGCAGTGTTCGGGCTTTTCTGGAACCTGCTTGACTTGTGTGATGAAAGCTTCTGAGTCAGCCAAAGCTTCCTGTAGGGCCTCTCTGGTTTCCTTAGAGAGACGTAGCAACTCGTAAAGAGTTATTCTTGCAGGAATGTTGGCCAACTGAGCCATGACATCGAAGCGGTATGAGGAGCTTGAACTTCCCGGTTTATCCCTTGCACCGGACGATTGAATCGGACCGCCGGGCTTGAACCTCTTGGGGTTGCTTGTCCTTTCATTTGGTCATATCTTCTTTGGCTACCTCCTGCTGCTGTGACTTTTCAAGTCGCGCAGGTGGAGTTAGCGTCACCCCTAGCTCCGCTAACATTTTGGCGTTCGGATTGGAGACTTTAGGATATTTGTAACTGAACTCGTGTCCGCTCCTAGTGGCATAAACCGGATTTCCTTCCGTCGCAAGAACTTCATGTTCATTTTCAGACGACGAAAGAGTTGGGACTTTTTCATCACTTTCCTCTGCCATTGCTGAAATGTGACCACACGACTTGCCTTTGCGCCTAGATCCTCGTGCTGAGGACGTTCCGGTCCACTGCTTGTCTTGAAGAAGGTCTGGATGAACCCAAAGTATTTCGCCATTAGGGGCTGTATATGATATTAACCCCTTCTGGTGTTGCCCATGTGGATCATCATTAACTGTCTTAATTTCAACTTCCGGAACAATCTTCTGCTGATATAGCATAGGTGGCATGGATCCGAAGTTGATAGCCACCATATTCGAGCCCACTTTCTTCTCTTTCTTCGCTGTGATGATGCCGGCATCGATCAAAGCCTGGATCTTGTCCTTGAGTACAAAGCAGTTCTTGGTAGGATGATGGACCCTCCTGTGATATGCACAATATTTAGGGTCCGAAGTCTTGTTAGCCTCCTCTTGATTTGTGATTGGAGGTAACTTGATCTTGTTGTTATCCAAGAGATATTTGAAGAGGACCGGAACCTCATCTTCCTTGAAGGCGTAAGTTCTCAAGAATCTAGCATCCGGAACCTTCTGAGATTCTTGAGGTTTTTGTTGAAACCTCAATTGCGTTGTTGCCGCTTTGCATGATTGCTGGTGTTGCCGCCGAACGGGTTCGTGATGCAAAGAAGTATCGGCGTCTTCTCTTTGCCACGAGGTACAAAGTTTGACTTGCAGAGGGGCATTGGCTCGGGCTTCGCTTTTCTTCCTCTTGAGGAACCGTTCAAACTTGTTCTCCGTGGAGCTTCAAATCTTTCCATGTAGTCGGTGCGACAACCCCATGGCTTCTAACAAGTCCAGAAAGATTATGTGACATGTTTGCAAGATGAATTCTTCTTCAAAGGGTCCCTCAGTAGCCACGTACCTTTGTTACACGGAAACGCGCCCACCGCCTCCCGTTTTTCTTGTTTCTCATCTAAGAGGGTTCTTATCGAAACCTCCGTGATCATCATCGAAAAAGTTATTGAGAAAAGAATTTTCATATCATCCCAAAGAATTAATGCTCCGGCTTTGAGTCTTTACAATCGAAGGTACTTCAATGGCTGGTGCCGATTTAATGATCGAACCATCAAAGGCTCATTCCCCGAGATCACCCCTAAGTGCGACTTGAAATAGATCAAGTGTTGTGTGCCTCTTCCTCGAATGGCGTGAAAGTTGATCAAATTGAATTTAGGGTGGTGGGAATTGAGTCCCACTCTCTGTATGGATACGGATACCGGTCTTCTTGACTTCTTGTATGGACATTAGAGCATTGATCTTGCCTTCAAGCTCCTTTATTTTTCATTTGTCGTCCTCCCCTTGCTTTGGATTATTCCCGATGGGATGGGTTAGGCCATCTCCGCTTTGAGCTCGCTGGAGTTTTCTTCGAGGTTGGTCGACAAGGATGTGTTCATCCACTTCCGTGACGCTATCTTCTATATCGGGCTTAGCGGATGGATCCCCTTGTTGATGGACTCAGCCGACTTTTCCTGGTTTGTAACTCCTCATCCGCCGCATGGCTAGCTCCATCTCCATTTTCATCTCACCTTAAGCTCTTCTCTCTGCTTAGCTAAGGCTTCTTGTAGCATTTGGGCCATCGTGTGATAGTGAACTCCGTCCGTTGACTCCATAGCCTTGGCAAACTGACGGGCCAACTTCTGACGCTGTCTCTGCCGAGCTCTCTTCATCAGAACGGTGGAGACTTTGTAAGATGACTCCTTCTGGATAGAGCCACCATGAGTAGAGTTCCCGGATTTGAGATTTGTCGGGGCGTTGTTGTGAGGGGGAACCGCCTCCGTCGCAAGTGTGCGAGACCCATTGCGCACCACGACAGAACAAACCTCCCTCTTTGGAGACGAGATCCTCCGTTGCTTGCGGGGCGAGGAAGACTTCGATGATGAGGAGGAGAGATATTCTTCAAACTTGGCTTGGTCGAAGACGTAATCCAACCCATCGACCATGAGGTCGACTTGATCGCTGCAAGGCTGCGACACGATAGTCTCAACGTTGAGACTATTGGCTCCCACTGTGGTCGCCATCGTGTTTCGGTCGAAAGCTGGTTTCTTTGTTATTTCCATCACAAAACGTTTTGACAATGAAAATAAGGAAAATTACACGTGTAACTCTCTATTACAAAGGAATTTGAGTCGCTCACAAACACGCAACGTAAGACACTACACGTAGATCTCCGCCATGGATTCTTGGCCCGCGTCGGGATGCATAATCCGTGGACCACCTAAGCAACGATCGTCGAATTAACGGGGTTGAGTTGATGCTTCGCAAAGGAAATAAGAACTTAAGCAAATATCTTAGCAAGGTAAGATATCTACTCTTCCCAAGAATAAGTCTAAGCTTAAACTCGAGGAATTTCCGCGTGGATGATGTTCTTGAATACTTGAAGCTTGAAATCTCCTTTTCTCTCTCTACGCAAGGCTCTTAGCTTAGGAAATTCTTGATCTCCAAGACTCGATCTCCAATCCCTAATACCCCCCAAGTGGACGTAGGGGGAATTTATAGCCTTTGGGAGGCGCCACATCCGAAAAGAACACAAATCGCCAAGTGTCCAAAATCGTAATGAAGCGCGGCGGTGTTGATACTGGCCTTAAACTGTCAGCGCATCTTTGGCAGCGGCGATGTTAACTGCCAGCCCTAAAAGGAGATGTCTCCCCGTTGTAACGCTTTCCTCCATTTTAGGCACGATTAAATGCTCCTAATTTCACGCTTAGTGGGCGATTTTCGGCCAGAACCGCCACTAACGGGTGAACGTCTCTTTACGTTGAAAAAATCAAGTGGGCCCCACAAGCATTAATTTGAACGCTTCAAGAGCACGTGTTGGTGTCTCGCCTTTAGCGCGACACAAGTAAGTGTCTCGCCAATGGCGAGACACCACAGAGTGTCGCGCCAATAGCGCGACACAAGTAAGTGTCTCGCCAATGGCGAGACACAACAAGGTGTCGCGCCAATAGCGAGGCACTATAGGTGTCCCGGTCATTGGTTTGACCCTGTGATTGACTTCCTGAGACTTTGATGAGGTTGTCCTTCGATCTTCTCATGATTAAGTCATATCTGGGGTTCTTCAGCAATTTTTGATGCCTACAGCAGCCTGCAATCCGAACTGTAGAGCCTAAGGGTTCAGCTGTACCCCTATAATTTTTCAAATTTACACTTGCCTTACTAATATTTACAATGCCCTCTCTATAAACTGTAGAAGTTGCAACCCAACTTATCAAAAAGAAATAGTAGCAAGATGTAAATTAGTCCATCAGAGAGTAGAGCCCATTTACATTTCCAGAATAAAGTCATATGGGCTCTACAGTAAAAACCAAAACTACAACACTAAAATTAAAAGTTCATAACCCAAGAATCCAAAAATAAGTCTAAGACCTAAACGCATTGCTCTAAAAAAATTAGTATATTAAGACTGGGAAGCAATAAATTAGTTTTATTTGTTAAATAGTTTCTTCAATTTCACTAAAAAATAATTAGATCGAGATGATATTCAAAAATTTATTTATAAAAGGCCCTTGTCAATCACACTAGTGTAAATTCAAATAGAAATTGAAAATGATTTGAGTCATTTTGAAAATTTTTATTTATCAAAACTTCTATTCCTAAAAGATTCATGTGTAATATATACAATCATATCCAACATACAGGTTTGCTATTTTCAAAATCTAAATTTGAGTTTATAATATCCACATCTTGCATGCGACCATGTAGTTTGTCAATTTGCCAATCTGTTAGAGAAAAAAACATGACTGTAGACTCTATACTTTGGCCAGTCCGGATTGGATAGGGGAATACGGCCAACGCACGGAGCCCCTCTACCTTGGTAGCTCAATGGCTTGTGATTCTTTTCTTTCCTTTTTTTTTGTTTTTTTTGTTTTTTGTAAGTATGAACACCTTTAACACTTCTTGTGAAATTAGAGCTACATCACTCAATAAATGATACATAAGAGTGGTTGTAGAATAAGCGCATGAAGCGATTATTAGCACGCTGGAAAGTGCAACAGATCATTAGGTGCTTTTTTACTTAATTGGACGAAGATGCTTGATGTAGGCTGCAAGTTCCTTTTTCTTTTGTCTTTTTCTTTTTTTTTTCATCCAGTGGGGCACAGTGATTTGGCAGACGAGAGAGTTGCATATTGAACACAGGAAACTGTAATCAGCTCGTCAGAAATCATGAACCATGCCGAATAAGCCGTTAATCTCATGCAGATCATCAGCCTTGTCTGGAGAAAAACTGCAAAGAGATTCCTCCAGCATTGCGGAGGGCAATTCTCCTTATCTTGATGAACAGAACAGAATCCAAACAGGGACTTGCAACTATCAGCTATCAACGAACAGGAGCTTCAGATAATTGACTAAAATTTACTCTTTCTCGCTTTAGTTCACTGCATATCTCTCATCAAATACATAATAATTGTCGGCCAAAAGGAACAACTCCAAAGTATTACTCACTTAGACATCATGCAAATCAAAGGATGGCATATATACATAATACACATATGAAGTATATCTAAACCACACCTGGTGCCTAAGGCGTCTAGTGATAATTTACATATATCTAAGAACTCACCATATACACGGCCAAAATCTCACCCACGTAACGGGGCATGGTCAGGTTCCTGTACAATAATAGCACTACTGCATAACCATTTGCCAAGGGCAGATCCACATTAACATCACACGACTTTGGGTATCAAAAGGCTTTTTTTTAAAGGAGGATACTGACAGTGGAAATAGTTGTTAGACTATCCATCTGTTCAGCCTATTGTTGTTGCCTTGGGATACAACAAAGCCATAGTTCACATTTATTATGTTATAGATAAAAGGTTTATCCATAATTATTCAACTTTGACCCTGGAATTAGAATGTACGGTTAGTGGCTTCTAGCATGGATATGATAAAGCACACTAAGTGAGAGTCTACTTACATGAATGAGCCATTCACAGTCTCATCAGCTTCAAGGGTATTGTTAGCGCTTCCAGACTTGGCATCCTCAGAACTGACTTCATAGGATGCGAGCAATTTTCGCTGAAAGCGTGGAAATTTCAGTGAATAATATAAAGGGAATATATAAGTGATGAATGTATATAACATTATACAGGTAAAGATACAACTGATACGTATATGGATACAGTTATAGCAAACCATAGAATTTAGAATGCCTATATAACAACAATAATAACTTTCTCATGCACGACTGTGTGCATGGGCATGTATATGATCAGCAAGCTCAAGCATGCTATGAGATCAGTACCGTTCAGTTACCTTTGATATCAACCAGCAGCATTCCAACTGTCCATCAGATGATTCATATCTATGTTAAAAACTAAGCCAATTCTAAGCATGTTAAAAATTATGTTGTATGTTAAGTTTCTTCTGAAAGTGGGTGATCAAACCATTAGCTGGACTGTACATGTGTATGCAAGAGAAATCAAAGTGGGTGAGATTGGCCTTGGATCCTTCATACATATAGCCCAAGGACCAATTAACAAACAAAATTTCAAATTTCTAACAGATGAAAGATCTCTAGGTTGAGATCAATGGAAGACCAAACATCCATGAAATACTAGCTTCTGGACTTACTAAACCCAAATTATTCCTAACCTCGGGAGACGATTTAAGGGCTGAAGCCTTACAAGCTATGAGATATAGATTAATGGCCAGGAGGAGGTAAAAGTAGGGATGTAAAGTAGACATGTTTTTTATGACTATATTCAGCAATCAATTAGAATTGTGAACCATATCATCCATTAGAGTTTTAACTTGTAGCCTTCTATATATATCTACATGACCATGTGAATTTTAAGTATCCACCAGACTCAACCAAAGTATTGGATGGATATCCCATGAGCATTTGTTGTCCACTGCAACATCCATGATCTACAGTACTACCTTTTCCTTCTCATGGATGCAACTTACTTTATCAGGTCAAACTAAAACAGTAAAAATAATATATGGGAAATATTTATCCACCATATCTCTTCACATTCTATCTCTTGTTGTGGATGTAAGTCAAAAGATGTCTGATAGCAATCAATTTCTCAATTTAGGATATAGATGGTGAAATTAAGGATGATGTGGTTCATCAAATCAAAATCAGGATGGTTTAAGTAGAGTAGTGCTTCTGGAGTCCTTTGTGGTTGACGAATACCTATGATATCTAAAGAGAGAATTCTAAAGGATAGCTATAAGACCAGCAAATACTTTTATAGATCAGGTTATTGAATAACTAAGAACATGCAAAAAATAAGTGTGCTAGACGTAAAAATGTTAACGATGGACGAATGGATTTACACTAAGATATAGGTTAATAAATGAATGTATTTATAGAATTTGCAGTGGCTCCTCTTAAGGATAAAGTGAAACAGAATCAATTGAGGTGACACTTCATAAGCCGTGCATCACAAATTCCTAATATGTACATTCCATTTGTTTAGATTGACTAATTGGTATACTTGAAAAACTGACAAGCGGCCCATTTAAGAACTAGATCTCAAACTAGTGTCTGTAGAAAATTAGCATTGGTAACAAGTTCTCCTACAGTCTTTTTATATGTTAAACAGAAGAAAGTTTCTTATGCGTTGATAAATTTTTTTTATCCAATATCTTTCAAGGCACGGTTGAAAAGACGTCAATAAAAAATGAAATGCTAAATAAAGAAGTTAAACATATACAAAAAATCTAAGAAAACAACAAACTTATTTTCTAGTTTTCTAAAAAGAAGAAAAAGAAATTAAACAAAAGTCAACAATTGCCCACCAATAATGCCAGAACAAACTTATTAAGCACATAATTGTACATGGTAAATGCTAAAATAACCAACTATTTTGCTGCAAATGTACTATTAACCTGTTTTTAAACTAAGCAACATGCAAATAGTTTTAGATATGTCAAAACTGACAAAAGAGCGACAGTACAGGTGGCCAATTAGGGACTCACTTCCCTAGTGGCGAAGAGTAAGTAGAAACTTAACTTCACTAAGTTAAATTAGCAGTAATTTGAACAAAATACAAGGATGAAGTTACATACATGGTCCTCAAAATCAGGGCTTGTCAAATTGACAGAGAGATTCCTCATTAACAAAAGTACCTGGATGGTAAATATGCAGGTCAGCAATATATGCAAACGAACGTTTAGCATGTAATAGTTAAACCAGATAAACAAACACTGAAAACTGGGTTACTGATAAGTAATGCTTCTATTGACAAATAAACTTGCATAAACAGCCAGTTATGCATCAATTTGGCCAGTACATCATCATGCAGATTTACAAGACGGTATGCTGTATGTGAAATCTTAAGCAGGTCTAATGCAAGTTGAACAGATCATCACAAATCAAATACAAATTTACCTTGATATAGATAGCAAGATAGAATTTCTTAGTCAGCATAATACAACAAAAGTTGTGAATCGTACAATGACACTCCACACATTTTCTGTCCATTAGGACAGGACAACTCCCTCTAAAGGAAGCACCAGCCATAAAGTCATTTTTCATGCTAAGTGTTAAATAATTCTGTCACCAACATAACAACAGAATACAAATGCTATAGTCAGAATACCAACAAGTTATCACTCAAAAATTAAAATAATAAGTAATGTCCCTAGTTGAATACATCGGCCATTTGTGCTACAAAATCCAAATGAAATTCCTGTATGTCAGGGTATCTTTTTCCAAGAAAAATGCGTTAATAATGTAATACAATTGTCATCCAATATTATTTTATATTTTGTATCTACTAATACCATAACTCAGTGGGTGTTCTTATAGAAAAAGTGAGATTACAGCTACTGGTGTGAACACAGATGTCAACACAGCCTCCATATTTTCTGTATGCAAGAAAGAGCGAGAGTTATATGCTTTTAATTTATTTAACATCACTTTTTATGAAGTATTCTTCTTTTAATCTATTGAAATATAGTACTGATGTTTATTTTATTTACACCATTGAAAATTATGAGATTTGGAATGGAATCCACTGCTTTAAGATTTTCTTACTAACCGGAATCTGACATTTCCCTAAAAGGGAAATTGGAAACAAAGTTGTAACTTCCAAGAACCGCAATGGTTTATCAGCTTACTACAGTATTTTTATTATACAATTTGAATAACCTAATTGTTTATATTAGTAACCTAACCCTCTCACCAACACCACCAGCAGCCCAACCAAAACAAGAAAAGACAACAGAATCCTTGCTCCATCACTGATCCCGAGAGGAAGGTACAACGAACACAACCAGTAATCCAAAGCCTGAACCTGGCCCCCTCACCTACCCAACCATCGATGTCGCTGCCAAAGGCTTACCACAGCATGAGAATACCAGAGAAGCAGAGTACTCGAATGGATTTGCACTTGTGGATGCACATTGTTAAGGATCTATATTATATACAAAAAGTCTAAAACAAAAGCCTTAGTTACCACGAAGCAAATTCTTAGACATTTCACTATTGAATTTCTATACTTATATTAATTACTTAATTGATGTTTCCACAACTCTAATTGATTACAATGAGTTCCAAATTAATAAGTCTTGTAATTATAATTGAAATAATATTTCTAATTTATATAACTTTAAGAGTTAAAATAATCTAGAACTATCAAAATCATACTATTACAATATGAATGTCACAACAACTTTGTAATCGATGCACTGGAACTAGCTATATATAAAATTTTTATTGCAATCTAGTTGCCGTGAGAAAATAGAATCACCCCTTTCAGCTGCTCAGATATATGACAACATATTGTTTCTAATTCTAACTAACAATAACATCGTAAAATCTTCCAGAGATCACAACTCCTAAAACAGAGGGACAGGCATCATTCTCAGTAGAAGCATGAGTAACACAATTAAGATATGAAAGAGGCCATACCGTCTCAACATCAATTGGATCCATTTCTTTTAATTTCTCCAGATGACCACGTGTACTGGGGTCAAAGACGCTTCCAATAAAGCTGTATACTTGAGAAAAATCTGGCATAACTTCACAAAACACCAAAAAAGGCATAGAAAGTGAGAAAAAGTTTCAAAGAACACAGGCAGAAGAAAACAAAGGCACGAGTCTAAGGAAAGAAGAAGAAAATTGCTTGCATGCTTGTTTAGGAAACTTGTCTTGAATGGTAACATCAAACAGTTTCTGCAGCTCTCTTTCTCTCATATGCTTGCAAGACATAAAATAAAATTAATATGAATTGCAATTTGTTCTTGCAATGAAGAACCTTATAAAATAGTCAGCATGTTTCCATTTTTATATGAAGTTCCTCTAGCGTGATATGTGTTATGTTTTACATTTTTATATGAAGCATTACAGGAGCCATTAATGATGTTCACCCTCAGTGAACGGAAAATGAAAGTTTTGTTGCAATGGACTCATCACAAAATTGAAGCAGAAGCTTGTGGAATGTATACATGTTTTTGATAGGCAACATATCCTTTTAAAATGAAACAAAGTTGGGATCTGCTTTCCGTGTTTGTTAGTTAATTCCAGACATTGACCTACTAGACTTGGATTTTTTTTTTTTTTAAACTGCAAATTGACTGTTTTACATAATTCTTGAAGTAGCTTGAGGCTTTTCTTGTTTGAGATAATGTGTCCAAATGATATTAATGAGATCCCAAAGTGACTCGTGTGACGAATGAATTTGAAGTTAATCTTAGGATAAAACTAAACCAAGCTTATCAGGGAAGAGAATTATACAGAAGAAAAAAAATGGTTCTTCATTTCCAAAAGCTTCAAGAGCATTTTGGTTGACCTTGGTAACTCTGATTACATGAAAAGCAAAAGCCTCACTCGACTTGCAGAAGTAGTAGTTAAAAAAAATCTGCCTTGCAATATTAAACAAATACCATCCAAAAATATACTGCCACCAGCAGCACTTGAGTTTTTTTAGGTTGTCAACTGAATGCATGCACAAAGGCAAGGAAGAATTCCAAATTCTACACCACCAGAACATTCCATGTGCCGATCCTAACCAGGTTATTAAAGGTCATTTTCGACAAATTCTGGATGCAAGTGTTTTTCACTTACATTACTCAAAAACAATTTTGCTCTGCCAATCTATGAACTGCCCATGATAGCAGCCAGGGATATTCATGTAGTGAGATTAAAATGTTAATATTCAATGATTTTATCAGGCGTCCTTGCGTGGTTTTGAATAGAGTTAACAAAAGATAGTCAAGGGGCATGGTATACGAGCAAAACCTTTAACTGAGGTATCTGCTTGAAGAAAACAGTTGAAATAACTTTTTTTCCTCCTTTTTGGTTGGGGTTGGGGGAGGAGGAGGGAGGGGGTCTCTGATTGGTGCAACTTCGTCAAAGATTTAATTAGAAGTGTGTTCTGATGTGCAGTTATGCACAATAACAGATGTAATCAGCATGTACCTATATTCACTGTTATCTATCAAGTATGACAGCAATCAAAAGTTCATGTATTAGGAGAATTCATGAATTCATTTCGTGATTTTTAATTGTAAGGCTACTCATTTGGTTCTGTTCAATAACAGATGTAATCAGCATGTAGCTATATTCACTGTTATCTATCAAGTAACCTAACCCTCTCACCAACACCACCAGCAGCCCAACCAAAACAAGAAAAGACAACAGAATCCTTGCTCCATCACTGATCCGAGAGGAAGGTACAAGAACACAACCAGTAATCCAAAGCCTGAACCTGGCCCCTCACCTACCCAACCATCGATGTGGCTGCCAAGGCTTACCACAGCATGAGAATACCAGAGAAGCAGAGTACTCGAATGGATTTGCACTTGTGGATGCACATTGTTAAGGATCTATATTATATACAAAAGTCTAAAACAAAAGCCTTAGTTACCACGAAGCAAATTCTTAGACATTTCACTATTGAATTTCTATACTTATATTAATTACTTAATTGATGTTTCCACAACTCTAATTGATTACAATGAGTTCCAAATTAATAAGTCTTGTAATTATAATTGAAATAATATTTCTAATTTATATAACTTTAAGAGTTAAAATAATCTAGAACTATCAAAATCATACTATTACAATATGAATGTCACAACAACTTTGTAATCGATGCACTGGAACTAGCTATATATAAAATTCTTATTGCAATCTAGTTGCCGTGAGAAAATAGAATCACCCCCCTTTCAGCTGCTCAGATATATGACAACATATTGTTTCTAATTCTAACTAACAATAACATCGTAAAATCTTCCAGAGATCACAACTCCTAAAACAGAGGGACAGGCATCATTCTCAGTAGAAGCATGAGTAACACAATTAAGATATGAAAGAGGCCATACCGTCTCAACATCAATTGGATCCATTTCTTTTAATTTCTCCAGATGACCACGTGTACTGGGGTCAAAGACGCTTCAATAAAGCTGTATACTTGAGAAAAATCTGGCATAACTTCACAAAACACCAAAAAGGCATAGAAAGTGAGAAAAAGTTTCAAAGAACACAGAGAAGAAAACAAAGGCACGAGTCTAAGGAAAGAAGAAGAAAATTGCTTGCATGCTTGTTTAGGAAACTTGTCTTGAATGGTAACATCAAACAGTTTCTGCAGCTCTCTTTCTCTCATATGCTTGCAAGACATAAAATAAAATTAATATGAATTGCAATTTGTTCTTGCAATGAAGAACCTTATAAAATAGTCAGCATGTTTCCATTTTTATATGAAGTTCCTCTAGCGGGATATGTGTTATGTTTTACATTTTTATATGAAGCATTACAGGAGCCATTAATGATGTTCACCCTCAGTGAACGGAAAATGAAAGTTTTGTTGCAATGGACTCATCACAAAATTGAAGCAGAAGCTTGTGGAATGTATACATGTTTTGATAGGCAACATATCCTTTTAAAATGAAACAAAGTTGGGATCTGCTTTTCGTGTTTGTTAGTTAATTCCAGACATTGACCTACTAGACTTGGATTTTTTTTTTTTTTTAACTGCAAATTGACTGTTTTACATAATTCTTGAAGTAGCTTGAGGCTTTTCTTGTTTGAGATAATGTTGTCCAAATGATATTAATGAGATCCCAAAGTGACTCGTGTGTGAATGAATTTGAAGTTAATCTTAGGATAAAACTAAACCAAGCTTATCAGGGAAGAGAATTATACAGAAGAAAAAATGGTTCTTCATTTCCAAAAGCTTCAAGAGCATTTTGGTTGACCTTGGTAACTCTGATTACATGAAAAGCAAAAGCCTCACTCGACTTGCAGAAGTAGTAGTTAAAAAAAATCTGCCTTGCAATATTAAACAAATACCATCCAAAATATACTGCCACCAGCAGCACTTGAGTTTTTAGGTTGTCAACTGAATGCATGCACAAAGGCAAGGAAGAATTCCAAATTCTACACCACCAGAACATTCCATGTGCCGATCCTAACCAGGTTATTAAAGGTCATTTTCGACAAATTCTGGATGCAAGTATTTTTCACTTACATTACTCAAAAACAATTTTGCTCTGCCAATCTATGAACTGCCCATGATAGCAGCCAGGGAAATTCATGTAGTGAGATTAAAATGTTAATATTCAATGATTTTATCAGGCGTCCTTGCGTGGTTTTGAATAGAGTTAACAAAAGATAGTCAAGGGGCATGGTATACGAGCAAAACCTTTAACTGAGGTATCTGCTTGAAGAAAACAGTTGAAATAACTTTTTTTCCTCCTTTTTTTTTGGTTGGGGGTTGGGGGGGAGGAGGGGAGGGGAGGGGGGTCTCTGATTGGTGCAACTTCGTCAAAGATTTAATTAGAAGTGTGTTCTGATGTGCAGTTATGCACAATAACAGATGTAATCAGCATGTACCTATATTCACTGTTATCTATCAAGTATGACAGCAATCAAAAGTTCATGTATTAGGAGAATTCATGAATTCATTTCGTGATTTTTTAATTGTAAGGCTACTCATTTGGTTCTGTTCAATAACAGATGTAATCAGCATGTAGCTATATTCACTGTTATCTATCAAGTATGACAGCAATCAAAAGTTCATGTTAGGATAGTTCATGCAATCATTTGGTGATTTCTTAGTAGTAGTAGTAGTAGTAAGGAATTTTATTTTAAATAAGCCATAAATTGTATAATTTAATATCCTGTTTGTCTCGGAGAGCTTTGCAGCATCAGTATATCTTGACATACATTTATCACCTCATCATCAAAAAGTTAATGACATTAACTTTTAAAAGAGAGAAAATCTTTACCACGAAGCGGTGGGACATGATTCCCTTGATCATTTGTGTCACAAGGCGGCCATGTGCTAGGAGGGCTTCCCGTGCTGCTACAACAATTATTTGCAACCATAGCTCCAGCAGGCCCTATATTTTCTGAACAGATAAAACTATCAGCACTTTGTGCAGGATATATTTCTTTAATTTTAAAGCAGAATGATGAAAAATGATGGAGTTGTTTATCAAAGGCATGTCCATGAAATTCTAAAACCTTTCGCCATGTGCGCAATACGAGACTGAACTGGACTGTGGGCCCAAGAAGATATTGTTCCACTTGTACTGGAGTTCCTGAGCACAGAAGCTGAATCGGTTCTAGGAGCATAGCCTGGCTCAAGCAGACAAGAAGAAACTTGAAATGCTGTAGCAGGTTGCGGCAACAGGGGAGCTGCAACATTTTCATAATCTCGTAAGTTCCCTAAATACAAACTTTAGCAATTCCCAGAAATAATTAAGTAAGGCCCTACTGTTTTTTGATGCTTTCTGGGGATATGGATGAGCTGCTTTGCGTTTAGGACGAGGAGGAGGAACGTGTTCACTTGTTCCATTCTTCTGAACCTTCAGAAAGTATTTTTGTGCATGGCTCCTTATCTGCAATAAAAGAATGTTACCTTAGATTTTCTATAGCAAATAAAAAAAGTATAAAAAGTATTTAAGGAATCTATAACCTGTTAAAAGGACTCTCCATGTGGTTGTACTAAATGCACCCAAAAAAAAAATACACCAACATGACGAAGATGTCTACCGCAATAAATAATAAAGTTCTTTAAATTTTTCTACTTATATATGTTTCAAATAGTTGTTTTCACGCAGCCATATGCAATCCATATTATGTGTACAAATATAAATTTAAAGTGGCCATAAGTCATGACATGTGCTTAGGCCAAACACGATAAATAGAGTAACAGTCTAATAAACTAATACTAGGTTCCAGTAGATGCAAAATATGCTAACACAAAAAAATACATGAAGGATGTCAGTGATTGAAGAGGAATGTCTACAAATGATGATCAGGCCACAACAGCATTGACGATGTTAATTACGGCAGAAAGCTATATGACAAGTTTGGTTGCTGACCTGCTAGTTGTTGACATAGAATTTGTTTCTTGCTAAAGAGTATGGAAAAATACATCACCTTCTCAGATACAATTAATCTCTCACAAAATGATTTTATTCTTCATAATTAACTTTAGACACTTTAGACCATCACATAGTCTGCACTTCTTGCTCTTTAGAAAGATGATGGGACTTCGTGGTCCTTGAGAACAAAATTGAATTAGTCTAGATGAGGAATCTCATCAGTATTACATTGTCAAGTTTTTTACTTTATATCGGAACAAGTGGATAACAGGTGCAGACAGAACCAACAGAACTGCGAAGGAAAACAGTGGATAACGGGTGCAGACAGAACCAATAGAACTGCAGAGGAAAACAGTGGATATCAGGTGGAGACAGAAATAACAACACCTGTTCTACCAAGAATCAGATGCCAAATACTTCCTTTCCCGATAAAGAGAAGTTGTAATATTAAAGCCTTAAAAAAGCCCAAACCTCACACCTGTCTGCAAGCTGATTGAGAGTGCAGGAAGAATTCGGATCATATATAAAGATAGATCATGCATTTATAATAGAGTGTGTGGTTTTGTTGCATGTCTGTTCACAAATAAGTTAATTCAAGCTTAGTTTCTTTAGCTGACATGAACATAATATTGTTTAGCTGACTTTACACTAGTGGTTTTAGCATCATCTGACCAAGAAGTTCCGAGCTGAGTTACATTTTGCAAACTTCATTACAATTTGCATGAAGCCAAAACATCCAGGGCTTCTGCAGAAAACTCCACTACATTGAATAACTGTCTTCTTAAACAGAAAAGCATCAAATGATAAAGTGAAGCCCATAATACTGAAACAAACTTAACTGTAAGTCTACAACATCAAGGGCTTGTGCATAAAAATCCAACAAATTGATGTTTTCTTAAGTAGAAAAAGAACACAATCAACAGCAAAGCCCAGAATAGTGATTACCAAATTTACCATTTTAAGTGAATGTCAGCAATAGAAATTGATGAAGCTGTTGATTCTTAATTCACTATTATGAAAATTATGAAGGGATATTAGATGGAAGAGAAATGAATGAATGCTCAATGCTACTTGATTAAATTAGTCAATTGTGATTGGTCGTATTGGTAGGCAGATATGGGGGTACAGTGCTTTGAAATGTACACAGAAAGAAGCAGATAACCTTACTTAGAGATCAATATGTGTGCATGTGTACAAACAAGTGTCACACACACGTATGTTGCAACACGTAAAATAAAGGATCAAGACAATAGAACCTTTTGTGCATATTTTAATACCTATGAAGGCCGATACCTACAGAAAGCAACTAATTTAGTGAAAAACATAAGCAAAATTTCAAGTTCAAACTCTGAGCTCTTAAGACAATAGTGTTCATCTCGAGGATTGCATAAGCAGCGTAATATCAAAAAGCTACACACTAGAGTGAAATACATCAAATAGCTAATTTAATCGGCTAGTCATTTTACTACTCTTCCTTTAGTTCTTTGGTTGGTGACTTAGATGATGATTATCTCTGTCTGTCTTCTCAAGTCCAAGCAGCAACATATGGAATGAGAAATTCTTTTACTTCCATATACAACTAGAAACCAACTTTTAGACACTTTTACTGACATAAATGATCTGCGTAATTCTAACTAACCGAAAAAAATAAAACATGGGTGACAAAAAGGATTACCTGGATAACAGTCTTTGAGCCCACAAATGCTTCAATTTTTTTCCAGTCACGATCGAAACTACAACAATGGAAAAGAAGACGAAACATAACGATTGAGTCAAAAAGTAAATAAGGAAAAGGTAATATTAGCTGAGCCTAGGGTACATCTGAACCACTAGAAACATATTATTAGCTAGACCATTGAAAACCATCTGAATAGTCAATTTAAGTTTAAATCTACAGAACCGCTATAAAACTAAGCTTAAGTTGGCTCGGAATTACATGCAAGTCTTAGGAGGTGAAAGAAAACCAAAGCGAAAGATCAAGTGAAGGACTGATCTAGCTCAGAATCACATGCAAGCTTTAGAAGGTCAAGAAAAGGACCAAGGATGATCTTAGATTTTCAAATTGACATGGTTGAAATGCGTAAATCGATAATTCAGATATTAAAAAGTATGCATATATATGTATATGCGTGGGAGTATATTTGTGTGTGTGTATATACTACACAAATAGAAGTGACTTAAATCCTCTCAGGAGATAATTAAGCTAGTTATAACCACCTACCAAGGTGCCTAAGCTGTGATAAAATTGGAAGGCCAATGCACCTATTGCAATTTAATGTGGCAAAAACCCTTATCTTTCGTGTTCATTAATAGGACATCGTTGGTCTGAAAATTTCAGTAGCTTCTTGCTATCAGTAGTGGAGCTGCAAATTGTGTTGTTTTCAGAGTTGCATTTCGTGCACAGGATCTTCCCACTTGGCTAAATTTAACATGCCCTTATCAGTTATATTCTCATCATTTCCTACACCACTCTTCTTGAACAGAAAAGAAAATCACTTCATTCTAACATATGATACCAATCATATCTGACTGTCTTATATCTTCAAGTATACCACATCAACTATAACTTTAAATCAGAAGTGAGGGCCCCTGTCAAAACGAAAGTTAAACTAAAGTCCACCTTTCAAATGATAATCATTAGATAAGAAGAAGAGGTATTTTACTGAAACTTATAAAAAATTATGTATTTCTTTTTCACCTATAATGCAAAAGAATTTTCAACCTAACTAATCGATGCAGCAAAAGAGACTGAATATCTGAGAGCACAATTTGAAGTCATACTAAGCGTTGTAGCAATTTAGTGCCGACAACCAGAAGACTCAGAGAGCACGATTGAGGTACACAGTAAACATTGAACCTAGCATCCAAGTAGTGCCGGAACCAAATAGAGGAAAGTGTGAGCAAACACCCCCACTGAAAACATCTTGATCTTGAGACCTGACTTTAATGTTGCTTTAATATTTCCCCCAGTGTTAGTTGTTCTTGAGGCCTTGCCTTCATATTCCCCCCATCGTCAGTTATCTACCCCCACTGTCCCATGGGTCCTACGCTACTGCATACAAGCAGCTAAAACCGTCCAGCTACAACACTGGGTGTCTCAGTCGCCAAAACATTGTTTTATATAAAACCCTCAAAATTAAAATTCTACAGAACCAGGAGAAAAGCATAATACATAGCTTCTGATGACTTTGGAACAAATGCACCAGACTGAGTGTATCTACGAGCCTTCCTTCCATAGTCTATCTATGAGGTCTGCTTCCTTCTTAAGTGTGGTGAATACATTTTATTTGAAAAAGGTTTCAGAAGATGGTTTCAAATTGCACAATACAAGTTATTCCTTAATTTTGGCTTCACAGAAGAGAAAGATTCTTTTAACATTAAATAGAAAAAAAAGTTCTTGGCAGTCCTAACTGTTTCAAATCTGAAGATATTCATTGAACACTAATACTGAATGAAATTTAACTTCTTAAATTCGGTTGATGTGTTGGACATTCCTATTAAAGCCTCTCAATCTTGGGGGCTCGAGAAGATCCTTAAGGCAATATGTGGATCAATTGGTTGAACTTGAGGTGGATAATGGAGTTGTAAAATGGAAAGGCCTTCTCCTTCCTTTAGCTCCAAAGCTGCATATAACGTGCTGAAGCCTTCTTTTCAAAAAGTTAATTGGAGAAAATTGGTGTGGAGTGACATGAATTTGCCTAGGCATTCTTTTATCCTTTGGTTGGTTTGCTATGATAAGTTGTAGACGGTGTTATAAAAAGTACACCCCATCCACCTCATGCACCTTTGCCGAAGTTCGCCACACAGGACGCATGCAAGACATAGCCTCAGATTTTGTTCTTTAACATTTCAATCATGTATTTATACTTGACAATCCATATCCAAAAAAGAAAAATAAAACCATAATACCATTTTTGCTAGCCCAATTTAAGACCCTAACTTGTTCTCCTTTACTATTTGATTTTGCTTTGATATTAGTCTTGATTTGACTTTTGATTTATAAAATTATGAACTTTACTACTATGTGGGTGTGCTAGCATTATAAATTAAGGCCTTATTTTGTTATTCGGTAGTAGATATTATTTGTCTTGGCATATTTTTATGTGAAAATTCATTAAAATGTTTTTCATGCTTGATTATCTACCTTGAAAAATTATGAGCAAGGTTGTGGATAGCAAATAGTGTCACAGAGCGAGAGATACCACTAAGGCTATTTGGGGCTATAAGCAAAAAAAAGTAAAAGTGCAAAGTCAAATAGCGGTCCAATTTAAATATGTATAAATAGTCAAAAATAAGAAAATCTAAAATTTTACAAATGCATATGGATGATTTATAGAGGACTTGGTGAGCTTCGAAGTTGGCTGAGAGAGACATGAGAGGCAAAGAGGGGGGTTTGTGGTTGAGGTGGCCTGAGAGAGAGGTAGACGTTGAGATGGAGGCAAATAAGAGGGTTGAGGTGAAGGAGGATGGGTTTGAGGGGGTGGGGAGAGGGAGGGGCCGGACAATGTGAAGAGGGTGGAGAGTTGGGGTGAGTTACATTTTGCAAACTTCATTACAATTTGCATGAAGCCAAAACATCCAGGGCTTCTGCAGAAAACTCCACTACATTGAATAACTGTCTTCTTAAACAGAAAAGGCATCAAATGATAAAGTGAAGCCCATAATACTGAAACAAACTTAACTGTAAGTCTTCAACATCAAGGGCTTGTGCATAAAAATCCAACAAATTGATGTTTTCTTAAGTAGAAAAAGAACACAATCAACAGCAAAGCCCAGAATAGTGATTACCAAATTTACCATTTTAAGTGAATGTCAGCAATAGAAATTGATGAAGCTGTTGATTCTTAATTCACTATTATGAAAATTATGAAGGGATATTAGATGGAAGAGAAATGAATGAATGCTCAATGCTACTTGATTCGTCGTCAATTGTGATTGGTCGTATTGGTAGGCAGATATGGGGGTACAGTGCTTTGAAATGTACACAGAAAGAAGCAGATAACCTTACTTAGAGATCAATATGTGTGCATGTGTACAAACAAGTGTCACACACACGTATGTTGCAACACGTAAAATAAAGGATCAAGACAATAGAACCTTTTTGTGCATATTTTAATACCTATGAAGGCCCGATACCTACAGAAAGCAACTAATTTAGTGAAAAAACATAAGCAAAATTTCAAGTTCAAACTCTGAGCTCTTAAGACAATAGTGTTCATCTCGAGGATTGCATAAGCAGCGTAATATCAAAAAGCTACACACTAGAGTGAAATACATCAAATAGCTAATTTAATCGGCTAGTCATTTTACTACTCTTCCTTTAGTTCTTTGGTTGGTGACTTAGATGATGATTATCTCTGTCTGTCTTCTCAAGTCCAAGCAGCAACATATGGAATGAGAAATTCTTTTACTTCCATATACAACTAGAAACCAACTTTTAGACACTTTTACTGACATAAATGATCTGCGTAATTCTAACTAACCAAAAAAAAAAAACATGGGTGACAAAAAGGATTACCTGGATAACAGTCTTTGAGCCCACAAATGCTTCAATTTTTTTCCAGTCACGATCGAAACTACAACAATGGAAAAGAAGACGAAACATAACGATTGAGTCAAAAAGTAAATAAGGAAAAGGTAATATTAGCTGAGCCTAGGGTACATCTGAACCACTAGAAACATAATTATTAGCTAGACCATTGAGAACCATCTGAATAGTCAATTTAAGTTTAAATCTACAGAACCGCTATAAAACTAAGCTTAAGTTGGCTCGGAATTACATGCAAGTCTTAGGAGGTGAAAGAAAACCAAAGCGAAAGATCAAGTGAAGGACTGATCTAGCTCAGAATCACATGCAAGCTTTAGAAGGTCAAGAAAAGGACCAAGGATGATCTTAGATTTTCAAATTGACATAGTTGAAATGCGTAAATCGATAATTCAGATATTAAAAGTATGCATATATATGTATATGGGAGTATATTTGTGTGTGTGTATATACTACACAAATAGAAGTGACTTAAATCCTCTCAGGAGATAATTAAGCTAGTTATAACCACCTACCAAGGTGCCTAAGCTGTGATAAAATTGGAAGGCCAATGCACCTATTGCAATTTAATGTGGCAAAAACCCTTATCTTTCGTGTTCATTAATAGGACATCGTTGGTCTGAAAATTTCAGTAGCCTCTTGCTATCAGTAGTGGAGCTGCAAATTGTGTTGTTTTCAGAGTTGCATTTCGTGCACAGGATCTTCCCACTTGGCTAAATTTAACATGCCCTTATCAGTTATATTCTCATCATTTCCTACACCACTCTTCTTGAACAGAAAAGAAAATCACTTCATTCTAACATATGATACCAATCATATCTGACTGTCTTATATCTTCAAGTATACCACATCAACTATAACTTTAAGTCAGAAGTGAGGGCCCCTGTCAAAACGAAAGTTAAACTAAAGTCCACCTTTCATATGATAATCATTAGATAAGAAGAAGAGGTATTTTACTGAAACCTATAAAAAATTATGTATTTCTTTTTCACCTATAATGCAAAAGAATTTTCAACCTAACTAATCGATGCAGCAAAAGAGACTGAATATCTGAGAGCACAATTTGAAGTCATACTAAGCGTTGTAGCAATTTAGTGCCGACAACCAGAAGACTCGCGTAGAGCACGATTGAGGTACACAGTAAACATTGAACCTAGCATCCAAGTAGTGCCGGAACCAAATAGAGGAAAGTGTGAGCAAACACCCCCACTGAAAACATCTTGATCTTGAGACCTGACTTTAATGTTGCTTTAATATTTCCCCCAGTGTTAGTTGTTCTTGAGGCCTTGCCTTCATATTCCCCCCATCGTCAGTTATCTACCCCCACTGTCCCATGGGTCCTACGCCACTGCATACAAGCAGCTAAAACCGTCCAGCTACAACACTGGGTGTCTCAGTCGCCAAAACATTGTTTTATATAAAACCCTCAAAATTAAAATTCTACAGAACCAGGAGAAAAGCATAATCCATAGCTTCTGATGACTTTGGAACAAATGCACCAGACTGAGTGTATCTACGAGCCTTCCTTCCATAGTCTATCTATGAGGTCTGCTTCCTTCTTAAGTGTGGTGAATACATTTTATTTGAAAAAGGTTTCAGAAGATGGTTTCAAATTGCACAATACAAGTTATTCCTTAATTTTGGCTTCACAGAAGAGAAAGATTCTTTTAACATTAAATAGAAAAAAAAAGTTCTTGGCAGTCCTAACTGTTTCAAATCTGAAGATATTCATTGAACACTAATACTGAATGAAATTTAACTTCTTAAATTCGGTTGATGTGTTGGACATTCCTATTAAAGCCTCTCAATCTTGGGGGCTCGAGAAGATCCTTAAGGCAATATGTGGATCAATTGGTTGAACTTGAGGTGGATAATGGAGTTGTAAAATGGAAAGGCCTTCTCCTTCCTTTAGCTCCAAAGCTGCATATAACGTGCTGAAGCCTTCTTTTCAAAAAGTTAATTGGAGAAAATTGGTGTGGAGTGACATGAATTTGCCTAGGCATTCTTTTATCCTTTGGTTGGTTTGCTATGATAAGTTGTAGACGGTGTTATAAAAAAAGTACACCCCATCCACCTCATGCACCTTGCGCGAGTTCGCTCCACACAGGACGCATGCAAGACATAGCCTCGTATTTTGTTCTTTAACATTTCAATCATGTATTTATACTTGACAATCCATATCCAAAAAAGAAAAATAAAACCATAATACCATTTTTGCTAGCCCAATTTAAGACCCTAACTTGTTCTCCTTTACTATTTGATTTTGCTTTGATATTAGTCTTGATTTGACTTTTGATTTATAAAATTATGAACTTTACTACTATGTTGGGTGTGCTAGCATTATAAATTAAGGCCTTATTTTGTTATTCGGTAGTAGATATTATTTGTCTTGGCATATTTTTTATGTGAAAATTCATTAAAATGTTTTTTCATGCTTGATTATCTACCTTGAAAAATTATGAGCAAGGTTGTGGATAGCAAATAGTGTCGCGTAGCAGTGAGATACCACTAAGGCTATTTGGGGCTATAGCGGCAAAAAAACGGTAAAAAGTGCAAAGTCAAATAGCGGTCCAATTTAAATATGTATAAATAGTCAAAAAATAAGAAAAATCTAAAAATTTTACAAATGCATATGGATGATTTATAGAGGACTTGGTGAGCTTCGAGTTGGCGGAGGCGGCGGAGAGACATGAGAGGCAGTTAGAGGGGGGGTTTGTGGTTGAGGTGTAGTAGTCGGAGAGAGAGAGGTAGAGGTTGAGATGGAGGCAGTCGAAGAGGGTTGAGGTGAAGGAGGATGGGTTTGAGGTGTTGTAGTCGAGAGGGAGAGGAGGAGGGTCGCCGACGACGAAGTTAGTGGAGAGAGGTAGTGGAAGAGGTGGCGGAGTTAGTGGGAATCGTGGGATTAGGGCTTTCTTTTTATTCATCTTTTGGGATCAAATCGGAGGGGGGGCGACGAAGCTGAGGGGAGTTTTAGTTAAGTACAGGTCGGGTTTAGGTCGGATATTAAACTGAGATCCATAATTAAAATAACTTAAAAGCACTATTACGTGCTATACGCCGCTATTGCGAGCGAATAGCACAAAGAGCACTATCCTCCACCGCTTTTGTCGAAAGCGTCGTGGGTAGTGGGCGCAAATGCTATTTGCAATGCTATAGCGACGCTATTGGCCGCTATTTTCAACAATGATTATGAGTGAGGTATGCGTCTCTCTTCACTCAGGCGTACGCATCACATGCATGTGCACATAAAAGGACTTTGTGCCTCGCACTGCGCATTGATAACACTGGTTACAAACTAGGATGAATCTCAAAAAAAGAGGCTTAGATATAAATGTTGTGCCCTTTATGCAGAAATGCAAATGAAATTAGAGAGCACCTCTTTTTTATTTGAGAGACTTTGGCAATCTATTTTCTATATGTTCATGAAGGTTGAGTTTTTTGCTATTGGAGTTTTTTTTGTTCATTGATCATTAGACATTGGAGGGTGAAGGTGCTATAGCTAAGTTCAAGAGCATTTGCTATTAGTTTATATACTATATGGCAATCTAGAAATATCTTGGTTTTCAGAAATATTCAACTTGATTTTGAGAAGCTTATGATGTAACTTAAGTTCTTCTTAAAGATCTAATTGTGTAAAATTGAAAAGTGGCTAATTCTACTTACAATAAATAATGGTTTCTCCAATTTGGAATTTATCCTATGTTCACCAATAGTGCAAATAATAGTGGGAGATCATGAGTCCTTGGCTTGGAGTTTAGAGATCTTTTGAATACGTTTCGTTTTGGTATTTTTATATAGTGCGTTAGTATGCTTGGGTCTTGTTTTGACCGTGTTTGATGGTGCTGGAAGGTTTTGTGAGAGCTTTGATTTTTCTTTGATGTAGATATCTTGTGTAGAGTAGAGAGCTCTATAAAGTTTTTGTTTAGAGTATGTACTTCATCTTTCATTTGGTAATGAAATATACTTTCAAACCAAAGAAAAAACTTTTAACTCATGCTAATAACTAAAATCCACATCTACAAGATGATGGGTCTCTACAATCTGAGAAATATGAAGTGCTACAATTGGCAAGATTCAAAGAGTTCCTAAAGACATATCTATGCTACTTATGAAGGAGGATATGGGTGTCAAAACATTTGATTTCCCAAAATGTCCTTCAAAATTCATCCAAATCATCACATTGCACTCATAGTCCATTCAATACATACAAATACTTGTATCTAAGTTTTTTTTTCAACTTCCCATACAAATACTTGTATCTAAATTTTTTAACTTCATGGAACCTTTATAAATTCTGATAGCCCTCTTTTCTTCAAAATGAAGCAAAATTTCCTGGTGATAATGAAAAGAAGGGTGCTTACTAGAAGGAAGTAATCTGGATCTCAAACAAGCTGGGATTAGACAATATAAGTCCTTAAGGCACTATCAGAATCCAAAAAAATACCTAATATCCAAATATGAGCATGCACTCTTAGGCACCAAATTCAAATTAAAGAATATATGCTAAAAAGTCCTCCAAATTCAAATTACAAAGTCACCAAACTTATGTTTAAAGCTATCATTACAAAGTTCAATTCAACATTATCATACTCAATCTCATTCAAAGTAGATAATTAAATATTCGATTCTCAATACAAATCTATTTATGACTACTTTAAATAAACATGCAAATGACATGAAGATGATAGTACCCTGACAAATCACAATAAGTGATGATACTATGACAAATCACCAAATTTATGGTGATCCCACAAGCTTTACTATCCATTAATTGAACTTTGCTGATAACCGTTGTCCACTTCTCCATTCCTCATTAATCTCTAATAATTGCACCATCATCTTCATTTAATGACATCCAATTAAACCCTTCATCCCTCTAACATCCCTCTATCATAACCCTCTCCTCTACTAGTATCAACTTATCATATTATAAAACTAGGTATCACTGATTTGTTATTTAGTGTATCACTTACTTGGATTCTGATTGTATAGTTAGCTTGGAGCTATATATAGCCTATCTTTCCCGAGAACTTTTCAACCTTGTAGTGAACCGGAATTCTATTATGTCGTCTCAAGCTCTTTGAAGTAGTGTTGTTCTTTGTTTGTTTTCTATGGACTTCATTTTTTTGGTTTATAAACATGTGTGTATCTTAAATATAAGTTGAACCTGAGAATATGTGCAATTTTTATGTCTACCTTCTTCTCTAATTCTTTCTAAAGTTCTCCGCTAACATTTAAACTTGACTTCACCAAAGAAGAGTTCCCCTTTGAAATCTTATAGTCACTCTTTCAAATATTTTATTATACATATAATGTTATTTAATCGCACGGTTCGACATTTGTTATATTCTTTAATTTATTGAAAATTTTCATGTCTATAGTTTCAGTCATTTCTTGGAGCAGTGCAACACATGCAAATGATTTTATTATCTAAATAGTTCTGGAAAGGACATTGAAAGAGCTTGCTTAGCTTCAAGAGTTGTGCACATTTTGCTATTGTGCTCAAAAGTTTGTCTTTAAGTAAATTTACCTATGATAAAGAGCTAGAGAAATTTAATCTAACTGTTCTCTATGAACATTGCTACCATTTAGTATGCTCATCGTATCTTCTAGCCTTTTTAGCATTGTCGAAGGTTAAGAGGAGTTTTCCGGAGGATCTTGACATGCTACTAATATGATTAAGATGAATTTTCGTTGACTTGGATGTTGTCAGTAATTTGCCATGTTATTTCATATATGATTTGAAATTATTTAGTGTGGATTGAATATTAGTAAGTGTGAATGATAATCAAATTAATTTTTTTCCATTGTATGCTCTTTCTAACAACTTCAAGGGAGATTATTTGCTGTTGTAATAAACATTTCACAATCTAGAATGAATTTCACCCTCCCTCAACAACTAAAAAGATGCTTCCAACAAATGTTAAGAGGCATGTCTCAAATTTGTTATATGCTGATATCCTTATATAAGTTTTTGTAATTCATAAGTAATTAGGATACATTTCATTTCAGTACAGAATTGTATGACAAAGCTGTGAGAAATTCTTATTCCACGTAGAAGCATATAATGATGTAATAAATTAGAGTAAATTAATGGAGACAACATGAGGAAACTCCAAACAAACTAGATGTTCATAAGAAAATAGAGTTGTTTTAATACTAGTCCCTCGAATCTCTCATAGTTCTTTAAGAGGTTAACTTGCATTCCACTACAAACAGCTACAATTGAAGGACCATTCAAACGAGTATTTTCTAGGGGACTAATTTCTGAAAACTTATGTGATTTGGGGCCCTAATAGAAATTTCAATAATTAGGGCACTGATCTTAAAATATGAAAGATTTAAGGACTCATATTGAAATAAAACCAATAATGAATAAATCTATACTACATATAAAAGAGGATTGGGGTGCTAAAACTTTTGATTTCCTTTTACCCCTCTCAAATTTGATAAATCCAACTTTAATTATTTTATTTATCTCAAACTCTCATTCAATGAGTCTTAAATTAAATTAAATTAAATTAATTGCACATCATCATAATAATAAGATTTAATATTAGTTTCTTAGGCTCTTAAAGATTACATAACTTATCTAATGTTATACTATTATTATAAAAGTTTGTAGGATGTTAAAACATTTTTCCGAAGATATCCCTCACGGCCTCACCACATACATACATACATACATACATACATGAATACACATAAATGCTTAATATAAATGTGATAATTACCTTCTCTAAGAATTTCATATCCATACATGCATATGACCATATATACATACATAACATCCTATATGTTAAAATTCTTTTCAAAATGCTCACAATTGCATGAGTATTCATCAAAGTCCCTTTATTCACATTCTCATTCAAATAATTTATAAAATTCAATGGTGTAGTAGTAATTAAGAGAAACAATTTGGACAAATAAATTACCCTTTTTGTTCTCTTGTTGGGTCCAATTGAGTGGGAGGTGAACCGTTGCCCCACTTTATTGTCTAGAGTAATCACTAATTAGTAATTATGTCAATGACCATTTATTTTTTATTTTAGTATTACTAATTGCTAAATAATAATTAGGGGTTTTTGCCTTCAAACCCAAAGATTTACCTTGCTTTATTTCTAAAACCAAGTTGTTTTATTTGTACCTATAAGCCCAATCAACTTTATGTATTTGTCTTTAAACCCAATCTTCCAAATATACTACATAATTATGTGGTCCCTCCTTCAAAAATTTTAAAAACCCCATTTTACCCCTCTCATTCCCTCCATTCTCTCTCTCTATCTATCTATCCCCCACCCCCACCCCCACCACCAACCCCCCCCCCTTTTTTTTTGAATTTATAGAAAAGAGCCTAAAAGTATTGAATTGGAAAAAATACCCTCAAAATTCAAAGTTTATAAATAAACATATTGAAAATTTTAAACCTACAAACAAGACTAAAATGTAAATTACTTAACAATCAGTGAAAATTTTGAATTTTAGAAAACACCCTAAAATTTTGAAAATTACAAATAACACCCTAAAATTCAAAATTTACAAAAATCTAAAAGAACAAAAGTACAAACATGTATTTTTTGTAAATGTTTGTAAGTTTTGATCTTTTAGGGTGTTTTTATAAAATTTTAAGATTTTGTATGTAAATTTTGAATTTTAGGGTGTTTTTGCAATTCAAACCTTTTAGGGCTTTTTACAAATTCCAAAAAATTCTGAGGGGAGAGAGAGAATGGAGGGAAAGAAAGGTAAAATGGGGTTTTTAAATTTTTAAGGGGACCACTTAGTTATATAGTGTATTTAGAAAATTGGGTTTAAAGATAAATGTACAAAGTTGGTTGGGTTTATACGCATAAATAAAACTACTTGGGTTTAAAAATAAATCAAGGTAAAGCTTTGGGTTTAAAGGTAAAAACTCTTAACAATTACTCTTTTCCAACCTCCCACCTCAAATGAACCGTTTCCTCATCCTTTCCCTCTATCTATTCCACTTCCCATGTGATTAATTATTGATTCCATATTTAAACCTCCTTTTTTCCTAAATTATTAGGCAAAGAGCACATGTGTTTTGGAATTTCGAAGTTCAAGAGGAGGGAAAGGAATGAGTGGGGCGAAGATGGACGGTGCAAGTGATGTACAACACTCGGTGAGGTTATAATTGTAAACACAAAACTAAAAGTAATCTTTGCTTTAATAGCTGATGTTTTAAAATTCACTGTGTACATTTTGTTTCAACAAAGTATTAAACTTTCTTCTTTTATGGCTACAATAGAGAAAAAAACAACAAACACAACCAGCAAAAATAAAGCCAACATAGACCCCGGCAACGTCCATGCACGGCCATGGGACAACTAGATCGCTGATATTCGATACTCGCATAAAGACCCTCACGTTTGCCTCAACACCTTCGAGACTATTGAGGCTGATGCCCGCGCCTACGATGAGGCTGCCCTCCGCTTCTTGGGAAACTGAGCTAAGCTCAACTTTCCCAAAAATGGCCCCCTTTAACTGCCGCTGCCACCACATGGTGATAACTTCTCCAGCAAAGGCGCTTGAAAAAAAGGAGATAGTTTAATTTAAGGTTTGTGATAATTAAAGATTACTGCATATCATTAGACTACGATCAGAAGGATGGGAGGTTGTGGGTAGGATGAGATAAGCTTCTCGCCTAATTTGAAGCTTTCATCAGGAACTTGGCTTTTTCAAGTGGACAACGTTGAACTTGCTGGGTTATTTGATGATGCAAGGAGTTTTGGTTATTAACATTTTTGTTATGGTGAATGTTTTTGGATTTGAGGGGTTAAGTTTAAGATAACTTAAGGATTGGGTAACCTATTAGCAATTTCAATCATTGGAGGGATTAAGTTTAAAATAACTTAAGGAATATTAGGGGACATCAATGATTTAGGGGGCTACTTCAAAATATTAAAGATTTAAGGGAGTACTATCGAAATGACCTTTTTTTTTAAAAAAATTTTCGATGAGGTTATTGATCAACTAAGCTTCCTGCTTGTCAATCGATTAATTGTTTTATTTTTAGCTATTAACTAATTTTCATTATTTTCTTCTATATTATGGAATTTCCAATGTAGAGAAGACAATTTAGCTCCTGCTCTCTTACAAGTTACAATACAAGTTAGTTTAGTTTTATATTCTTTCGCTATCTATTATTTTTGAATTTGAGTGTTAATATTGCTACTCCCTAAATCATCGACTATGAAGCATATGAGCGCTTATACTATATGGTGCCCTTGATAAGATTTACATATCCATACTATTATTTTCACTATTGGATCCTTTAACTTGAGAAATATAACAACTAATAATGAAAATAGTTATGCTAATCTTTATTCCAATATGCATGATTTTACTTTAGAATGACCAAAATTTCTTTCTAATTCTTTTTTTAGATCTCTTTTTTTTGCATTATATAATTTCATCATTTTCCTATCCACGAAACATATTAAGGACATGAACAAATATAATTATGCGCAACGCACGTGCACTATACTAGTGATAATTAAAAAGGAATTAATTTTTCGATATTATTTAATGAAAGCAAGCTCTTAAAGGATTACAATCATTAATAGGGAAAATTCCAGAAAATCCCCAATAAGTTGGGTGTTTTTTATACATCCTCAAAAGTTTCGGAAATAATCCTTAAACACCAATAAGTTTAGTCTGAAAACCCTAAAATTAGCATCGTTAGATCTGACGTCTCACATGCATATCATGTGCGGCCCAATGACTAAAATACCCTGTAACTTTTCACATTGTTCAATTATGTTCACACCGCTCTCACAAGAACCCCAATGTAGAGCAGTGAATAATTTGGATTTTTTTTATTTATTACTATTATGTTTCGGATTCGGAGGGGGTTATATTTTTGTAACAGGCTCTTTAAGTGGGGGGCAATCTTCGGTCAACCGATCACTCATCGTGACTCATATTTGATTTACTAAATCTTTTCTACACGTTCTGCTTTAATATTTACAAACTATTATGTAAACACTCAAATCTTCTTCCCAATGCTTTATTTAAATTTTTATTTTTTCTTTGAGTTACTGACTTACTTCCTCATTTTCCTATCCATAAAAAGAAAATGAAAACAAGTATATCCTCATGCAATGCATGTGCACTATACTAGTTTCTCAATAAATTGCAGTGACTAAACAGAAATTTTCACAGTAACAATATCCAACTAAAACAATCCTTTTTGTGTGAACTTAGCCTATATTGCAGTGACTAAACAGAAATATAGCATATCGGCCAATAACCCAAACACCCTAATTTTTAACAAGAACACCTATCCTTCAAACCCGACACGAAACCTCTTCAAATTAGCTACTCTCAATCTCAAAAGCCTAATTCCTCAAACTCCAGAACCTAAATTCCCAGCTCAATCCTAGAGCAAAACCCTAAATCGAACGCGCATATCGGCCAATGACCCAAACACCCTAATTTCAAGCTAGAACTAGAGAAAATCTAAACTCACAGCTGAAGGGCCTCGAGAAATTTGTCGTGCTCCTGCTCGGTCCAGCTCTCCCTCGATTTCGTGATCGTATAAGGCTTCCTAATCTTCTTGTTCGGATCCTCCGACGACGAGGAAGCCGCCGCTGCCGCTGCCGCTGCCGCCGCCGACGTCTCCGTCAACGACCCCATCATCCCCGGCAACGCCATCGCCTGCTGCTCTGCGATGAATCCCGCACTCGCCGCACCGCCGCCGCCGCCGTCTGTCGCAGGGGTAGCGGACACCATAAAGATTTGAGCTTTCTCTTGAAAGGCTCTCTTCTCGCTCTCTACTCTTGATTTGTTTTTTTTTTTTTTTTTTTTCTTTTTAAAGGAATTTGTTGAGGGACGAAAAGGATTTTGGTGGACGCAGGGCTTCGAGGGACTGTGGAATGTGGGGGCGCGTTGGTGTGGGTTATGTGGACTGAAATGGTGCGCAGGGCTTTTGGGGTTAGGCCGCATGAAGACCGCACAATCTAGTGACAGCGAAGCAATGGCTTGTGCTGTGTTGAGTAAAATGGATTAAATAAATAAAATAATAATGGGGATGGTGGTGGACACTTGGAAGATTGGAGTCAGTGTCAGTTGGCCCCAGCCTGTGACCGCCGCTGGCTTTGCTTGCTGGGGTTGGGGACCTACTGGGTTTCTATTGTAACTGTTTGCTTTTTCTGTAAGGTAAATTTCCACTTGTTTATATTCATTTCGATTGCTTTTTAGTAGTCTTCCATGTAAACTTCTTTACTTGTTCTAGCTGAGTATTTGGAGGGTTTCAATAGAACTAGCAAAATTGACCAGCGCGGTGCCGCGGCATTAGTATAAAAAAAGTCAAAAATATAGTTTAAATATTTGGTCTGAAATTACATTATACACCTAATACTTTGAACAAAATAGCAAGTTAAAGCAAAATATAGCATCTTACTATGATACAAAACTGCTAACATACAATGGTTTAAAATTAACTCTTTCGAGTATGTTAGATCCAAGGTGATTTGGAAATTGTATGGGTCCAAAAGTAAATGGAGGTAAAACTTTGGGTTTAGAGACAAAAATAACTATGAATATGAGTGGGCTCAAAGAAATGGAGGGAACTTTGGCCTTAGAGACAAAAAACCAAAAATAAATCTTTATGGATTAAATATTTGGTTCAAAAATATGTCGGAGATGACCACTCGAACAAAAATGTAATGAACCGTTAAAATACAAACTAGATTTAAAATTAATGTTGAGTGTTTTGTGTTTAAGAGTGAATTTGGAAATGTTTGAGTTTAAAGATAAACAATATGACTTTAGAATTAGAACAAAAATATACAAGGTTATAACAAAATATAAAAACTCACATATAATGAACTGGTGTAATGTAAAGTGAGTTTAAGATTTATTTGAATGAGTATTTTGGGTTTCAAGAGTGATCTTGGAGGTGGATAGGGTGTTTTGATAGAATCCCTACTCAGCCTAACCACTTAGAACAAAAATCTTCGCAAAGTGGGTGAATTTAAAAATAAATGAGCATAAAACATTAACTCATAGGAAAAAAAACTCATCTACCATTTACGGCATTGCAACGAAGTGGAAAAAACCCTAAAAATAATGCTTAAGCATTTGGAATATAATAGCTTAAACCATTGCATACCTAGATTCTTAAAAAAGAAATATAGCAAGGCCAAGTGGAATATAACAGCTTAAACCATATGTCAAGCTCTTACAAATTGAGTTTAAAAATAATTTGAAGTAGTTTTTGAGTCTAAGAGTGATTTTGGAAGTGATGTGAGTTTAAAATAAATAGATCTACGACTTTAGATTTATATAAAAAACTCTTTCTAAAAGTGGCTAGGTTTAAAAATAAATAAGGATAAGATTTATAGGCAAAATAATCTATCTACAGTTACAACTTATGATATAACAAATTTATGAAATACAAAGTAAGTTTAAAAGTAATTTATTGGATTATTTTAGTTTAAGGATTGATTATGAAAGTGAATGAATTTTAAAAATAAATTAGAGAATTTTGGATTTATAGCAAAAAAACTCTTCATGTGGTCCTTTATTATATTATTGGAATTGATAGGGCATTTCGGGTTTATGATTAATTTTTTAAGTGGGGCGGGCTTAACAGTAAATTGGGTTAGCTTATTGTGTTTGTAGATAAAAATCTTATTTATTTATTATTACTTTTAACCACATTGAACTGATGTTACGCAGCTTGTGCAAAGTTTCAAACTCGTGGAGGTTGTTATAGCCTGCAAATAACTAAGTATTAATCCCTATTAGGAGGCTGACACGTGTCCCGCTCCACGCCTAATCAGATGGATGACTCGAGTCGCTCCCGCAGTCGACCTAATAGGCCAACAACTTGCATGGTCGACAAAAAAGATGGTACTTGTTGACCTACCCACCAGATCGAAGCCACAAGCCGCGACTCTACTACATCCCTATCTCGACAACTTTATGTACGACTAAAAGCGGTAGACATCTATTGCCAGTAAACCGACTCGAGAGGCTACCCTAACCCCCGCCACCGTACACTTCGCCTTTAAATGCTCACGAGTCATCATTGCTCTAACCCCCATAGTATTTATGACTCATCAGACCTAGTCAGCACTCAGCGCCTCTTGTCACCCTCACGTTAAACACCTGGATGACTCACTCCCTTTTGTGGCAAACACCTGTGAAGTAGGTGATGACCGAGCCACCAACTGGACTCGGCCAAAGTTACCTATCTGCCCTTCTGATCTACTATAAAAGGAAGCTGTGTTGCCTAAGGTAACTTCTTCTGCTTCTGCTCCCATACAACTCTAAACAAACTTTAACTATTTATCTCTTATTTTCCCACTCAAGATCAACTACTAACTTGATCGTCGGAGGAACAATCGGAGAACCCAACTCCGGCCTCTCACGAGTTCTTCATGTGCATGAAAGGACTTCGGACTCCAGAACCAGTCATTTGAGGAAGCTTGAGGACCCTAACACCACCATAATCCACAAACAAACCCTCTGTTTGATAACTGACATCAACAGAGGCATTATGTACTGGAGATGGATTTTTCAAGTGGTGGACTTAAAAGCAAATTGGGTTGAAACATTGGGTTTGTAAACAAAAAAATACTTAATTGTTTCTTTTAACAATAAGCTATTGGGGGGTTACTTTAGAATAAACAGTGTCAAGCTACAGCACTAACCCCAATAACTTTAGTATATAGATAAATATATCGTGGAAGTAGTAAATTATTAATACTCAGATTAGTAATTCGCGCATTCCCATGATGATTGGTAAGTTGAACTGGTGGGGCAATGGAAGAAGTAATGTGAATAATGATTTCTTCTGAAAATATAAAATCGAAAGTAAAGTTATTTTCTTCGAAATAGGGGAATGAAGAGTGTATGTAAAAAGGAAGAGTAGGGGCATATTCGCAACTCCTCAAAATGGGACTAGGAACCAAAATGGAACTAGGTTTCACTCTAGTCTCATTTTGAGGAGAAAATTATTTAGGAAAAACTGCATCAAGATTGGCTCAATTTTCCTTAGGCAAAAAAATAGCCTTTAAACGAGTTCTTTTCTAGACCAACCCCTTTTTGGTAACTTTTTAAAACTGGACCACGTTTGCACCTGCTCTAGTTTTAGAGTATTTTATTGATTGGTAAAAACTGGGCCACCAGTTTGGTTAAGTTCATTTTTCGGCCTTTAAATTGGTTTAGTTGTGAGCCAAGGGGGAGTTGGTCTACAACTAAATTAGTTCTTGCCAAAACCAATTTAAGGATCAAGTTCGGCCCATTTCTAGTGAGTTGCCAAACACACCCATCTCAGAGGAAATAGACTGATAATCTCTTCTAAGAAAAAAAATAGAATATTACATTTGTTTACACCTGATTTTTGGGGTAGACATTGGCTAAAAAAATATGTAGGTTAACCGAGAGGAAATAGACTGATAACTTGAAACATGAACAAAAGGAAATATTATATCTGTTTACACCCAATTTTTGGAGTAGACGTTGGTTAAAAAGTATGTGGCTTAACTGATAGAATAAAGAAAGAATCAACTGTCACGTGACCATCAGCTAGACGCGCATAGGTGGGATTGACCCAGATTTGACTTCACCCGATCGGCTCCAAAGACCACATTTGTTTCTGAGAAAATGAAGAAGATCCCACTTATGAAAGAATTTGAACAATTAGTGACCCTAAAAACACAGTGCTCATAGGAGTGGGTGGTTAGTGGTAAACTTCCAGAATAATGGGTGAGAAGTTATCGAGATGTTCGAAGCTCCTATATATTCGATGACAACAAAGTAGAACATACTCATACACTCCTACATATTCGACGACAACAAAGTAGAACATACTCATACACCATTAGCCAAAACTTTATTTATGTTATTATCTTGGCGTGCTTTACTTTTGCTGTTGTTTAGTTCTATGTAATTCTGCTGCTTAAGTTATAAATCGGGTTCATAGATAGCTTGCAAGTTAATTCTTTACTTTAATGCAATTTACTTTCCTCGCAATTTACTGCTTTCCAATCAATCAAGCTCCAAGGATCACTTCTATATCTAATAGTAGTTTAAGTTATTTACTTGTTATTGAGTTTCTTTTGCAATATTTTTCATATAAGTTGATTTTACAATAGTAGGAATAGATTACAGCAAGATAGTAATAACATTTATGATCATTAAGTAGAAAAATCATTTCGCTCACATAAGAGTGTATTCTCTTCGGCCCAAGCTTGTTAAGACTTAGCGGCCAGCAGATGGCTTTATTGCAAACAATATCATGCTTTGACATTTTTTAGAAACTCAGGTAATATAAACCACTTCTCCTCCATCAAAATAACAAGTTCCAATGGCATGAGCTAATTAATTTAATTTGAGACACATGAAAGATAATGTTATTGGAATTATAATAAGACAAGGAAAAGTAATTCTCTAATTTCCTTAACAAGAAAATTTTATCTCTTCTCTTCTTATATAAAACCAAGATAGTGTAATGATGCTGCACGTAGGCCTCAAACTTGTTCCAAGTAAAATGTATACTCATTTAAACTTTTAGTTTCTACTTAAAGCTTCTGCATATATGTCTTCTCGATCTACTGCTCTTATGGTCCTATATTGATACTATAAACAATTACCATGGGCCAAGCTTACCAAAAGATTTAAGCTATCAAGAATTATCTATAGCTCTCTTTAAGTCCAATGCATACTCCTTTTAAATATTTTCAATATACACTTCCATATGAATTAGCAACATGATTAACATATGAATCTTATCTAGATCCGGTTTAATGCAATTTACTTTCCTCGCAATTTCTTGCTTTCCAATCAATCAAGCTCAAGGATCACTTCTATATCTAATAGTAGTTTAAGTTATTTACTTGTTATTGAGTTTCTTTTGCAATATTTTTCATATAAGTTGATTTTACAATAGTAGGAGTAGATTACAGCAAGATAGTAATAACATTTATGATCATTAAGTAGAAAAATCATTTCGCTCACATAAGAGTGTATTCTCTTCGGCCCAAGCTTGTTAAGACTTAGCGGCCAGCAGATGGCTTTATTGCAAACAATATCATGCTTTGACATTTTTTAGAAACTCAGGTAATATAAACCACTTCTCCTCCATCAAAATAACAAGTTCCAATGGCATGAGCTAATTAATTTAATTTGAGACACATGAAAGATAATGTTATTGGAATTATAATAAGACAAGGAAAAGTAATTCTCTAATTTCCTTAACAAGAAAATTTTTATCTCTCTTCTCTTCTTATATAAAACCAGTATAGTGTACGAGCGTTGCACGTAGGCCTCAAACTTGTTCCAAGTAAAATGTATACTCATTTAAACTTTTTAGTTTCTACTTAAAGCTTCTGCATATATGTCTTCTCGATCTACTGCTCTTATGGTCCTATATTGATACTATAAACAATTACCATGGGCCAAGCTTACCAAAAGATTTAAGCTATCAAGAATTATCTATAGCTCTCTTTAAGTCCAATGCATACTCCTTTTAAATATTTTCAATATACACTTCCATATGAATTAGCAACATGATTAACATATGAATCTTATCTAGATCCGGTTTGATCCAATTGTCACCCTTTGAGATAAACTTCATGAATTTTAAAAGTCGTTCACAGACTAATAATTAAATAGCTAATTAATTAAATTTATAACTTAAAGCTTTACTCAGCATACGATACTAAAGATTTTGAGGTCTACAAAATTGACCTAAAAGGAAGACATTAAAGTACATACATTTCAGAAACAAATTCTTCAACATCCGCAATATTTCTGAAACACAAAAACACACAAACTCATCTCCAAGCTCATCTCTTGTGTATATAAGTTATCTCCTGTGCATATAAAATATCTACTTCACATCATGGACATATCCAAATTTGTAAATTTTATAAATACATAACTTCATATACATCTCGCAAAACCAAAACACCACAACTAGCAATTGTATACACATCGCGGCAACACATATAATCTCCATACACAAAAATATTGCAATAAAACCAAATATATAATATATTTTGGTTTACAAATTACCCATATCGATGATTTGAATAATGTCAATACAAATAATCCATACATCGAGAACATACAACCTAGAAATCATCTCAATCTCCTTTGTCTCACTCTGGTTACCCAAGAAGTTCGTGGTCATCCTTTAGGAAGTTGAGTTTGCACGAGCTCGCTGTCCGGTTGCGTGTGTGGTTGTGACGGGCCACTAACATGTTGTAAAGCTCCAGCTTCATCATCGTTCCTACAAGATCCTCCTCGTCTCCATTGATTTGGTTGAACCTTCACCTCTCGACCATCATGAACAGAAGGAAGTTCTCTCACATCAGCAGGTTATACAAAGTTTCAGCAAAACATTAGAAAAAAGAATAACTGATCGTTTGTAGATTAAAAGGAACACATCACTTCTGTTAAAAAAATAAAAGAACAAATCACCCGGTACTTTCTTTATAATAATTAGGCGGAGGGAGAAGGAATGATTCCACACTCCAAGAAAGCATTTCAGGTTGAAGGTGAGGTGATGCTTGAGAAACAGAGAATTTCATAACCAAAATAATTTTCCATCAAGTAATCACTATGTAGATTCTCCATTGAAATTACACTTTGTCTAACACCAAAACAAGGGGTTTGTCTACGCTGTTAACATATTTTGTAGTCATTAAGTGTAGATGGTATGTATTGAATAACTAGTATGCCATAATTCTCAAATAACTAGATGCACCCTACATGGGAAAGCTGAAACTAGCGCTAGTTTGTATATTGTATGTTTATTCAACTCCACATAAGTAAGGTGAATAGGCCGTGACCCATGAATCTTAAAACCAAACAGCTTACAGCCAATTCTTGTTTGCTATTGCAGCCTATCCTTACAGCCGATTCTTGTTTGCTATTGAAGCCTATCCCTAAAGGAAAGTTTTCACGATGTATATTTGACATTTACGCATGTATAATTTCTGAGAACCATGCAAATGTCTGATATTTATAAAAAATCATAATTAGATGGTATATCACATAAACACTTCATGCATATGAGGCTTATTCTGTATTGCCTCTCTCATGGGAGGCCGTTGAATGCAATATACCAAATAAATGATAGTTACCTTCTTACATGGCATCATTACTAGAACGCATGTCTGTCACCACATTATCAAGAGCTTCACCTGATGAGCGGCGAGCCAACAATTGTATTATACCACCCAAAAAAACCTACCCAGGCCCCCTACAGAGCAGGCTCATGTTGTGTACATGCACCTAAGGACTTTAAAATTTGAGGTTCTTCAAAATAACTAGAAGTCAAGATAACCAATCCAATACTTCAATCAATCAGAACTTGCAGTAATAGTTCTAATTTTAGTAAGTACCCTGAATCGCCACCAAAGTTCAAAAAACAAAACAAGGGCCTACCTGCAGAAACACATCATCGAGCTCACGAAAGCTAGACTCAGCGGAGCAAGGCGACGAATCGCCGCCGGCGATCTTCACGATCTCTGGCGACCTCGCCCCCACCACCCGCTTCATCCTCTGAATTTTTCCGCTAAAACAACCAAAAATAGAAGCTCATAAAGGGGAAGAAAAAAGAAAAGGAAAAGGAAGCTCGAAAAGGGGAGCGGTACTTTAGAAACTTTTACGGCGGTTGAGAAGAAAGGGGTCGACTTCGAGTATTTCCGGTCGGCAACGAAGCGGGAGGGGGAAGAAGAAATAGGGGAAAAGGGATCTAGAGGCAAGAGAAAGAGGGAGAGAGCGGTAACTAGATGAGGAGGCGGGAGGCAAGAGAGAGGGGGTAACTGATAAAATTTTTCTGTGTCATTTTTTTTTGAGGCATTTTCTTCACCTTTTGGACCAACCAAACAGCCCATAAACCTCTCACAAATATTATGCTCCTTCAATCAAAAGAAATGGTCATTGAAAGCACAACAAGTAAGAATGGGATACCTGTCATTTAATGGATAAGATATAAATAAATAAATATATATATATAATATATTTTGGTTTACAAATTACCATATCGATGATTTGAATAATGTCAATACAAATAATCCATACATCGAGAACATACAACCTAGAAATCATCTCAATCTCCTTTGTCTCACTCGGTTACCCAAAGTTCGTGGTCATCCTTTAGGAAGTTGAGTTTGCACTTCGCTGTCGGTTGCGTGTGTGGTTGTGGCGGGCCACTAACATGTTGTAAAGCTCCAGCTTCATCATCGTTCCTACAAGATCCTCCTCGTCTCCATTGATTTGGTTGAACCTTCACCTCTCGACCATCATGAACAGAAGGAAGTTTTCTCACATCAGCAGGTTATACAAAGTTTCAACAAAACATTAGAAAAAAGAATAACTGATCGTTTGTAGATTAAAAGGAACACATCACTTCTGTTAAAAAATAAAAGAACAAATCACCCGGTACTTTCTTTATAATAATTAGGCGGAGGGAGAAGGAATGATTCCACACTCCAAGAAAGCATTTCAGGTTGAAGGTGAGGTGATGCTTGAGAAACAGAGAATTTCATAACCAAAATAATTTTCCATCAAGTAATCACTATGTAGATTCTCCATTGAAATTACACTTTGTCTAACACCAAAACAAGGGGTATGTCTAAGCTGTTAACATATTTTGCAGTCATTAAGTGTAGATGGTATGTATTGAATAACTAGTATGCCATAATTCTCAAATAACTAGATGCGCTCTACATGGGAAAGCTGAAACTAGCGCTAGTTTGTATATTATATGTTTATTCAACTCCACATAAGTACGGTGAATAGGCCGTGACCCATGAATCTTAAAACCAAACAGCTTACAACCAGTTCTTGTTTGCTATTGCAGCCTATCCTTACAGCCGATTCTTGTTTGCTATTGAAGCCTATCCCTAAAGGAAAGTTTTCACGATGTATATTTGACATTTACGCATGTATAATTTCTGAGAACCATGCAAATGTCTGATATTTATAAAAAATCATAATTAGATGGTATATCACATAAACACTTCATGCATATGAGGCTTATTCTGTATTGCCTCTCTCATGGGAGGCCATTGAATGCAATATACCAAATAAATGATAGTTACCTTCTTACATGGCATCATTACTAGAACGCATGTCTGTCACCACATTATCAAGAGCTTCACCTGATGAGCGGCGAGCCAACAATTGTATTGTACCACCCAAAAAAACCTACCCAGGCCCCCTACAGAGCAGGCTCATGTTGTGTACATGCACCTAAGGACTTTAAAATTTGAGGTTCTTCAAAATAACTAGAAGTCAAGATAACCAATCCAATACTTCAATCAATCAGAACTTGCAGTAATAGTTCTAATTTTAGTAAGTACCCTGAATCGCCACCAAAGTTCAAAAAACAAAACAAGGGCCTACCTGCAGAAACACATCATCGAGCTCACGAAAGCTAGACTCAGCGGAGCAAGGCGACGAATCGCCGCCGGCGATGTTCACGATCTCTGGCGACCTCGCCCCCACCACCCGCTTCATCCTCTGAATTTTTCCGCTAAAACAACCAAAAATAGAAGCTCATAAAGGGGAAGAAAAAAGAAAAGGAAAAGGAAGCTCGAAAAGGGGAGCGGTACTTTAGAAACTTTTACGGCGGTTGAGAAGAAAGAGGGTCGACTTCGAGTATTTCCGGTCGGCAACGAAGCGGGAGGGGGAAGAAGAAATAGGGGAAAAGGGATCTAGAGGCAAGAGAAAGAGGGAGAGAGCGGTAACGAGATGAGGAGGCGGGAGGCAAGAGAGAGAGGGGGTAACTGATAAAATTTTTCTGTGTCAGTTTTTTTTTGAGGCATTTTCTTCACTTTTTGGACCAACCAAACAGCCCCTAAACCTCTCACAAATATTATGCTCCTTCAATCAAAAGAAATGGTCATTGAAAGCACAACAAGTAAGAATGGGATACCTGTCATTTAATGGATAAGATATAAATAAATAAATAAATATATATATATATATATATATATATATATATATATATATATATAGCTTATAAACTTAAGTTGATAGGGAGTGTCCACCAATTTTATATCCATTGATCTTTCCTTGAGATCCGTGAAATCAAGATGCACACAAATCTCAAAGTGGGCTTTATATCTTTCACTTAATCTCAAAGCAAGATGAGTGGTTAGAAAAGTTGGTGGATGACTATTCCCTATCAACTTAAGTCTCTATATATATATATATATATATATATATATATATATATATATATATATATATATATATATATATATATATATATATGAAAAATTACACAAGCTCCTCAAAATAACTTCAGAAAGGATGTACAATTCTAGCCACACATATAGTTTAAAAATAATTCTCTCTCTCCTTTCAAGAATAAGGCCATCAGGCCAATATCACTACTGCTAAACTCTTTGCAAGTTTCTCCATATTCCTCATATATATATATATATATATATATATAGAGCATCAAAGTTTTATTTATCTTTAAAGTTATATGAATATAAGACCAACTTTTTATCCATTGATTTTGCATTGAGATTTGTGCTAGCATGTGATAAAAATAAATGCACAAATCTCAAAGTGGGCTTTATATCTTTCACTTAATCTCAAAGCAAGATGAGTGGTTAGAAAAGTTGGTGGATGACTATTCCCTATCAACTTAAGTTTATATATATATATATATATATATATATATATATATATATATATATATATATATATATATATATATATATATATATATAAAGAGAGAGAGAGAGAGAGAGAGCTCTATAAACTTAAGTTGATAGGGAGTGTCCACCAATTTTATATCCATTGATTTTCTAGATCCGCGGAAATCAAGATGCACACAAATCTCAAAGTGGGCTTTATATCTTTCACGGATCCCAAGGCAACATCAATGGATAGAAAAGTTGGTGGATGACTATTCCCTATCAACTTAAGTTTATATATATATATATATATATATATATATATATATATATATATATTATTTCATAAACGAGCTACCAAGAGATACCTATGTATGAGACCCACCTCAATACATCGCGCCATGGACCTCGCCATCTCTATCTCAGAAATTTCATTTAGCAAAATGAACCACCACCTCATATACATCATTGTCAAGCAGAAAAGTAGACTTGTTATTCATTGCTCGTTTGAACTTGTTTACGCCTTCGTTGCCTACAACAAAATTCAAAACAAAAGAAATGCCTTTTATTTTAGGCGCATAATGAAAACAAAATTACAACTTCTTCCTTTTGTGAACAAACACGAGGATCTCTATTTTACGGGATCCTCGCCATGCGGGTTCTTTGCCCGTGTCGGGGACTTTTTATTCGTCAGACACACCGCCAAGCATTGATCCGTGGAAACCGGTTCGGAACTACAAACGTGAAGGGGCTCGCTTCATTAAGGAAACGATGCACCCGAGGGGATCACACTCACGAAGGAGAGGATCGCCTTCGATCGTGACTCACGAAGGAGAGGATCACGAGCGGGTGAGATCTACTAGGAGAAATCACATACGATCCGTAGAGCCAACCGAAGTTCGCTTATCTCGCGGTTTGTAGATTCGACGTCACGGCGTTTCTGGATCGTGTCGACGGCCGTGGATCTCGCGAGGGCTCTCTCAAGAATATCGAAAATCCAATCTCCAAAAATCCACTCTCGAATCGAGCACCCTCCCCACTATTTATAGGAAAACAAGAGGGAGAGGGGGTTTAGTGGGACACCATTTGGTGTCCGGCCATCGCCGACATCAAACGGTGTCCGTTTCTACCGAACGCTTGCCTTTGGTTTGGTTTTCGGACTTTTCCGCGACGCTCGTTCGATCTTGTCGCCGCCGTTCTAAGTCCGTGCTTGGTTCACTTGATTGGTTTCATCCCGCCAACGGTTTAAGTGACGATCGGTCGGTGTTCAACCGATCTTGTTGACGTCAATCGATCGATCTCGTTGAAGCTTTGCTTGTTGGATTCATTCCATAACACGTAGCCTCGTTGATTACGTGCGTTGACCCACTTCATGTGTTCGCTACCGCTTTACGCTATGCGTCGGTTTGTCGAATGGATCGTCGGTTGTCAACCCACCGCTACGAGTCTTGCTCGGTATTGACAAGCAATTTTTATGCCTACAGATACCCTCCAAAGCGTCTCAGTCTCGATTCTTTGGTGAGTCCGATGCTTTGACATGATGAGCCCTTCACCCTTCGACGGCTGATGGGTCTTGTGAATGACCTTGGCGTTTGATCTCTCCACTCCTTTCGGTCTTTCCGATTAGGACGAAGGTATTACGGTACTGCATTTTTTGTCTGACCGTTGTCGAGATCTTGACCAGAAGTCGGTAGATAAATTTCTTTTGAGATTGGCTCCAGTATTTGATTCCTCCAATTCTCGTGTTCTCCAGTGCTTTGTAGGATACCTGGGGGTGTTGCGGTGCTGCATTTATTGCTTGACCGTTGTTGGAATTTCGAACTGTAGCTAATTGAGTTCATTTGTTGTTGACTCGTGTCGGTGAATTGTCGTCCAATTGACCATCGAGATTCCTCCATTGATCGGGGAATTCTTCACTCTGACAGCGTTAATTGACTTCAAACTATATGGGTTTTGGCCTTCAATAATTATAGCGTTGGCGTGATGTCGCGATCTTCGTGGATCGAACCGTTGATCGGTGAATCGCCGATAAACGAGCGTCGGTTGCGCGTCATCTTATATTACTCCTCGTTGGAGTGTATTCATCCACGGTGGGAGGTATTCTTCCCGATTTGTTCCACCTTAATTGTTGCTTGGTAGGCCCGGTGACGCCGCAGATCGAGCCCGTCTGATGGGGGTTCTTTCAAGGTAGAGCGTTGTTCGCCCATATAAGTCTCTAATTCATTAACTTTTTCCACAATGAGGAAATTGAAGATTATCGAGTTATCCTTAAGAACATGGTAATATTCTCCAGGAACTTCTCGTTAAATTGGGAAACGGTTTATACTCATAATCCTAGTTGGAGTAGGATTAGGCGACGCGTTGATTGGCGTCGATGCAATCCGTACAATCGAGTTATCCCTGAGAATATTTTTTGTGAAAATATTCTTCCGGGAACTTCTCGATAAATTAGGAAACAGTTTATACTCGTAATCCTAGTTGGAGTAGGATTAGGCGACGCGTTGAATGGCGCCGATGCAATCCGTACAATCGAGTTATCCCTGAGAATATTTTTTATGAAAATATTCTTCCGGGAACTTCTCGATAAATTAGGAAACAGTTTATACTCGTAATCCTAGTTGGAGTGGGATTGGGCGACGCGTTTGATTTGCGTCGATGGGCTTTCGCAAGGTGTTATTCTGTGGAATAAATCTTCAGAATCTTTCCAAATATAGCGGAGGGGGTAGGAGCCAATCAACGGACTGATTTGGCACTTGTTTTGACATCCGGATAAGGTTCCGATTAGGACTCCTAATTAGGGGCTGATTAGAGTTCTAATTAGAATTGGTTTGGGCCCATTAGGAGTTGTTATAAATACTCATACCCCTCCTATTCTTCTGACCTAGGCCGGCCCCCCCTGTGCTCTCTCTCTCTTGTTTTCATCTCGCTTCTCGCCGTCTTTTCTTCTTCGATCAACACGGTATGCACACGAGAGTTTTACAAGATCTTTTTCATCTTTTTTTCTCTCTCTCTCTCTCTCTCTTTTTCTTCTCTTTTTTTTTGTTGTTGGTGTATGCATGCACGGGAGGAGAGGATATCGACCAGGCGTCGGCGGGCTGAAGCGGCGCCAGCGGCGAGCATACTTGCGCCGGCTTCGGCTCCGGTGGCCGAGTACTGTGGTAGGCGGCGCTCGGTCGCGGCAGCGCGGTGGCTTCGGTCAGTTCGAGGATTTGATCGCGATTTACCGAGGCGCTCCTCCTCACGGCGATGCGAGCTTGAGTTAGGAATTCCTAGGATATCGAGGCGCATTCCTTTGAAGGTAAAGCCCCTTCCCGATAATCATAGGACTATTCAATTTTAAATAGTTCGTCTATGATCAAAAATGTCTCCCATTTGATAACAGACTCGCCCCGTGACATTGAGGTCGCTATTCCTCCAGAGTCACTTCCGCAATCGCTGATATGTCGGACGTGCGGTTGAGATCCGGATTGAGGATCATGCGGCTAGCTGCTTTGTTTGTAGGTTTCATTAGGGCAAGGAGCTAGCTCTCTGTGTACGAACCCTTCACGCCAATACTCATATTGAGTTTGTTTTGGGGTTTTAACCCTTTTCTTCCTTTTCGCGAAGTGCATCGCGACTCTTCCGACTTAGTGAGAGCTTTGATGTCCGACGACGATCCATCTCGGCTTATTATCCCGTGGAAATTCGTTCGTTCTTTTCCTATTTGGCCATAGTGGTAGACACACTTCGGTGCGGGCTTTCTCTTAGTCGGTTTGGCCATTCCTTGATCCTAGGGTAACCACGATACGAGATGCGGTTATCGAGTGGCGAACCATTCTTGATGATCTCGATCATTTGAGGTTAAGCTCAAAAGTCTACAAGACTTTGAGGCGTTCGCTCTCCTCATATATAGAGTCGAGCGAGGCTCGCTGAAAGCTTGGCGTGATGCTCGCGTCATTCTTGACTCGAAGTTGGTCGCGACAAGACGGTGCGTCTTTTGGGCTAGCGTCACGGCCGTCTTCCGTGGAGCATTTTCAATCTTGTGTCGCTTCTTTGAAGCGAGGATAGTAGAGCTCGAACAGAACTTCAAGCGGCGAGGAAGCTTGATCATCTTGAAGTCGACAAAGGCCAACAAGGAGGAGACTCTTGCGCTATGTCCGAGAAGCTTGAGTTTTCAAAGCGAAGTCGGTCAAGTCGAGGAGGAAACCGCAAAGACCCTTAATGTGGCGGAGACTTTCGAGGCGAGCCGGGAGGAACTTCACAAGCTTTCCTCAATAAAGTATTCGATTTGAAATGACAAATTTGCTATCACAAATTTGATGTTTAGAGAACTTGTAACTTCAGTCTTTTATCAATAAAACGTGTTTCTATCCTCTTTGTGCTTTATTACGATTCTTTTATTTCGCCGTAAATAATTAACCGTAATAGTTATAGGATTTTGGCAAACCCTCACCGCCAACGGATTTGATTAGCCTTTACCAACTACCGTTTGAGTTGGGCTAGCATGTAGATTATCTAAATCCGTTCTACACACAACGTTGTGCTAAAAGAATGAAACTCTCCTAGACTTGTTGCTATGATATTGAATACATAGGCTTGGTACTCTTTACGGGCAAGAGACCACCCGGCAGCGTATTACCGTAGACTCATCCCTTCTTAGGCTTGGGATAAAATGCCCGAATCGAACTCGGTGTCTTCTTCACGGAGAAAGACTAAGCCGACAGCAGCGTGTGGCGTTGACTTTAGGGTTATTGGCCAACCCCCAGCCTTCAACGGGTTTGATGAGCCTTTACCAACTACCGTTTGAGTTGGGCTAGCATGTAGATTATCTAAATCCGTTCTACACACAACGTTGTGCTAAAAGAATGAAACTCTCTTAGACTTAATGCTACGATGTTGAATCGTGAGACTAGTCTTTTCACGGGAAGACTAACCCGGCAACGCGTATTACACGTAGACTCATCCCTTCTTAGGCTTCGGGATAAAATTCCCCAAGATGAACCTTGGTGTCTTCTTTTGACCGGAGGATGACTGAACCGGCTTAAGATTGATTGAGGTGGGAAAGGAAGAATGTATTCTATTTCCTGAATGTGGAGAGGAAGGAGGATCTTGTCTCCTATCTCAGGATGAAATGTGGGATGAACAAGAGAGGAAGGTTTTGTATCCTATCTCTTGCCGATGGAGAGGAAGGAGGATCTTGTCTCCTATCTCCGGATGAAATGTGGGATGAACAAGAGAGGAAGGTTTTGTATCCTATCTCTTGCCGATGGAGAGGAAGGAGGATCTTGTCTCCTATCTCCGGATGAAATGTGGGAAAGGAAGAATGTATTCTATTTCCCGAAAGTGGAGAGGAAGGAGGATTTTGTCTCCTATCTCACGAATTTGAAATAAGAGAGGAAGGTTTTGTATCCTATCTCTTATTTGATGGAGAGGAAGGAGGATCTTGTCTCCTATCTCCGGATATTGGAAAGGAAGGATTTTTGTCCTGTTTCTAGTGGGAGAGACTAAAAATGGGATCTCCATTTTGAGACTCTTGAAAGATGAGACTAAGAGTGGGATCTCCACTCCGAGAATCTAAGACAAGAGAGGAAGAATGTATTCTATCTCGGGTAAAATGTGGGAAAGGAAGAATGTATTCTATCTCGGGTAAAATGTGGGAAAGGAAGAATGTATTCTATTTCCCGATGAGAAACTAAGAATGGGATCTCCACTCCGAGAATCTTGGAAGGGTACGGATAGCTTTCACTTTCGTAGGATTGCTAACCAGAATTTGAAAGTGGACCTCTCGTTCGTGGAGGGAATCGAGAGGGGATTTTGCTGGTGGTTGGACCAGGAAGATTTTTAGTGGGCCCACCGTCAATGAATTTGATTGGTGAGAGAATTTTGGAGGAAAACACAATAACTTAGGGTTATCCTCATGAAAATGAGTGAGATATTCTCTGAGGAACTTCCCATCAAAGCGGGTTATCTGAATGTATTAAGGATAATATTTTTCGAAACTTCCGTTTATCGGCATTAATTGGTCGCCATTACATTATGATAAGGCGATATGCACGTTTGAATAGGCTGTGTCTATTATAAACGGTCCTTCCCATTTGGGTTCGAATTTACCTTTCTTTTGGAGTTGAGAATTATCGACGTCGTCGGTGAGGGCGAGATCTCCCTCCTTAAAGGTTCTCTGTCGAACTTTCTTGTTGAAAGCCCTCGACATTCTAGCTTGATAGAACTCAATGCATTGTTGAGCCTCGAGCTTCTCATCTAACATCTCAAGTTCTTCGAGACGCTTTTGATGTTGTTCTTGGTCGTCATCTCACGTTGCAGGCGGCGGCGAAGTGGCGGAATCTGGATTTCCAACGGAGAATTGCTTCACACAGTAAACCCGGAGAGTGCGGGGTAGCTCTGTTGGCGCGTGACGTTGTGCGATATGCGAGTGCTTCTCGAGTTTATCATCGGTCTCGCTTGTTATTCTTCACAAGCCGACAAAATCTTGATGATCGTCTTGTTGAGCGCCTCGGCTAATCCATTTCTGGCGGATTATAGAGGTCGGCGAGACATCTTGTATCTTGAATTTTTCGCAAAACCCGATGAAGGAATTGCCGATAAATTGGGGACCGTTGTCATGCACGATCCGTTTGGGACACCATGTCGATAGATGACATGGTGTTTGATGAATCTCGACGGATACTCGCCTTGACCTCCTTTAGTGGGATTGCTTCACCACTTGGAGAAGTAGTCGGTGATCGCTAGAATAAAGCCATCTCCTTTAACCGACGGAGGAAAATGGGACCTACAACGCCCATTCCCCATGTCTCGAATGGCGGGATGTGGCGAAGGATGCTCGTCTGCATATAATTCGGCGTGAATTTGACGTGGCATTTCGGCTTCGACGTCATTAATCATTGTTGGCCGGCAGCCCATTCTCCTGATTCGATCGTAGAGCTTGGGACCAGGCTGGTGTGCACCACATTCACCTTCGTGTGCTTCCCGAAGGACCTCTCCTGCCTCTTTGTTTGAAAGGCACCGGAGTAAAAGACCATCGTACCCCCGACGATATAACATCTGGGTCTCCGTGTCGTAGAAGAATCTTGGAGCTCTTCTCGGATTGACTCTCTCTCCCTTTCGTCTTGGCGAGAATACCGTGCAAGACGTAGTCGATGATAGGAAAGCGCCAATCTCGGGGCTCCAATTCGGTTTGGGTTGCATGTACCTCTTTGGTAACTACCCCTTTGTCTTCTTGTACCCCATCATATCGATGCGGTGAGTCTTGACCGTAACTAATTGCTCGGTCTCGGAAGGTTGTGCTAACGACACATTCGCCGCGGTGCATCCGTGGCGTTTGGGCGTGGAATATATTCGATGAAAAACTCTTCAATGAGTCCGCCATTTCAACGCTATCCGATGATAGGATTAGATCCGATTCGACTTCGTAGTCACCACGAACCGCTTAACTATCGGGCCAGAATCGCCAGATGCCTCGAGATATTCAACCCCACTTTTGGCGAAACTAAGCCCAATAAGTAGCGCATTGTATTCGCTACGCTATTGGAACGTGGTTCGTGAGTGAATAAGCACGGGCATGACATGATTCCTGGGAAATCAAGACAACTCCGACTCCGCGGAGATTTTAGAACATCCGGGGTATTTGCTACATTAGTAGCTCGAGAGGTCTGGCCAAAATACAATCGCCATATTTGTTGGTGCGATGTAGTGTTGACTTCTTGAACTTCGCCCGAAGATCATCATATAGCTCAACCGCATCCGCTGTCGGGCCGGGTACCAAGAGATCGCGAATCGCTTGTCCTTTGACCGACTTCGTTGTTTGAAGTGCAAGTCATATTGGGACAAAAGCAGAGCCCATTTTGCCAAACGCCAACTCATTGAGGCGGTGGGTCATAAATATTCGACCGGATTTACGTTAGAGATAACATAAATCGCCCGTCCGACCAAATAGTGCCGCATTTTACGAATCGCGAACACTAATGCAAGGCACCGCTTCGACCATTGGATCTCGGGGACTTCGGCGCGACCAATGTTCGACTCGGGTAATACGCTGCTTTCGTTGGTGACCGTAGTCGTCCTGCGCGAGTAAAGCGCTTGCAGTGATCCGTTGCCTTGACGTAGATCAGGAACGGTTTTCCCGACTGCGGTGCGACAAGAACAGGTGGTTTAGCGAGATACGATTTGATCTCTTCAAACGCTTTTTGACAGGCGTCGTTCCAAATAAACGACACGCCCTTCTTGTTTAACTTAGAAAATGGTTGGCACTTCCCAGATAGGTTCGATATGAACCGTGGATGTCGCCAATCGCCCTTAACCGAGTTCTCTCAGTTTCGGAGGTTGCAACTCTTGAATTGCCTTCACTTTGTCAGGATCGACGTGGATTCCTTTGTTGGTGACGACAAAGCCGAGGAACTTGCCACTAGACATCCCAAGGAAGGATTTGGCAGGGTTCATCTTTAGTTGATGAGTCCGCATGAGCTCAAATACGATTCTAAGATCTTTAATGTGATCTCCTCTGTCACGGCTTTTTACGACTAAGTCGTCGACGTAGCATTCGACCGTTTTCCGGAGATAATCCTGGAAAATCTTAGTCATTGCTCGCTGATATGTGGCGCCGGCATTTTTGAGGCCGAACGGCATGACCGTAGCAATATATACCGATAGGCGTTGAATCTTTGTGTGCTTGGCATCATCGGGTGCATCTTGATTTGATTGTAACCGAGAAACCATCCATGAACGACATTCTTTCAAATCCACATGTGTTGTCGACTATGACATCGGTGATTGGAAGAGGAAAGTCATCTTCGGGCAAAAGCAGTTGCTCGTGTCTGTCAACAATGCATCCTAATCGAACCATTCTTCTTCATGACCGACTATATTCGCCACCCAACTGATGTTGAATTTCCTCGATGAATCCCGATTCTATGAGTTTCTTTACTGCCAACGATTGTTTGCAATATTTGTGGGCGAAAGTCTTTGCGATTGCTTGACGGGTTTGACATCCACTTTGATGTTGAGGTGATGAGTGCAGCGTTAGGGTCGAGTCTGGCATGTCCTCATAGCTCCAAGCAAACACGCCGATGTATTCCCCGATTAGGGCAATCAGCTCTTCCTTCTCTTCGAGGGAAGACTATTACCGACGCTTATGAGCTTAGGGCGTTCCTCGTCACCCATGTTAACTTGGACTACCTCGCCCTTAGTGGGGGTTCTCTTTGTTGAATCTATCCCCAAACCGCCTCGAAGTTGATGGATCCATGGGTCTTCCCATTTTGGCATTTCTTCATCATTCTCCATAGTAGCAGGATCGATCGTAGCCATATTTGACATCAAAGCTTTGAAAGCTTCTCGAGGCTAGTGTCAATCCCAAACCAAGAATCGACGAGTATCCGCTTCTTCATCGTAAATGGTCGCCGATCATCCACGAGCATTCATCTTCCGAGGAGGATTTATATCCCAATCCTCGCCTAAATGCGTAGTAGTTATCCGCTTCCTTTGGGACATATGCCGCTTTAGGAGGGATTCGAGGACCTCGTCCAAACATAGACCTTCCCTCGTGTCAAGTCGTACCCCACTTCTTCATGATACCCGGTGTTTCGACTATATCCGCATGTGTGGAGGATAGGCCCATCGTTATCCTCATCTTCTTCTAAGAAGCGATTGGCGTTAGCCTTTGCATCTCCTTTTAGTAAACCAAGTCTTTTTCAATACTCGATCTTTGCGGGATGGCGAGTGTTGTCCCAAAGGAGTCTCGAATTGCTTTTGTATAAAGCAAGATGACCGAAGTTGGTAGATGCAACTCAATTGTTATATAAACTGTCATCGCATCATTCAAAGACAGAGGGTACTCTAAATCGTCATTTATTGCTTTATCGGCAATTTGCCAATTACAATGTTCATCTGACGATTCTTCATCGTCAAGATTGATTACAAGGGGTACAATGTTATTTAAAACAAATCCTCCGCTATAATCAAGCCCGGCCCGACATCGACTTCTTCACTGTGGTGCCTTGGGCCGATGATTGATTTGGACTCATTCTAGTAGGAGGAATCGATGAAATAATTCTCCATCCCCTTAAACGGCTGTTTGTCCGCGACCACCGTCTTGACCTCATTATTTGTGTCTACATACTTGAGACACTGATGAAGAGTGGATGGGACTATAACGTTATTGTGGATCCAGGGTCGACCCAACAATAAGTTATAGGAAGTCTCTGCGTCAATCACATAGCAGGTGACTTCGGACTTTAAGTCCCCCATTTGGCACTTAATCCGATTTTACCAAGTGGGCGGACCCACCGGTGTTAAATCCGTAAATCATTATTGCCGTCGGCCTTGATTCTTGGCGAGGATTCAAGATACGGCCTTGAGGGGCATGATGCTCCTGCGGAACCCGGATCGACTTGGATCCGGTTGACTTCGCTAGAACCAATATACCCGGTAAAGTATAGCGGCCTATCGTGCTTGGAATTCTTGGTCTGCATATCCTCCTTTGTAAAGGTGATGCAGGCAAGTCTTTAGCCGCAGTTGCATTGCCGCGCGATTCTTCCTAATCGGTTTGATCTCGAGTGAGAAACACCTCGAGTCGGCCGAGCTTCTTGTAGAGCTTCGGGTTTCCTTTGACAATCGGAGCAACTCAGAGAGTTATTCGCCGGATGTTCGCCAACCGCCATGACGCCAAAATGGTATGGAGAGCTCGATGTTCTGCCTATCCCTTACACCCGGGCGATTGAATCGGGGCTGCCGGAGTTGAGCTTCACGGACTGGCTGTTTCTTTGGTTCGGTACTTTTTCTTTAGCAACTATCTGCTGTTGTCCTTTCTGCCGCGAGTGAGAGTAGTGGTACCCGATTCGGATAACGTCTTAGCATTGGGTTTGGAATCTCCTGATACTTGTAGTTGTATTCGTGCCCACTCCTTGTGGCAAAGACTTCATGCTCATCCTCCGAATTTGAAAGTCGCCACTTCTTCATCGTCCTTTTCTGGAATTGCTGAAGCGGCTTGGCATAATTTGCCTTTTCCCTTGGACTTCTTTTTGGCCGAAGACGCGGTCCACTGATCGTCTTCCAACAAGTCAGGGTGGACCCAAAGGATTTCTCCGTTTGCCGTGGTGTATGATGCGAGTCCCTTCTCCGTTGCGGTGAGGATCCTCATTCACCATCTTCATTCCTACCTTCACAATTGGGGTCGGTTGAAACCAATCCAAAGGAACTGACCCGAAGCTTATAGAGACTGCATTTGTTCCCACCTTCTTCTCTTTAGAAGGTTTTGGAGTGATGACTCCAACATCGATCAAGGCTTGAATCTTGTCCCAGAGATGGTAGCGAGAATTTATGAGGATGATGTCTTGTGATAAGCGCAGTACTTAGGATCTGTAACTTTGTTTGCCTCCTCTTGGTTTACAATTGGGGCAACCGATTTTGTTGTTTTCGAAGGTACTTGAAAATGCCCTAACTTCCTCATCTTTGAACGAGTAAGTCTTGGGAAATCTCGAACCGGAAGGTTTTTGATTCTGAGTTTGCTGGCGCCATTGAGGCTGCGATTCGCGTGGCGCCGCTGCATTGCGGCTACTGTTGTGGTTGCGGTTCGAAGGTTTGATTGGCGTCTGCGAACTTTCGCGCCTTACCGGCGTGGCACAAAATTCGCTTGTTCGTGTTTGTCGCCGGCTGGCCTCTTTCTGCTTTCTCCCTTTTAAGGAACCTTTCAGCTTGCTCTCCACGAACTTTCAAGTCCTTCCACGTTACAGATGGTGCCGTCCCCATTGCTTCGAGCACGTCTATTGATAAATTCGTGGCAAGTCCGAGGATGAATTCCTCTTATCCGGATCAGTTCATTGCCTTGTTACGAATCGCTTAACAAAATATCCACGGTTTCTCCATTCTTACGCTTTTCGTCGAGTAACGTTCCGATGGATACCTCGGTATCGTCATCAAAGAAGTTGAGAGAAACAAGGACTCCATATCGTCGGTATTTGATGCTCCCCTGTTTAAGACGGCGGTACCAATCGAAGGCAGCTCCACGAAGGGTGCCAACGAATGACCGAACCATCAGGGGTTCATTGCCAGAAATAACCCCGAGGTGCGACTTGAAGTAAATCAAGTGTTGCGTCGGGGAACCCTTACCGTCAAACGGTGTAAAGTTTATTAAGTTAAACTTTGAAGGGTATGGGATTGATTCCCACCCCCTCGGGTATGGGCAAGGGATACCCGTCTTCTTCACTTCTTGGGCGGAAATTAACGAGTTAATTTTGCTCTCGAGGTCTTTAATCTTCTCGTTCTCATGAGCAACGGCAGCGTTGCGTGGTTCAGGAGGGTTATCATCTTCTGGTGCTTCCTCCTGATCTGAGTCGCTGTCATCTTGATCAACGTCGACGTGTTGACTTGATTCCCCTCGATGCTTTGTTAAAGCTTGGATCTGTTGGTCATGCATTTCTCTCATCGTCTGCATGGCCAACTCCATTTCTAATTTGAAGTTTTCCCGTTGCTTATTCAACGCTTCGTCCAGCATCTTGGCCACCTGATCTGTACTGATCATAAGCGCTTTTCGGGGTTGTCCGTCACTAGAGGCTGTATTGTCGGATGCCATTGCCGACCCGGCGTCTGATACTTCATCCTCTGAAGGTAGCCCTCTCAAGAGCTTGTCGTAATTGGACCGTCGAATAGTCCCGGACCGCAAACGAGTTAACCGCTATGGCGCGCTGAATAGCTCCTTGACGATGATTCTTTGCCGCCATATTATTAGTGACCTCGGCAATTCATCCTCTCGATGCCATCCTTCAAGGAATCTCCTTGACCTAGGTTTTGGCGTGTTGGTGCTAAGTCTCTGAAAGACCGAGACTCTTTCAGGAGTTCCTCGACAACAATTACACTCCGAGAGCACTGTTTTGATAAGCTTGGAGCATAAACATGACTGGGCTGGCTTGGGGGAGCACCTTCGAGATTTCTTTGTGTTCCCGGTGCGGTAGTATAATTCGTCAGCATGAGTGCCGGAGCAATCTTCCGCATGTCGACACGATCTCTCGGGTATAACGCCCTCATCGTCAGATGAAAACGTCTCCGTCCGAGGCCGAATTGTTTTGTAAGAACTGGCGAAAGTAACCCGCCTTGACTTTCGTCGGTGTGAGGGTGAAGTTCTGGCAGACTCTCGGACCTCGACTTTCAGTCCCAGATTCAAAGTCGAGGAATCTTTTTGTCTTTATGGGTGCTACCCCCTGTATTAGGAGTGACCCGCGATTCCTTTAGCGGACCCAGGCGATCCTTGATGGTAAGCCTGTTGGTCGTGGCGAGATTTGGCTCCGCCGAAAGTTTAGATGTAGACACCGGAGGTAATTTCGGCCGATACAACTTTTGTTGAGGTGCTCACAATTTCGATTTGAGCACGGAGCAGAGTTACCGGCCGGGCTTGATGCCGCCGCCGGAGTTGAAGGCCGATGGACTCGGCTTCCAAACTAGCCCCGCTGATCGACTTCTTGGTCGCCTCCTTCTTAACTCGCGGGCTTGTTGTACCAAAGCCCTTGCTTGTCACGAGGGCTAGCGGCGGCAGGATCGCTCTGAGGCGTAGAACGGTTCCGCTTGACTCGACCCATTCGCTTGTCGCCTACCAGGAGTCGGGCTACAATCTCAGACTTCAATCTCTGAGTTAACCTGGATCTTAGATCCGCCTCATAGCGAACCCCATCCATTGATTCTTTTGCCTGGGCAGTTTGTTTTGCCAGGCGTTGACGTCGCCTCTGACGGGCTCTCTTAGAGAGAGTCACGACGCCATTGGCGGGAACTACCTCCTGAGGAGATAGAGGTTCTGGAAATTTGGCCGCTTTGCCGGCCGAGGAACCACCGTTGTCTGCAGTCTTGACGGCGGTGGTGGTGGATTTTCTCGCCTCCGCATCTGAGGCCGATTGGGTCTTCCTTGCAGCGGAGACCATCTTGGACTTGCGGGGGGAACTGGATCTGGATGAGGAAGAGAGGTACTCCTCATACTTCTTTTGGTCGAATTCGAACTCGACCTCCTCGATGACCGGGATCGGGATCCGCGGTTGCGGCACGACGGCTTCTTTGTTGAAGCCGTTGGCTCTATTGTCGTCGGACTTGTTCGCGGTAAAAGTAGACTTGTTATTCATTGCTCGTTTGAACTTGTTTACAGCTTCGTTGGCCTACAACAAAATTCAAAACAAAAGAAATGCCTTTTTATTTTAGGCGTACAATGAAAACAAAAATTACAACTTCTTCCTTTTGTGAACAAACACGAGGATCTCTATTTTACGGGATCCTCGCTTGCGTGGGTTCTTTGCCCGTGTCGGGACTTTTATTCGTCCGCGGACCACCGCAATTCGATCCGTGGAAACCCGGTTCGAACTACAGACGGAAGGGGCTCGCTTCACGAAGGAAACAACGCACTGAGGGGATCACACTCACGGCGAGAGGATCGCCGGGATCGCGACTCACGAAGGAGAGGATCGCCGGGGATCGCACTCACGGCGAGAGGATCGCCGAGCGGGTGAGATCTACTAGGAGAAATCACAGCTGACCAGAGCCAACCCGAAGTTCGCTACCTCGCGGTTTGTAGATCCGGCGTGCTCGCCGGTGCTTTCGGGACTGTGTCGGCGGCTCGTGGATCTCGCGAGGGCTCTCTCAAGAATATCGAAAATCCAATCTCCAAAAATCCACTCGAATCGAGCACCCTCCCCACTATTTATAGGAAAACAAGAGGGAGAGGGGGTTTGTTGGCCCGGACACCATTTGGTGTCCGGCGGACCTATGGTGTCCGCCTTGGCCGACACCAATGGTGTCGACCGTTGGCCGGACCAGCGGTGTCGGTTTCGACCGACGCGGCATGGCTCCTCGGTTTGGTTTGGTTTTTCGACTTTTCCGCGACGCTCGTTCGATCTTGTCGCCGCCGCTCTAAGTCCGTGCTTGGTTCACTTGATTGGTTTCATCCCGCCAACGGTTTAAGTGACGATCGGTCGGTGTTCAACCGATCTTGTTGACGCTCAACCGATCGATCTCGTTGAAGCTTTGCTTGTTGATTCATTCCATAACACGTAGCCTCGCTGATTCGCACGCCTTGTTGACCCACTTCATGTGTTCGTCACCGCTTTACGCTGCTATGCGGCCGGTTTGTCGAATGGATCGCCGGTTGTCAACCCACCGCTACGAAGTCTTGCTCGGGTATTGACAAGCAATTTTTATGCCTACAATCATTCCTATATATATATATATATATATATATATATATATATATATATATATATATATATATATATATATATATATATTAGCAAGGCTCCTATGAACTTAAGTTCATAATGAATAATGGTGCACCAACTTTTTATCCACTATCTTGCCTTGAGATTTGTGATGCACAAATCTCAAAGTGGCCTTTATATCTTCCACGGATCCCAAAGCAAGATGAGTGGTTAGAAAAGTTGGTGCACCACTATTCATTATGAACTTAAGTTCATAGGAGCTTTGCTCATATATATATATATATATATATATATATATATATATATATATATATATATATATATATATATAGAGCAAGGTTCCTATAAACTTAAGTTGATAGGGAGGAGTGTCCACCAATTTTTATATCCATTGATCTTGTCTTGAGATCCGTGAAATCAAGATGCACACAAATCTCAAAGTGGGCTTTCACTACTACAAAGGCCCTATTAGCAACGGTCGAACCGCTTCAAATAGGCCTATTTGTAATGGTTTCAACCGCTTTAATACATTAGCAACGGTTAAAACCGCTGTAAATGGTCCGTTGTTAGTAAAGCCGCTGCAATTAGCTTATAGCAACGATCAACAACCGCTGCAATAGTATGCAACCGTTTCTATTAGAGTATTTTTATAAAAATATTAAAAATCCATGTCAAGAAAATAAAAATCCACGCCAAGAAAACTCAACCGCTACTAAAATGTATTACCAACGGAAAGCAACCGTTGCTATAAGGTTTAAAATTTTGTTTCATAAAAAATAAAATATTCACGCCATTAAATTCCAACCGCTGCTAAAGTGTATTAACAATGGAAAGTAACCGCTCCTATAAGGTTTGAAAAAATATTTTCAATAAATATAAAATAGCAACAAAAATATTAATGCCTATTCTATTAATTAGTCGTAGCATTAATATTCACCGATTTGATTCAACTATTTAATCCATTTCAAACATAATAATCATTCAAATGAAACAAATCATAACCATTGTAAAAATTAACTTAATCAATTAAAAAAAAGAACCAAGTTCTGCTTGATACAAGCTGTGCGAGCAAATCCAACAATTGATAAACAATCACAAAATTTGTAATTTGGACCATCAAATTATAAGGTTCCTAACTCTACACTGTAAAACATCTGAAACTGAATAACAAATCTAACAAACAAAAATTATCCAAAGAACATATGACAGTAAAGAAATAAACAATGACTAAGTAGTCTTCAAACGATAAAGTTCATAGTCAGCCCATAACTTATCAATTTCACAATTCTTTCATTCATAAAGTCTAATCCCATGACTTCTCCTACCACTCCATTGTAGCAAATTTGAGTCCCCTCGACCATTCATCGCCCAGCAACCTCCATCCGTATCACGCATGTGCCTGCCCAAAATAGTAGAGATCAGAAACACGCAAAAGAAATTTCATATATAATTGAGCTCCTCTATCCTTTTAATAACCTTCTCCTGTACATGATTAGTGTAGTGAAAGATAGCAACACAAACATTAAAAATCCCCATTTACATAAAAATCCACATGAAAAGGGACACTCCTCTTTACTAAGGGATTTTGCGGACACCAAATGCTTTTGACAGTAAGGTCCCCATCCATTAGTTTGTAACAAAATGCTTAGGCTTTTGAAAATTGCATTATCTCATTTTATACACATCTTTTCACAAGTAATATCCGGGGTTTCTACTACAACTGCGACAATAGAATTTGTATTCATCAAGATATGTGTATGTTAAGGTGTATTCATCATGTTACTCTACTATATTATGTAGATTATGTTTAATTCTTATTTTTTCCTTCTTCCAGAGCTCCTCTTAGTCTTCTATCCGATCAATTTTGCACTTATAACATATTATAAGTATTCTCCTCGAGAAAATTGTTTCCACTGCGGATGATTGTTAACATGAAGGTGTACTCTAAATATTTACCTATTGATTAGGTGTGTGTTAAGCAAGTCACTGCCGCTTCTTCATCTCAACTTTGATAAGCAAAGAATCAAGTCATATAAGTCAATTACCTTGCCGCATTCCATGCCCGTGATATTGGTACATTAAATTCATGTAGAACATGTTTGAACATTTTTAGTCAAGCATAAGGGTCATTATCACAAGTTACTAAGAGTTTCTTAAATCAGAAAATGACTCCAAAAGTCACTAAGATGAGGCTTAGCGCATGCCATACTTATGAATGACAATTAATGAATATGTACCCAAGCAACACTACTACTCCTAAAGTCACTAAGATGACAAAAAGAAATCATTACCTGAGACATGCCCTGAAGCTCTACTACTTATATGGTTAGCCATAGATGATAGGTCCAAGTGAAAAAATCAAGGTTTCCAAAATATGACGACAATCATAAACATGAAAAACTCATTGGTTGAATCTAAACTTAGTTTTTCAATAAATAAGATAATTACCTCCATCAATTATTTTCTGATGACAATCTGGTGGGTTAGTGTTATTTGTGTCCTCAAAGTTCTATGTGCAAGGTTCAGCATATAGTCTTTTCTTCTTCCCGAGGAGATCGGTTCTCTTCTTCTTCATCATGATCGCCTGTTTAGGTGGCATGTTGTACTACATGAAAATTTTCCTTTCATTAATATTCATAAATATTTATCACAATTAAGAGAGGATTTATTCAAGCTGAGCATATATAATCTATGAGTTAAAAATTATTTCTCAAGATGTAGTTAAAGATTACATTGATACCGAGCTGGAGAGATATATGCAAAAGCTTATGGTACTTCCATCCTTTTTTTCTTAAAACATTTTGTTTCTTGAGATGCATTTAAGATGTGGCATAACCCTTTGTGCGTTGTTTAACTTTTCTTTTCTTGCGTTGTTCTATGTTTCGCTCTTTTGCATATTCCTTAATATCGCTTAGTTTAGCTAGAATGATAATTGACATATTAGGCATTCATACATGGCTTTTATCACATGTTATACAATAACCGTGGATTTTAACTATAGATGGAGGGCCATTTGTTTTGATCTTTTGCAATTTCTAATATCTAAGCATATATGAGGCTGGATGCCTCGTTTTGAACAGATACAGGTAGGAGAATTGAAATATATGAAGGAAAAACTGCTCTATGATATATATTCCATAAAAATCAATAAAAAGAAAATATTTATATACTTGTATTCTTGTGTCTAAGAACTGTTGTACAATAGTCCCGTCCTTGTTGGGATATAAAATTCATATCCATTCATGGATAAAATTCAGTGTATTATTCTTCCCTTGATAAGTGGATTTATGTTTCTTTAGATCTAAAATTGAAATTTGGTAATTTTTCCGTGCAGATTTACTATGGGCTTTCATGTTGTTGTGAAGTATCGCTTAGCCCTCCAAAACATAGATACCGGTCCGCCTTGTATGACTTATATTTTCTTCAAATATTTTTTTTCGTTTCTCTTCTTCACCATAATCTTTTGAAAGGAAATAAGTTCACATCACTATTCTTATAAAGGATACAGAAAAGCTAAAATTGTGCAATTGATTTAGGGAATAAACTTAGCGTAAGACCACTAATAAATCTTCCAATGAGGTAGATACTTAACATCATCTTTGTTAAGGATCAAACTTTATAATAACCGAGAATATTATTAGCTTATTTCTGAAAAATATACATTGTTGGCCCATCAACCTTATTCCAATTAAACTATGTTACTCGGGTACTCCTAACCTAAGCCATACTTGTACCTAACACGCACTGCATCCGTATCCAAACTCTTTATTTTATAATAACTGAGAACACTATTAGCTTATTGCAAAAAAAAAATACTTTGTTGGCACATCAACCTTATTCCAATTAAACTAAACTATGACATCGCTTGCAAACATAAGTTGTCATATTACATTTTAAAAATTTAAGCAATAACTTCAGATTTTGTTAAACGAGACAATGTATATGAACATGCAAAATCTAAGGAATCACAACATACTCTTCAAAAAATAATTTAAAAATCATAAAGCAAAAAAAAAAAAAATCAAATATATAATCTTACTCAGAGAAGAATTGCAAGAGGCAATGAGAAGCACGCCCTTAGAACAGACCAAGAATTTTCCAGCTTAAAAATTAGGATCCCCTGTACAAAAAGGTGAATAAAAATAAATATTCATAAGAAAAATTTAAATTAAATACTATATTTTGATAGTCCTAAAGATATATTCACATTGTATTCTTTTTCATGGAATTTTTCACTTGGCATATATATTAATTCTCAAATTAATCAACAAGAAATTAGAGAATTACCGATACTTTGCAATAAAAGCTATAGTATACACAATTTTAAGGACCAAATCCATTAATTTCACGCACCAAATAAAAGAACATAAAATTAAAACAATTAATACGAAAAATGTCTAATTTTACAAACCCATCAAGAATAACCAACTCCTTGAAGATCCAACTCACCCAAAATTCAATCTTTAAACAAGATCAAAAAATAAATTCCCAAAAAGAGTCAAGGCATCAACTTACTTTTCTCCATGGGGCAAAGCAGTTCAAAAGCGTCTATCTTGACCAACAAGCATGAAAAAAAATAAAAACCAGATCTAATTCAACAATACTACAGAGAGAAACGCAAGATATCAAAGATTAAGAAAGATTTGTGATGAGTGATTTAGAAATAGAAGAAGAGGCGATTCTACCTGAGCGAGTGGGAGCAGAGAAGATGTTGACCCAATTGTTAGGGTTTCCTCACTATTTCCTAATTTCTTGAAGCGGGGCGGTAGAGATCGGAGGGAAAAAATTTCCATGAATTATCGGAGGGAAAAGATTTTGTTTGTTGATAAATTTAGAGGCGCGATCGGTTTTCGGCGTGAACACTATACCCCTCCAAAACAAATCGCGTGCTAGATTTTTCCTTTCCATAGTTTAAAAAGAAATTTCTTATTTTTTAATTAAATTAATCAAGATTTTAGATGGGCCCGTTTCAAATAGAAAGCTATTATCAGACCCACTTAAATCAGGCTCCATTTGAAACGATTAACTAATGTGGTGTTGCTAATAGAGCTAATTGTAGTAGTGTTTATATCTTTCAAGGATCCCAAGACAACATCAATGGATAGAAAAGTTAGTGGATGACTATTCCCTATCAACTTAAGTTTATAGGAGCTTTATATATATATATATATATATATATATATATATATATATATATATATATATATATATATATATATATATATATATATATATATAGTAAAACTCCTATAAACTTAAGTGATAGAGTTCTTTGTCCACCAACTTTTTATCCATTGATTTTGCATTGAGATTTATGCTAGCATGTGATAAAAATAAATGCACAAATCTCAAAGATAGCATTGATGTGTGCTACAATGCAAAATCAATGGATAAAAAGTTTGGTGGACAAGTGCTTCTATCCACTTAAGTTTATAGGAGCTTTATATATATATATATATATATATATATATATATATATATATATATATATATATATATATATATATATATATATATATATATATATATATATATATGAAGATACCAAGCACAACATAAAATAATTTTTCCACTTTGTAGAACATCCTGAAAGAATAAAGATGAGATATTGGTTGCTTTAGACAAAAGAGGAGAAATTAGAAACAAAAATATAATAAAGAGAATTCACATAAAGAAACAAAAAAATATTATAAAGCTCATCATGTATGAAATTACAGCCCCATAAATATCCTATTGTTAATTCCAAGAAAATAAAACTCATATATTTCTTCTCATATTTTAAAAGTGGAAACTTTAAAGTACTTAACTGCAATCAAATACAACCGGTGGTATTTATGTGCAAAATAAATAAAACTATAGGGTATTTAAGTGCAATTATGCCTAATAACTTTTTTAATAAAAACTTTTTATTTTAAAGCATTATATATGGAACGTTATGATGCATCTAAATGATATTATGCTTTAATAACTCATCCAAAAATCTAAAGAAAATATAATCGACACCGAGGTCACTGTTTAAATGAATCGCCACTCTCTGAGAGTTCCTTAAAAGTCTTTTCTTCGCCTTGCTCCTTCAAACGGCAAAAATTAAATATTAAAGATGTAGAAAACTAAAAATATAAAATAAATCATATCATACTCTCTTTAAAAGTACGAGTTCGGAAAAGCTTTCCATGGTCAATATTACTCTTCACTATTTTGAATATTTCATTTAAATCTTAATCTATTATAACCATAATTATATCATATCCTAATCCTATGTGAACTATCTACAGCTCAACAATTTTTTAAAAATAAGATTAATAAAATAGATGAAATAGGTCCACGATATTAGTTTGTTAAGATAAAGAACTAACATGCTATAATATATAAAGTATTACAAAACAATCCAAAAGTTTTAAAATTACACAAAATACTCTTAAAAGTTTAAAATTACACAAAACATTCTAACGCTTCAAAACTTAAAACAACAAACATGAATTTGAAAATTAATAGCACCTCCAAAGAATTTAAAATCTGCAATTAATACCCTCAACATTTAAAAATGGTAGAAACACCCTCAAAAGTTCAAATAATAAAAAGTACTCTGAAATTCTGAAATTTCAAACTTGCAAACAACAATGATGAAATCAAGGGATTACCATTAGGCACTTGAAAATTTAAAATTTGTAAAAAAATAACCTCAAAGTTATAAAATTGCAAAGCTCCTTCAAAAGTTAAAAATCACAAATAATCTTGAAATTTTAAAACTTATAACCAAGTACATATCAAATCTAGAAACTATCGTGAGACCACTAAACATTTGAATTTTACAAAAAATAATCTAAAGTTTTAATAATTATAAAAAGCACCCTCAAAATTTCAGAGTTGGAAGAAATATCCGACATTCAAAACTTACCACTAACACATGAAACATGAAAACTACAAGCACCCAACTTAAAATTTAAAATTTTAAGAAACACTCTCAAAGTTTTAAAATTTACAAAACACACCCTCAAAAATTCAAAATCAAAAGAAAACGACTAAAATTTCAAACCTTAGCAAAGAAAAGAGTAGTTGTTTGATATTATTTCATTAAGATATATAAATTTAACTTCCAATTTAAGGTTTAGTATTTCTTTTCAAAGATCTAAATATAGTCTAATTTTATCGGAAAAGATAAAGGTGAAGAAGGATTGATGTCTACCAATAAAAATGAAATGAAGAAATGAAAGACAATCGCTTTCAACACTATACTTTCTTAGGTTAAGATTGGTTTCATCTCGATCCAAATAACATGATAATTCAAATTAGTTTCAGATTATATTTATTTTCTCAGAAATTAAATTATCAACATAAAAATTTAAATTGAGTGTAGTTCATTTAAACGAACATTAAAGAAAATTAATAATCACAATGCTAAAATTTAGAGACATAAGTGAGTAAAAACCATCAAAGTGGAACCGAGGAACAAATTTAGTAAAGAAATAAACCAAAAATATTTAATTATGGTATTTAACCATATGCATTGCACGTGCAAAAACCTAGTGTAAACAAAAGACTGAGTTTATAAAGTATCTAGTCTCGCCTACCTCAATAGGAACCGAGAATATTGAGACAAATCGGTAGTTGTCCTCTGTCCTCCGCCTCATCTGCCCCCACCACTCTTTCCCTTGCTCTCCTCATCCGTTTAGCTATTTTGTTGTTTCAATTTGTTGGTGACCGGGGTTTTTGCGTGCTGAGTCCATGTTTTGATTGTTTTCAAAAGGATATTTTATAGAGAAGAGAGTGGAGGTTACTAATATGGGATATGGATGTTTCGGTCGAAAGTGATGTTCTTTGCAGTTTCTATTTTTCGATGCCTACAATGGAAAGATGAAAAATTATATTGTTATTAGCATGATCATTATGAAGGATTAGTGGAGATCATGGATCAAATGAGGAGGTGTCCATTTAATGAGAAGTTATGAGGAATCTAATTGGGGGTCATGGGAAGGATTTGAATTAATGGGTGTAGTTTAATTATGTATGTATGTATGAGTTTCATTTGTTGTGCATGTGTTTTATGGATGCATGTATGTGTTGTGAAGGGCATTTTCGAAAGAAAATGTTTTAACATCCAACACACTTTTATAATAGTATTAGATGAATCTGCTTAGACCAAATCATATATACTTCCTTATAAAAGTGTGAGGTAGGGAAAAACTTTCAATAGTCAATATTACCCTTGATCCTTTTGTATATTACATTGTTATCCTAATCTAATTAATATATTTTGATTTAATTTTCCTAACTAATATCGTTATCCTAATCTATACTAAACTCTACAATTGTTATTTAATTCAAATTTAAATTCATCTGTGAGTGTTGAGATAGATAGACAAGAAGAAAAACTAATACGTATCGAGATAATTAGCATACTTTATAGCTGAGTGATCATCTCCCAAAACCCTAGCGATTAAATCGTATGCAATCGGTGGCTTTCTTTGTTATTAGATAGGAATTTTCGGGTAATTTAGGGTTAGATTCTTTGTTAATCTGTGCAGATTATCTTAAAGGTTGTATTCTTGATAATTGAACTAGCTTGAAGCTTTTGAATAAGTATTAATATATGATGATACATATTATTGTTTATGATTTTGTAATGTTTTTGTGATACCTTGATAGGTAATACCTATAGGCATTTTTAAGATTAATTATGAACATGGTTCAGTATGGGTTTTTAAGAATTTCTGGGAGAGATTTTCTAGAAAAATATATCAGATTTTTAAAAGGTGTTTAAAATCCTGTCTTTCTTTCTATAGAACAATAATGAGGCTTTTGAGATCAAGGACTGGAAGAATCAAAGTGCAGGAGAATTGCGACTTTACAAAGGTTCAGGCATACCTAAAACTATTCAATTCTATTTTATTTGGTTTTCTGTTTTGTGTTTTTTATTATACCTCTGTGACTTTGCTTAATAAGCAGTTAACGTTAAGATGCAAAATTTTCAGATATAACTTCATGTTATTTTATGGTTGATATCAGTAAGTAGGGTGTAGAAGGATAATGTTATGCATATGAATTTAAGCACAATCTATTGGTAGAGATATGATTGCGCAAGGACAAGGCTCCTCACAAATTTTATTTGTATTATTTGTATTTTTAAATTCAACTGTTTGGTCATCCTCTACATTGTTCAACTTGGAATAATGAGATCCATAGTTCTATTAAATTTTCACTTGGCAAAAGACATTTCATTTTTAAAAAGATAGAGAGCTTTTATAACGCTTTTGATTTTGATTTATTTGCATCAGTGAGGTGAACTTACCTAATCATTTTCCAATTAATTTGCCCCGATTTTATAGGTAAGAGTGAAGCTTTTGAATAAGTATTAATATATGATGATACATATTATTGTTTATGATTTTGTAATGTTTTTGTGATACCTTGATAGGTAATACCTATAGGCATTTTTAAGATTAATTATGAACATGGTTCAGTATGGGTTTTTAAGAATTTCTGGGAGAGATTTTCTAGAAAAATATATCAGATTTTTAAAAGGTGTTTAAAATCCTGTCTTTCTTTCTATAGAACAGCAATGAGGCTTTTGAGATCAAGGACTGGAAGAATCAAAGTGCAGGAGAATTGCGACTTTACAAAGGTTCAGGCATACCTAAAACTATTCAATTCTATTTTATTTGGTTTTCTGTTTTGTGTTTTTTATTATACCTCTGTGACTTTGCTTAATAGCAGTTAACGTTAAGATGCAAAATTTTCAGATATAACTTCATGTTATTTTATGGTTGATATCAGTAAGTAGGGTGTAGAAGGATAATGTTATGCATATGAATTTAAGCACAATCTATTGGTAGAGATATGATTGCGCAAGGACAAGGCTCCTCACAAATTTTATTTGTATTATTTGTATTTTTAAATTCAACTGTTTGGTCATCTTCTACATTGTTCAACTTGGAATAATGAGATCCATAGTTCTATTAAATTTTCAGTTGGCAAAAGACATTTCATTTTTAAAAAGATAGAGAGCTTTTATTACACTTTTGATTTTGATTTATTTGCATCAGTGAGGTGAACTTACCTAATCATTTTCCAATTAATTTGCCCCGATTTTATAGGTAAGAGTTAAGATTTTTCAATTTTAGAGAATTAGAGCCATGTATCTTCAATTATTGGGAAATTTGTAGAAAACTTAATTAGAACGTATATTGTACGATATACTAATATAAGACCATAGGATGACATTTGCCAAATTTTTGAAGACTAGGTGGGATGCATGTGCATCGCACATGGTCAAACACTTAGAATCGTTATTTGGGGGTAAATTTGCAACTATGAAGATTTTTTGTTGTATAAGTTCGATTTTCTTAAACCTCTACTTGATGATGATAAGAATGATACTTTTATCCTTGAGCACATTACAACAATAACCAATTTCAGAATTTTGACTGACCTAGGTAAATTCTAAGTAAACATTGGTAATACATGATTAAAAGAATAAAATTTACTCTCTTTACTTGAGGTAAGCTCATGCATATTCAAAATAGAGCACACATGCATAAAATTATTATTGTATTTTTGACTCATCCAGGCAAATCCTAAGTTTTAAACACCAATAATACATGATTAAAAGAATGAAACTTGCTCTCTTTACTTGAGGTGAGCTCCTCATGTTCAAAGCAGATCAAACATACATAAAATTATTACTTTATTTTGACTGATATAGAGAAATCCTACGTTGCAATCACCAGTAATATATGACAAAAGAATGAAATTTACTCTCTTTATACTTGAGGTGATCTCCTGCACATTCAAAGTAGAGCAAATAACTTAAAACTCAAAAACTTGTCTTTAGGAGTTAAAGTTATTCTAGAATTTTATGTAATTAGTTTTGCTCAAGCCTTTATATAGGCATGTCTTTTCTACTTTTTTTTTCTACTTCGTAGTTTGCTCCTCTACTGCTAAGTATGCAACGTTTTTCTCTCTTTCTCGCATATTCTCTTTTTTTTCTCTTTTAAATTACACTATTGTATAAAAGATTTGTTCCTAATTTGATTTTGCTTTGTTAGTTTGTGTTCAGTTATGTTTGCAACCTTCTTATCGTCTTTGATGTTTGCTTGAGATGTATCTTTGGGTTTTATAAGAAGCTTAAACCAGTTAAATATATATACCACTAATCCTAATCCGAACCGGAACTTCATGCCAAATTGACTAGAAAGACCCAAATAAATTTTAATTACTATTCTTGAAAAGATTAACACTTTTTTCTATATTTTATGCTTGCTTGCACTATAATATGTTCTATAATTAAATTATAATTTTCAGTAACTCTAATTATTGTAGCAGATCACGCACAAAAGTAGGAGATGGAAATTGAAGCACTGCAAGCAATTTTGATAAAATGATGTCAAATGTACTACCTTAATTTTGATGCAATTTGATAGTATACTGTAATAGTAATTCTAATATACTTTTTAGAAATAATTTCGTAACTGATTGATTCTAGCGAGAGCAGGCTAGGTACAAAGAATTACTGCTTCCGTTTTAATCAATCAAGTAAGCACACTGATTTTAGTTTGAATATTAAAAAGAAAGCAACTTGAAGTTCAGAATGAAGAAAGCAATAATTTTAAAGTTGGATCTAGAAGACTTTCAGAATATAATTTCTCAGTCAGTCATACTTTTGACACTTGACATCATCAAGTGAAGTTACGAGTTATTTATAATAGAGATTTTATCGAGAGCAATTAATGATTTGTTTTGTCTAGATATAAAAATCATTTATATATGTTTTATAAGATTTATAAAGTTTGTTTTATATTTCAATAATTTTCAATTACTATGACACAAAGATAAATTGAGATTTGAGTAATTACAACTTAGAGAAGAAATTACCCGTGGGAAGATGAAATTCCGATCAAGATTCACAATATATCTTGCACAAATGCACCTTCAAAATCTATATTTAACCAGGTACAATTACAGAGAGTTAGGGTATATATGTGAAAAGTGACTGAAACTGCAATGTATGGAGGTTTATATGTGCAAAGTAGGTGAAACTACAAAGCATTTAAGTGATAATTAGCCTTCAAATTATGCATATATATTTATGCTTCCCTTGACACATGAAAAAAAACATTGCTTTCTCTTGTCAGATGGTCATTCTGATAGTGACAGGTCAGGTAATTCCACAAACAACCATTATACATGTTACGATCCTCTCATGTATGTTCTCATCCTTTCCTTCTATGTACATGCACCAAAAGCCTTCAATTTTACTTCTTTCCCAATTTTATATGTTAATTAAAGATCTGGATTTCTTAAATGAGTTATTATTTATACCATAAAAATTTAAGATGTTTACAGAAAATTTAAAGGTGTTTTAAGATTAAATTTCATATCTCCAATATATATCTATATGGTACATGTATCTATTTAAGAATTGTGTTCATGAGTACCTAAATTGTGCGATTAAGACGCATCTCATCACCATAATTTCTTTCCTCTTTCACTATTAAGAAACTTTATAGATTTATCAAATTTTGTATGAATGGGGACCTCAATAGTTTGATTGTTTCATGACAACTCATGCTTTAACTGGGATTATAAGTATTTATAGGTGACAAAGTCAATTTTGTTGTAGGGAAGGGAGCTAAAGTTGCAATGCAGTTTCTCGGGACATAATGATGATTACTTTCTATTTTTGTGCTGTTTAAAACTCATTTTGATTGGATAATTGTGTATATCAAGTTTTTTAGGATTTGGGTGAGGCATCATCATTCAAATGAGAGATCAGCCCTAGAGGTACCTCTGATTGCTTTGATGTTTATGAGATAATCAAGAAGGCATTTCCTTCAAATTTGTCCAAGTTTCTTACATTAATTTTGATACCTTCATGAAAAGTCATGCTTTAAACTAATAATTTTAGTATTTAATAGTTAATATAAAATAATATTAATTTACTCTATGACAAATTATTTCATTAATTTTAGTTTATTAATTGTCTAACAAATTAATATACGAATTATAACAAAACTAATATTCGTAATTAATAAATTAGATCTAATAAAATTATTAATAGTTTATTTTAATATATAAATTTATTAATAAAATTTAAATACATTTATTAATAAATAAATTTATTAATAAAATTATTAATAAATATTAATTTATTTATTAGTTTAATAATTACATATTGTTATTGATATTATTAGTCCAAATAAAAGTATTAGTTTATTAGTATTAATTGCTAATGATTTAAGGGACTAATATGGGCCCCTTTTTGTGTGTGGTTGGTGCAATTTATAGTTGGCCTTGAGTTTGGCAAGTTCTTCCCAATCAAAAGAGTACAATTGAAACTAACGAGGTTTCAGTAATACAGACATCTCTTTTAATATACTTTTCATAACCATAAACTATTAAGTAAATCAAAAGGAAACAACCAACATATTTAAGCCCATGCACTCCACCTAGTCTAATCTATCTAATACTATTATAAAAGTGGGTTGCTATATTAAAACATTTCTTCTCAAAATGCCTTCCAACACATCCATCTATACATATATGAAATGCACAAATACTTAATTTTGCATAACCTCACAACTGACTGCACATCCATCCATTCATACATACATGATGACACATGCATACTCAATTTTTCATAACCTCCATATTTTTGACCATCAAATTTTTATTTAACCACCCATTCATAACATTCATCCACTAACTCTTGACACTAATTATAACTTTATTCACACGAATGATAAAAAATATTATAACTATTCATCTCCCACCAATCACTATAAATAACAACAAAATCTTATCAAGTTTCACCAACCAAAATTTCATTCATAATCAAAATTTAGATGCGGAAGAAAGAAGCCAAACCTACACGTCTCACAACCCACAAGAATCAAGTCCATTTCTCTCATAAATGGAACTCGACGCTTGAGAGTATATCAATTTGCCCCTCCAAACCTATATAAGCATCTTCGACTACCCCCGTCCAGGACCTCAAAGACGCTATCAATCACGTGAATTGCATAACTACTAATGTATTTTTTAGAAGCAAACTAAACATATCAATACATGCGATTTATTTTGATTTTATGTTTACCCTTAGTTTGGTATGTATCCATAAAATAAGAATTTCGTATGTATCCATAAAATAAGAATTTGGTATGTATCCATAAAATAAGAATATGAATGCATTTATCATGCATAGTCAAATATGAATGCATTACATATGCATGATTAGTTCACTTATGTTGGTTTTGACTATAATTTTAAGAAATTTTGCTATTTTCTCTTTAGATATGAATGCAAATATGAATATCTATGCATCCTTGATTTATGATTGTACTCAAGATAGAAGCTAATGTGGTACATATTTACAATTAGAATTTTTTTCCTTTGGGCATGTAAGACCATTTTGAAATTCTCCTTTTAGACTCCAGAAAATGAAATTCCTACATATGCATTAATTTTTCAAATTCTCTTAAATATGGTGTACCTTCTATGCAACTATCATTAAGTAGTGCAAAGTAAGAAAAAAAGAATATAATTGGTAAAGGAGGAAGAACGAATATGTGTTTATGAAGAAATTTAAGAGAAGAAAAATTTTAATGTCGGTACACCCTTCAAATTTGCATATCACTTATACTATAAGTTCAAACAATTATTTTGTTTATTTCATGAAGTGTATCTCATCCTCCTAATTCTTTAATATTTGGCTTTTAAGTATATATCATCCAAAAAGCATTTTGCTTTAAATTATTTAAAGGTATCACACTTTGTATCATTTTTATAAATAAAAAGTTATAGATTTCTAGAAACTCGTGCAAAAAAAAAAAGAAACCTTAACATGATTTTTTTGAGGAATCAAAGGATTCTATTACATAGCTTCAAGAATGATTTGAGTATAGATATAGTCTGGACCATCCCTAGAGTTAGAGAAAGAGGTACATTTATATCTACAAGCAAAATGGGCTAATTTATGTGCGCAAGTGTTTCCCGAGCATCGAATATGGCTGACATAGGAGTAGGTGAATAATCTGAAAAGATTCCAACAATCACCAAGTATGCCAGAGAGAACATGAGGGTGAGCGATGATGCCATGAAGCATGAGCACGAGATCCAAACAGTCAGATTCCATGATGATGGCGTTCCACCCGTTGGCGAGGGCGAGGCGAAGGCCAATGAGGAGAGCATAGGCTTCAGCTTCAAGGGGAGTTGAGGGGGTGCGAAAAGTGTTGTATGAAAGGAGATGAGCACCTAGATGATTGCGAGCAATAACGCCGATACCGTGAGCAACGTGGAATGAAGGCGGTCCACATTAATCTTCACAATGTTGGACGGAGGAGGGACCAAACTGTTGTGATGCAATGTTGAATAGGGACCCGTGGGTGTCATGCCGAGGATTGCAACCGCAATATACTTCAACTAGGGTGAGAGTTGTTTGAGAATTTTGGTGTTTATTTTTGAAGATGACATCACACCTAGCTTTCCAAATAAACCATAACATGACGATGCAAAACCACTACGGAAGGTTGTGAATGGGAGAGTTAAATGGAGGGTGCAACCATTCTTCTAACCACATGATCGAGTGGTTGAAGTAGGAATGAGGCGCCGATACGGTCCGTGATAGAGCGAGAAAACTTGCAAGATATGAAAAGATGGTTTAGGGACTCAATATCAGCATCACAAAGGGGGCAGCGAGGATCAATCAACATACCATGCTTCCCAAGAACATCCCTGGAGGGGAGACCATTGTTAATAGCCCTCCAAATGAACAACTTCACACGCGATGGGATTATTTTAAGCTTCAGGATCCTCAAGGATAACTTAGTAGTAGGGGATGGGGGGTTTATATCATGTTGTGAATCTAACCAAAGAAGGTTATAAATAGCTTGAGATGAGAAGACGGGGGTGAAAAGACCGTTCCAAATAAGAGAGTCTTCAGAAGAGAGCTCGGGTTGTTGACGAGGTCGTGCAAGATTGACTTTGCAGTTGCCTAATCAAAAGCAGTTCAGATGAGGTTGATATTCCAAGAGTTCGAAGCCTCATCAATGAGGTCAGCTACAGTAGAAATGTTGAAGCTACTGGAAGGCGCCGAGGAAATGGGGGTGGATTGGTTGGAAGTCCACAAATCATCAAAGATGGAAATGCTTCGACCATTCCCTATAGACCAAGAACAACCCTTCTTGACGGACTTTCTCCCCATGAGAATGATACGCCACATAGGAGACGAAGAGGATTTAACAGAGGCAGTCCAAAAATTTTCATTTTTGAGATATTTGTCAGCAAGAATGATTGGCCAAATCGCCTCCTTATCATGAATAAATTGCCAAGTAAGCTTGCTAAGAAGGGCAATGTTAGATTCATGCGAACTCCGGATACCAAGACCACCAAGAAAATTCAGTTTTTGAATGGATCTCCAATTGATGAAATGAGCTTTTCTTTGTGATGGATCATGGTTCCACCAAAACTCTTATAAATTTTATCCACTTGATTGCAAATTTTCTTAGGAAAAGGGAAGTCGCCATATGGTAGGAGGGAAAGCTTGATAGAGTGGATTGAATGAGGATTGATCTTCCCACTTGAGATAAGACCTTATTTTTCCAACCCGCCAATGAGGATTGAGTTTTGGAGATAATATCTTTGAAGTCCTTGTTCAGACCCAATTTGGAGATAATGCGCGACCCAAGATACTTGTCATCCGAAGTCATATCAACCACGTTAAAGATGGATCGTATGGCACTTTTTGATTGGGGAGGCGTTCCATGACTGAAGAAAATGGAGGACTTCTCAAAATTTATGGCCTGTCCAGTAATGTTTCCGAACGAAGCTAGGGTGGCTTTGATAATATTGCACTCCATCAAGTCTCATTTGCCAAAGAGAAGGATGTCATCGGCAAACATAAGGTGGGTAAGGGGAATGACATTCTTGGATAATCTGAGTCCTTTGATGCTACCCATCTGGAGATTTTGTGTGAGCATCCTCGATAGAACTTCCATGATGACGATGAATAGGAAGGGGGAGAGAGGACAACCTTGGCGAAGACCCTATGACTCTTGAAAAACCCCTCAGGGGAACCATTGTTTACAACTGAAAAAGAGGGACTCGCAATACACGCATGAATTAGAGATCTGCAAGTAGAATCAAAACCCATTAGAAATAAAATATGGTCCAAGGATGGCCATTCAACTCGATCAAAAGCCTTGGACATATCAAGTTTCAAAGCAAAGAAACCGGGTTTGGCTTTAGTAGATTTGAGGTAGTGGAAGGCTTCTTTGGCAAGGAGAATGTTATTGGTGATGGTTCTGCCTTCGATAAAGGCTCCTTGGAAGGGTGAAATAAGGGATTTAAGGTGAGGCTTAATAAGATTAGCTAGGATTTTTGTGATAACTTTGTAGGCAACATTTGTGAGGCTAATCGACGGTAGTCATTTGGGGAAATACATGGGTTTTTCTTAGGGATGAGGACAATATGGGTGTGATTTAAACCATTTGGTAGTTGATGGGTAATGAAGAAGCTTTGAATTGTTTTCACAAGATCATCACCAGAGAAGTCCCATGTTTTCTGAAAAAAGTAAGCAGGGAGTCCATCGGGACCCGGGGTTTTTAGGGGGGACATGGAGGCTAAAGTGTTTCTAATAGTGAGGGGGTTAGGGATTGTGGATATGGCTGTGCGATGGAAGGGGGACATGGTTTGGGGCGTCCAAAAGTTGAGGAGATGCAAGTCCGTAACCCCGGAGGAGGAGTAAAGATTTTGAAAGAAGTTGATGAAGACATCAACAATTTCATTGTCAAACATAGTGATGGACCCGTCAGGCTTCAAGATGGAGGAGATTTTGTTAATCTTAGCCCTATTCTTTGTGTACAGATGGTAGAAGGTTGTGTTGCGATCACCGGAGGTAGCCCATTGAACCCGAGAATATTGACGCCAATGGAGCTCTTCAAGGTTAAGGAGGTGGTCAAGGTTAGAGAGAAGCTCTTTCTCTTTCGAGATGTTAGCGTTGGATGGTTGTTGTTGCTGGATATGAGCAATGGTAGATTAAAGTTCAGTAATTTTGATTGGGATAGAGTCAAACTCTTTAGCTTTCCATTTGAGGACCTCTCTTCTGATGTTTTGGGCTTTTCGAGGGATAGGGGCATGAATGGACCATGAACGAGCAATAGTATTGATGAACTCCGGATGATTGATCCAATGGGCTTCCAATCGAAAAGCTTTCTTCTTGGTTTTCTTTTTGCTATGAAGAGAGACCAAAATAGGGCAATGGTCACTGCCAGTGGCTGGGAGATGGAGGACAGCTGCAGAGGAAAAGGAAAGGCGCCAATCTGTAGAACAGAGAGCCCTATCCAGTCTTTCTTTGACATTTAGATGAGCCCGACGGCGGTTCGACCAGGTGAAGGCAGGGCCATCATAGCCTAAGTCCATGAGTGCGGCATTTGAAACAAAATTGTTGAAATCTCTGAGGTCTGATGATGAGGGTGTATTACCTCCTTGTTTTTCTCTAGGAGATAGAATAGCATTAAAGTCTCCAACACACAACCATGGTTTGGAGAAGGAAGAGGCGAGGTGGAGGATTTCGTCCCAGATTCGTTTACGACTCTTTCGTGCGGGAGCACCATAGACACAGACAAGAGTCCAAGGGAAAGGAACAATGCATTCGGCGATGATGAAGTTTGGGGAACTTACAGTTATAGATTCAATAATTGGATTATTCCATAACAAGCAAAGACCCCCGGAGAGGCCTATAGCTAAAACTGAGTGGTGAGAGTTGAAGGGGAGTGAAGGAAGAAGAAGATCAAGATGCTGTTTACCACATTTGGTCTCTGAAAGGAAAAGAATTTGAGGGGAAGAGGCTTTGAGATGGAGTAGAAGGTGCTTGCGAATGGTCGAGGTGTTAGTTCCTTGGTTTTGATGATGTTCTAACAAATAATTTATAACTAATCTTGTTTGTCTAGTATTTGTGTTTTCATGTTTATTCTAGGCAAACAATGTGTTGGAGGATGGATGGACTTGCGCCTACACGATCATATCCATTGGAAGATGGGAGGAATAGTGGAGTGAAGCAATGCAATTCAAGTCAAGATTCAAGATCAAGCTTCATCCATAGCCAAGACAAGCTTATTGTAAATCTCAAGCTTGAGTACATTAGTTTAGGTTTATACTTGTGTGTTTATACTTAGAGCTCAAGATTCATACACACACACATTTATTTTGATTTATCACCGTTTTGGATTATAGACTTAACGACATGATTTTATAACTTTTCTCAAGTTTATAAATCCATTGGAAAGTGTTTCAAAACGTGTTTTAAAAAATAAAAAATCTCAAGTTTATATCTTTTCAAACATGCACTAACATGAACGATACACACTTTTTGTTTCTATTACAAAACAAGTTAAAATTGAGAATTTATTGTATCCATGGTTCATTGATTTTATCACATTAATTTATATCTTATATAAAGTCCATAAACCAAATCACAAGATCTCAATACTTGTTCATGTTCAAAATCATGCTTTTCACGATCGTATTTTTCATGTTTTTACAAAACAATTGAGTTTTAACAATTGGAAAATGCAATTTGAAAATTTTCTTCGTTTACAAGTTTATCTTTATATATACAAACATTTTCCCAATTTTTACTAATTTTGGAGTTGTTTTGTTATTTTCAATTGAGTTTACAAAAGAAGTTTTCAGCAGTTTTTAGAAACTGTTTATTTGTGTTCAAATAATTATTTCTCACAAATGGAAAGTGATATTTCAGAAATTCTTTTTGTAAAATGTTTATATATATCTTTATAACCTTCCCTAAATATTTCATAATATTTGGAGTTGATTTACTGTGTCAAATTGATTTTACAATGTCAAGTATTTTAGCAGTTTTTCAGAATCTAAAATATCTTTCCTAAAATAATTATTTATCACAAATGGGAAGTGATATTTTAGAAATTTTTCTCTAACATGTTCCTATACATGTTTAGAAACTTCTATCAAAATTTCATGATTTTGGAGTTGATTTACTATTTGTAATTGATTTTACAAAACCAGCTATACAAATTTCCAGAATGCTGGATTTTGGGGTATTTTGGTCTTTTCAGCCTATAACGGCTAGTAACGGCTAGTTTTATTTTTGAGTGTTTTGCTGGTGGTTTTAGTTGAGGCAGAGTTAGGTTGGAGAGAAGGGTCTAGAAGGTTTTATAGGTGGAGGGGGATAAAGGGATATTATGGCTTTGGGCAGAGGCATTGGGAGGATGATCTGTTTGATTTGTAAGTGTTTTCAGTGTGTCAGGGCTCAGAGGTGGAATAGTTGACTTAGGGGTGTTTATAGAAAAATTTGTAGGGATGGATAGAGCCAGAGGGTCTTTAGGTGATGTACTTTTGACAGAAAGGCTATGGGGAGTAGCTTCACATGTGAGCAAGGAGAAGGGGATTTTCGATGTGGAAGAGGTAGCTAGATCCTTGGGCTTTGTGACTGTGGGTGTATGATGATCCTCAGGCTTATCATGCTCCGGCACCAAGATGTGGGGGGACGAGATCCAGCTATGAGGGGTTGCTTCTGGAGAGTGAGGGTGGTGTGGGGTTGATGTTGATTTTTTAGTTGATGATGCACGGAGATTGTTCGGAAGTTTGGGGTCTAGGAGATGGGCGAATTTGGATCTAAGCTCTGGAGAGGGGAGATTATGAAGGGCACGACGAGCTTGGCATCTTGAATCGCAGTCGAGGATAGTGTGGCCTATAAGGCCGCAAAAAGTACAAAATCTTGGCAAGCGACCTTAACATGATTGAAATGATCGAATACTAAAAAAATCCCTAAGCCTTATTTTCATTCGAAATCAGTTAAAACTTGAATTTTTAAATTTTAAATGTGTTGTGATCCTTTAGTTAAACAAAGACGACAAGTAGTCAACGCATGTACACTATACTAGTTATAGAAAAAGAGCATATAGGAATCGTTAATATGTTCTTAACAGGCCTATTTTGACATTTTGATGGGCTTGCATAGGCCTGAATTTGCAGGGGACGATTTATTTGCCTGCAAGGCTGCGACGACTTCATAGGCAGCCCATTTCAGCTATCCATTCGTGAAATGAAGTTCATGCAGCAGACTAGCGAAAAATATTATGCTAACTATCACTTAAATACTTATAGTTTACCTGACTTTACACTTGTATACCTTGTCTTTCATCTTGACATTCAAATACCCTATAGTCTACACGACTTTACACTTATAAACCCTAATTTTTTTTCCTTGACAGTTAAATACCCTATAGGTTTCATGATTTTGCACTTATATACCGATCTTTTTTCTTGATATTTAAATACCCTATTATTTTTTGAAAGCAGCATATTACTGTCTTTTCTTAGCTAAACACTGTCCTGTTATCATTAAATTTTCTAAATTTTTATGTAACTTGCATATGATAAAAATTGATCAACTATGCTCCTGCAAGGTCATATTTTCAAATAAAAACTCATTTTAATCTTATTTACTCCCACTTAAAGTTCATCTCTACATCAGTTTTAGTCTGATTCAACCAACTCCAAGGAATAATTAACCAATTTTTATCATGCGCATATCACATCGGACCTTTTAGGAGAATATTTCAACATTTAATTAAAAGAAGGTAGTAAAGTGCTATTTTAAAAACTAATAGTGTATTTAAATGTAAATAAAAAGAAAAGATAGTGTATATTGGCGCAAAGTGCTGTAAACTATAGGGTATTTAAGTGTCAAGAAAAACAATTGGGTATATAAGTACAAAGTCGTGTAAATTATAGTGAAGTGCTATTTTAGATTCTAGTTAATGTTACTTGAAATGGATGACCTTAAATTTGATTCTTCCTATTGATAATGAGAGCATAATTTTCTTGATAATTGATGGTTACATGGTGGCAGTTATCTAAAGTGCTCAAGAAATTAAGGGTACCTTAATATGTCTAGATCTTCTTATTAGCAAAATACAATATAAAATAAAATAAACTTATTGGGCATGGAAACGGGCTTCAAAGTCCAAACTGTGATCCAACTACAACCCACGCAGGGTTCACTAGGGTTGTCAACATATCTATTATCAAATGACTAACTTGCAGACTTGCAAAATATTGACAAAATACTAGGAGAATATATACATTTAGTCATGCATTTTAATCTAATTTAATACTATTCTCAAAGTGTAAAGGGTGTTAAAACTTTTCATCCTAAAATATCCTCCAATTTTATATTTATGATTGCAAAATTGTCCTTTGCATTATGGGTATTTATGTAATTTATGTTACACATACATATAATTTAATGGCATAGTAGTAACTAAAATAAACAATTTGGTCAAGTTAAAAAAAAATTTCTTTGGCAAGTTGCAACTGGGTGGGAGTGTTCACTCTTAACTCTTTACCTTCCAGCTGTCGGTAACTGTATTGTATGGTCATTTAACTATACTTCACTATTATTAATTGTAAATTAATAATTATTTATTTGATATATGGCCAACGCCTCTCTGTCTCTCTACCTATTTATTGCCTCCTTTCTTCTTCTCTAAAACGCATTACTCAATTTACACATACCTCTGTGGAATCTAAAGGTTGTAAGATCTCTAATAAGACTTGATTACCTTAAAGAGATTGATAAAAACTAAAGCGAAGCAATAATTCTAATCCATGATTTGGATCTTGTGTGGATTGATGGATCTTCTAATCTTAGGGTTCTTTCTTCCTTAGATCTCTTTTTAGATGGGGTAAAAGAGATGAGAATTCTTGTGTTAACCCTAGATTAGGACCATAACCCCATATATATAGGTGTTGCACTTTTACAATTTGGCCCCTCATCAAATTGTAATTACAACCTCGTATCACATTTAGCCCATGACAATATATAAATACCCGATAACCCAACTTAATTGATCACTTCAAGGCTTTAAGTGATAGATTTACATTAATTTAACATATGTGCCCACAAATAGATTTAATTAGATTTAAATCTAACAATCTCCCACTTGGGCACCATATGTATCCTTAAATGTGTATTACCTTATGAGCTCAAAATCTCTATCACATACAAGGGTATTTCCAAACAATCTCGCCCATTGACAATATCAATATAGGATCAAAGCGTTTCGCCACATTTATCGTGACTAAACCCATCAATGGTCACATATACTAATACCAAATGACATAGATCAATCATGGATGTACAAAGATGAAAATTACATGCAATGTGATCCGTGCATGCCTATTTTCAACTGGTCCTACCGAAACTTTAGTGAGGTCAACTTTAATCATAATGTAACAGAGTGGTTAATCAATACTTTATTCGACGAAAAATAACCAAAGCCCTAATAGGTCCAAAATACTCATAAAGCAATAAAATCACAAACTCCCACTAAAACATGATATCCTCAAATATTACCACCCCATATGAGCAAGGTGCTCTTGAAAATTTTGGGTGGTAACTTTAGTAAGAGGATCTGCTATCATGGAGTTTGTCCCAATATGCTCTATGGATATCTCATTCCCACTCACTTTCTTTCACAACTAGGAACTTAATGTCAATATGTTTTGACTTAGTTGAGCTTCATTGTTGTTGGAATACATGATCATGGATTTATTGTCACAAAATAACTTTAGTGGTCTTTCAATATTTTCCGAATACGCATCAGCTGAAAATTTCGCAGCCATATTCCATGATTGGATGCCTCATGACAAGCTATAAATTCGCCGCCATAGTGGAGGAAGCTACAAGTGTCTGTTTGACACTTTTCCATGATATAGCTCCTCCCGCTAACATATAAATGTAGCCCAAGTAGACTTTCGCTGTTTTGCATCAAAGAAAATCGAATCGAGTACCCAATGACCTCCAACGATCGATTTCGTATGTGAGCATATAATCTTTTTTTTAAGATACCGCGATAACCTTTTTGATCAGCGATCCAATGATCCATCCTGTGGTTGCTTAAGTATCGCCTAACATCCCAACAATGTACGCAATATCCGACGGTACATACTGAGCATACATTAGACTCCTACACCAAGCATAGGGAATCTTCGCATTTCCAATTTCAAGGTTACCTTTAGGGCATTGATTGAGACTAAACTTGTCTCCTTTAGAAACAGGGTATCACCGGTCGCAATTTTGCATGCCAAACCTTATGAGTACTTTATTGATATAGCTCTTTTGTGATAATCCAAGTATACCTCGAGAACGATCTCGATGTATCCGGATTCCTAATATAAAGAGGCGCCCCAAGATCTTTCATCTCAAAATTCTTTGATAGAAATCTCTTGGTTTCAGGCAACAAGCCTATATCATTAGTGGCAAGCAAAATGTCATCCACATACGAACTGTAAAAATATACTTACTCCCACTGAATTTTTGATATACACAATCATCAACAATATTCATCTCAAAACCAAACGAGATAATTATTTGTTGAAACTTGTGGTACCATTGACGAGGAGCTTGCTTGAGTCCATAAATGGATTTCCTTAGTTTACAAACCATATTCTTTGGGTCTCGACACAAAGTTTTCTCATTGTACCATATAGATCATCTCATCAATGTCTCCATTGAGAAATGCGCTTAACATCCATTTGATGTAACTCAAGATTGAAATGAGCAACAAGTGCCATGATAGTCCTGAAAGAGTCTTTCGATGAAACCGAGAGAAAGTCTCAGATAGTCAATGCCTTCCTTTCGAGTATAGCCTTTAGCTACAAGATGCTTTATACTTTTCCACATTACCATTTGCATCCGGCTTGGTTTTAAATATCCATTTACAACCAATTGGTTTTGCACCTTCGGCAATGGGACAAGTTCCCAAACCTTATTGTCTTGCATAGACTTGTACTCCTCATTCATGGCATCAATCCACTTTTGAGAGTTAGAACTTTTCATGGCCTGAAGGAAGTTGATTGGATCATCTTCCATCATTCCATTACTTTCCTAATGTTCTTGAAGAAATACAATATAATCATCCCAATAGCATTTCTCCTTTCTCTCGTGGATCTCCTTAATGGCACCGGTTCTTGAGGTTGTTGAGTTTGTTCTTCCGAACAGGAGTTGTTCAATATCGCTTCTTGAGGTTCGGATTCATTTCTTGAACAATAATGTATAGGTACTTGAATATTGTCGAAATGACTGTATGGATTGGATTTAAAGCTAATTCCTCCTCAAAGGCAATGTCTCTAACCTTATTTCTCCCCCCAAACTCAACATCCTCAAAGAATGTTGCTGTTCCCGTCTCAAAAATATTCTTGAGTGTGGGATCATAAAACTTATAGCCCCGATCGCTCGAATACCCATAAAGTAGTCTAACTGTTTTGGAGTCCAATTTCTTTTCATTTGGCCTATAAGGCCTTGCCTCACTGGACATCCCCAAATATGTAAGTGTTTAGACGGCCACCACCCAAAGCTCATAAGGTGTTTTAGCAACCGCTATTTATACTCTAAGAATGTAAGCCGCAGTCTTTAGTGCTTCTCCCAGAGTGACTCGTAAAGAAGAATGAGCAATCATACTTTTACCATATCCTTAAGAGTCCTGTTTGCCTTTTAGCTACACCATTCATGCTAGGTGATCCCGGCATGGTAACGCGACGATACCGAATTCTCTAGGTATCTAGCAAATGGTCCCGGACGTTCACGAACCATCATATCTCAGTAGTACTCACCACCACGATCGATCTAACAGCTTTAATCTTTTATTGAGTTGGTTCTCAACTTCGATTTTAAAAGATTTGAATACGTCCAGACTCGATTTTTCTTTAATGAGATATAGGTACCCATAACGTGAGTAATCGCTATGAATGATATAAAATATTGTTGACCATTCCGAATGTCGTAGGGAATGGCCCACAAATATCTGTATGTATCAATTCTAAGACGCCGAAGATCTGTTGGCACCTAATCTCTTAACTTTAGTCTGTTTTCCTTTGATACCAATGCATACATCAAAGTCTCAGAAAATCAAGGGAATCCAAAATACCATCGGACACAAGACGCTCAACTCTACCTTTTGAGATATGACCCAAGCGCTTGTGCCATAATGATGTGAATTTTCCTTATTTAATTTACGCTTAGTACCACGTGATTCCACATTCGGTTTCATTATAAGAAGCAATCAGATCAAGCAAATATAGGTTATCAAAGTACTCAAGAAACCAGTTCCCACAATATTTGAATTTAAAGATAAGCTAGCCGGTTATTTCCAAATGAACAATAATAACCTGATTTGTCCAATAAAGGAATAGAAACCAAATTCCGTCTAAAAGACGGGACTACAAAAGTATCTTTCAAATCCAAATAGGAACCAGTTCCTAACAATAACCTAAAGTGCCCAATTGCTTCCACATCTACCATTGTCCATCACCACAAAGATGTGTCTTTCACCATCACTTGGCTTTCGGTAGCTCAGGCAACCCTGAATAGAAACACTTATGTGAGTAGTAGAAGCCGAATCTAACCACCAAGTGTTTCTAGGTACTGAGACTAAATTAACCTCGAATCAGACAAAGTAAGGAAGCATTCTTTTGACACGCACGTGATATTTGGTACAATCCTTCTTTACGTGTCCATTCATTTACAAAGAAACAACCCCGATTATCCTTATGTTGTTTCTTTTGAACTGGACCCTAGCGCTTCCTTATCATTCTTTATTTTCTTGCCCTTATCCTACGTAACAAATGAGCACTCTTCGCCTTATCTTGCTTCAATCTGTCTTCTTCTTGACACGTATGAAATGAGCTCATTCAGAGTCCATTTCTCCTTTGACAGCTTATAACTGACCTTAAATTGATTGAATTGTGCGAGGAGAGACAGAATCAGATGCACTAGTAACTCGTCACATAGATCGAAGCTGCCTTAAGTTTTGAAGCAATATGAGACATTTCCATAATGTACTCCCCGATATTTCCTTTGCCCTTATACTTCATTGAAATCAAGCGAGCTAAAAGCTGCTTGTTTCTACCTTATCGCTTTTAGCAAAACGCTTTCAATTTCGCAAGGAAATCTTTGGCTTTAGTAATCCCTTCGGATTCGTGGCCTAAAGGCTTCCTAATGCCGCTTGATGATCATGAGACTCATGATTTGAACGCCCCAACTCTCACCTCTTCTTTGCATCAGGGAGTCTAAGGAGAGGTTGAGGTTGTTCATCCTTAATGCAAGGTCTAGATCCATGCCCAAGAACAATTAGAATGTTCTCTTCCAAATCTTGAAATTAGACCCATTTAACATGGGAATTGAGTCGATGTTAGCGTAAATGGTTGCAGCAGATGCATTAGCTGAAATAAACAAAAGATTTCACATTAATAGCTGTAATTATTAATCAATAACATTCAAATAATGACATATCCCCATCCAAGATATCGTACAACATTAATATCAAGTCTTTGGACAAGAATATTAACTCAAGTGATATCTTGTTGCAATGATCAAACATCGACAATAACACATGTCAAACAACAAACCCTCTTTGGATTGATTTGTTATCCACATGTAAACCTTATAATTGTCACGCTTATCATCACAGATGTGCGATACGCCTAAATAAATATTAATCTTCCTTTAAATGATTAAATATCTACCGAAAAGTATACACACAATCATCTAACATCCTTCATGAACAATCTACACAAGAGAGGTTACTTTGGCAACATCTTGCTTCAATTAATCATTTAGAATGAGAGACCAACTTAATTCCTTAGTGTCATAATACTTGAATGAAATAATTGATTAACACCGAAATTTAATTGAGTTTGCTCAATTGAGCACCCAGGCTCTTGAGTTTGAACTCATGAGGTTCGACTTGAGTTCGAACGGTGAGGTTCGACTTGAGTTCGAACTACGAGGTTCGACTTGAGTTCGAACCACGAGGTTCGACTTGAGTTCGAACGGCAGGTTCGACTTGAGTTCAACGGCGAGGTTCGACTTGAGTTCGAATCATGAGAATTAATTTGCGAATCGGTTCGCCGGAATTGAACCGAAGTTCGACAAAAGCAAACACGAGGTTCGCTAAAATAGGGCCGTGAACACAAGGTTCGACCGAATGAACACGAGATTCGCCAAAGTGAACACAAGGTTCGATGAATGAACACGAGGTTCGCCAAAGTGCGAGGTTCGCCAAAGCGAGGTTCGCCAAAGTAAGCGGTTCGCCGTAAGGCGGGTTTGCAAAGGACGAGGTTCGCCGGCTAGGTTCGCCAAAAGGAACCGAGGTTCAAAGTGCGAGGTTCGCAAAAGGTTCGCCAAAATGAACCGAGTTTGCCAAATGAACCGAGGTTCGCTAAATGCAGGTTCGCCAAAAGGAACCTCGAACCTCGCCTCAACTAAGGAACCCCTTAGGGTTTAGATTCAACCGCCAAAGCCGCTTAGGCTTTTGAACCCATTAGGGTTTATTCGTGATGGCCGCCGCCGTCACAAAACCAAAAAATTTTTTTCTTAAAACTCAATCCGGATCCAAACCTTATATTAATTTTCTAAAATCATAGAAAATTTAACAAAAATCGAAAAATTACCGCTCAAGATGCAAAAATTTTTACTGCTCATCGAGTTATTTAATTTACTTGTTCATCCGAGATCAAACCTCATCGTTCACCGTGAGTTATTTAATCTATGTTCATCCGAACAAATTACCGCTCATCCGAGATCAAACCTTTACTGCTCATCCAAAAATTACTGCTCATCGGCCAAAACATTTATCGCTCATCCGAACCCACAAAATCCCTAAGCCTTATTTTCATTCAAATCAAAACTTGAATTTTTAAATTTTAAATGTGTTGTGATCCTTTAGTTAAACAAAGGCGACAAGTAGTCAACGATGCACTATACTAGTTATAGAAAAAGAGCATATAGGAATCGTTAATATGTTCTTAACAGGCCTATTTTGACATTTTGATGGGCTTGCATAGGCCTGAATTTGCGATTTATTTGCCTGCAAGGCTGCGACGACTTCATAGGCAGCCCATTTCAGCTATCCATTCGTGAAATGAAGTTCATGCAGCAGACTAGCGAAAAATATTATGCTAACTATCACTTAAATACTTATAGTTTACCTGACTTTACACTTGTATACCTTGTCTTTCATCTTGACATTCAAATACCCTATAGTCTACACGACTTTACACTTATAAACCCTAATTTTTTTCCTTGACAGTTAAATACCCTATAGGTTTCATGATTTTGCACTTATATACCATCTTTTTTCTTGATATTTAAATACCCTATTATTTTTGAAAGCAGCATATTACTGTCTTTTCTTAGCTAAACACTGTCCTGTTATCATTAAATTTTCTAAATTTTTATGTAACTTGCATATGATAAAAATTGATCAACTATGCTCCTGCAAGGTCATATTTTCAAATAAAAACTCATTTTAATCTTATTTACTCCCACTTAAAGTTCATCTCTACATCAGTTTTAGTCTGATTCAACCAACTCCAAGGAATAATTAACCATTTTATCATGCGCATATCACATCGGACCTTTTAGGAGAATATTTCAACATTTAATTAAAAGAAGGTAGTAAAGTGCTATTTTAAAAACTAATAGTGTATTTAAATGTAAATAAAAAGAAAAGATAGTGTATATTGGCGCAAAGTGCTGTAAACTATAGGGTATTTAAGTGTCAAGAAAAACAATTGGGTATATAAGTACAAAGTCGTGTAAATTATAGTGAAGTGCTATTTTAGATTCTAGTTAATGTTACTTGAAATGGATGACCTTAAATTTGATTCTTCCTATTGATAATGAGAGCATAATTTTCTTGATAATTGATGGTTACATGGTGGCAGTTATCTAAAGTGCTCAAGAAATTAAGGTACCTTAATATGTCTAGATCTTCTTATTAGCAAAATACAATATAAAATAAAATAAACTTATTGGGCATGGAAACGGGCTTCAAAGTCCAAACTGTGATCCAACTACAACCCACGCAGGGTTCACTAGGGTTGTCAACATATCTATTATCAAATGACTAACTTGCAGACTTGCAAAATATTGACAAAATACTAGGAGAATATATACATTTAGTCATGCATTTTAATCTAATTTAATACTATTCTCAAAGTGTAAAGGGTGTTAAAACTTTTCATCCTAAAATATCCTCCAATTTTATATTTATGATTGCAAAATTGTCCTTTGCATTATGGGTATTTATGTAATTTATGTTACACATACATATAATTTAATGGCATAGTAGTAACTAAAATAAACAATTTGGTCAAGTTAAAAAAATTTCTTTGGCAAGTTGCAACTGGGTGGGAGTGTTCACTCTTAACTCTTTACCTTCCAGCTGTCGGTAACTGTATTGTATGGTCATTTAACTATACTTCACTATTATTAATTGTAAATTAATAATTATTTATTTGATATATGGCCAACGCCTCTCTGTCTCTCTACCTATTTATTGCCTCCTTTCTCTTCTCTAAAACGCATTACTCAATTTACACATACCTCTGTGGAATCTAAAGGTTGTAAGATCTCTAATAAGACTTGATTACCTTAAAGAGATTGATAAAAACTAAAGCGAAGCAATAATTCTAATCCATGATTTGGATCTTGTGTGGATTGATGGATCTTCTAATCTTAGGGTTCTTTCTTCCTTAGATCTCTTTTTAGATGGGGGTAAAAGAGATGAGAATTTTGTGTTAACCCTAGATTAGGACCATAACCCCATATATATAGGTGTTGCACTTTTACAATTTGGCCCCTCATCAAATTGTAATTACAACCTCGTATCACATTTAGCCCATGACAATATATAAATACCCGATAACCCAACTTAATTGATCACTTCATGGGTTTCTTAAGTGATAGATTTACATTAATTTAACATATGTGCCCACAAATAGATTTAATTAGATTTAAATCTAACAATCTCCCACTTGGGCACCATATGTATCCTTAAAATGTATTACCTTATGAGCTCAAAATCTCTATCACATACAAGGGTATTTCCAAACAATCTCCCCATTGACAATATCAATATAGGATCAAAGCGGTTTCTACACATTTATCGTGACTAAACCCATCAATGGTCACATATACTAATGCCAAACATAGATCAATCATGGATATGCAAAGAAAATTACATGCAATGTGATTCAGGTGCATGCCTATTTTCAACCTGGTCCTACCGAAAACTTTAGTGAGGTCAACTTTAATCATAATGTAATGAGGTTAATCAATACTTTATTCCGAATGTAAATAAAGCTCCAATAGGTCCAAAATACTCATAGCAATAAAATCACAAACTCCCACTAAAACATGATATCCTCAAATATTACACCCATATGAGCAAAGTGGTGTTTGAAAAATTTTGGGTGGTAATCCTTAAAAGAGGATCTCGCTATCATGAGTTTGTCCCAATATGCTCTATGGATCGGCCCACTGTACTTTTCTTTCACAACTAGGAACTTAATGTCAATATGTTTTGACTTAGTTGAGCTTCTTGTTGTTGGAATACATGATCAGGATTTATTGTCACAAAATAACTTTAGTGGTCTTTCAATATTTTCCGAATATTGCATCAGCGGAATTTCGCAGCCCATATTCCATGATTGGATGCCTCGACAAGCTATAAATTCGCCGCATAGTGGAGGAAGCCAAGTGCTTTGACACTTTTCCATGATATAGCTCCTCGCTAACATATAAATGTAGCCTGAATAGACTTTCACGATTCCAAGAAAATCGTGAGTACCCAATGACCTCCAACCGATTCGATTCCTATGCATAGAGCAATCTTTTGTTTTCAAGATACCGCATAACCCTTTGATCACATCCAATGATCCATCCTGTGGTTGCTTAAGTATCAGCCAACATCAACAATGTACGCAATATCCGGACCGGGACATACGAGCATACATTAGACTCCTACACCAAGCATAGGGAATCTTCTCGCATTTCCTAATTTCAAGGTTACCTTTAGGGCATTGATTGAGACTAAACTTGTCTCCTTTAGAAACAGGGTATCACGGTGCGCAATTTGCATGCCAAACCTTATGAGTACTTTATTGATATAGTTTTGTGATAATCCAAGTATACCTCGAGAACGATCTCGATGTATCCGGATTCCTAATATAAAGAGGCGCCCCAAGATCTTTCATCTCAAAAATTGATAGAAATCTCTTGGTTTCGTGCAACAAGCCTATATCATTAGTGGCAAGCAAAATGTCATCCACATACTGAACTGAAAAATATACTTACTCCCAATGGATTTTTGATATACACAATCATCAACAATATTCATCTCAAAACCAAACGAGATAATTATTTGTTGAAACTTGTGGTACCATTGGACAGGAGCTTGCTTGAGTCCATAAATGGATTTCCTTAGTTTACAAACCATATTCTTTGGTCTCCACAAAGTTCAGTTGTACCATATAGATCATCTCATCAATGTCTCCATTGAGAAATGCTTAACATCCATTTGATGTAACTCAAGATTGAAATGAGCAACAAGTGCCATGATAGTCCCAAAGAGTCTTCGATGAAACCGAGAGAAAGTCTCTGATAGTCAATGCCTTCCTTCGAGTATAGCCTTTAGCTACAAGATGCTTTATACTTTTCCACATTACCATTTGCATCGGCTTGGTTTTAAATATCCATTTACAACCAATTGGTTTTGCACCTTCTCGCAATGGGACAAGTTCCCAAACCTTATTGTCTTGCATAGACTTGTACTCCTCATTCATGGCATCAATCCACTTTTGAGAGTTAGAACTTTTCATGGCTCAGGAAGTTGATTGGATCATCTTCCATCATTCCATTACTTTCCTAATGTTCTTGAAGAAATACAATATAATCATCCCAATAGCATTTCTCCTTTCTCTCGTGGATCTCCTTAATGACTTTCTTGAGGTTGTTGAGTTTGTTCTTTCGAACGGGAGTTGTTCAATATCCTTCTTGAGGTTCCGATTCATTTCTTGAACAATAAAGTGTATAGGTACTTGAATATTGTCAAATGACTGATGGATTGGATTTAAAGCTAATTCCTCCTCAAAGGCAATGTCTCTAACCTTATTTCTCCCCAAACTCAACATCCTCAAAGAATGTTGTCGCCTGCCTCAAAAATATTCTTGAGTGTGGGATCATAAAACTTATAGCCCCGGATCGTTCGAATACCCATAAAGTAGCGCTAACCGCTTTGGAGTCCAATTTCTTTTCATTTGGCCTTAAGGCCTGTACCGGACATCCCCAAATATGTAAGTGCTTAGGATGGGCTTTCACCAGTCCAAAGCTCATAAGGTGTTTTAAGAATCGCTTTACTTGGTACTGTTAAGAATGTAAGCCGCAGTCTTTAGTGCTTCTCTCAGAGTGACTCTCGTAAAGAAGAATGAGCAATCATACTTTTACCATATCCTTAAGAGTCCTGTTGCCTTTAGCTACTCATGCTAGTGATCCCGGCATGTGTATCATGGACGATACCGAATTTCTAGGTATCTAGTGTCATCCTGCGTTGTTCACGAACCATCATATCCGCCGTAGTACTCACCACCACGCATCGATCTAACAGTTTTAATCTTTTATTGAGTTGGTTCTCAACTTCACTTTTTAAAAGATTTGAATATCGCCCGAGACTCGATTTTTCTTTAATGAGATATAGGTACCCATAACGAGTAATCGTCTATGAATGATATAAAATATTGTTGACCATTCCGTAGGGAATGGCCCACAAATATCAGATGTATCAATTCTAAGACGCCTCAAGATCTAATCACCTAATCTTTAGTCTTTAGCTTTTCCTTTGATACCAATGCATACATCAAAGTCTCAGAAAATCAAGGGAATCCAAAATACCATCGGACACAAGACGCTCAACTCTACCTTTTGAGATATGACCCAAGCGCTTGTGCCATAATGATGTTGAATTTTCCTTATTTAATTTACGCTTAGTACCACGTGATTCCACATCGTGGTTTCATTATAAGAAGCAATCAGATCGCAAATATAGGTTATCAGTACTCAAGAAACCAGCCTCCCACAATATTTGAATTTAAAGATAAGCTAGCCTCGGTTATTTCCAAATGAACAATAATAACTGATTTGTCCAATAAAGGAATAGAAACCAAATTCGCCTAAAAGACTAAAAAGTATCTTTCAAATCCAAATAGGAACCAGCTCCTAACAATAACCTAAAGTGCCCAATTGCTTCCACATCTACCGATTGTCCATCACCACAAAGATGTGTCTTTCATCACTTGGCTTTCGCTAGCTCAGTAAACTCGAATAGAAACACTTATGTGAGTAGTAGAAGCCGAATCTAACCACCAAGTGTTTCTAGGCAATCGACTAAATTAACCTCGTGAATGTACCAGTAAGGAACGTATTCTTTTGACACGACGTGATATTTGTACAATCCTTCTTAACCATCTTATGACAAAGAAACAACCCCGATTATCCTTATGTTGTTTCTTTTGAACTGGACCTTAGCGCCTTCCTTATCATTCTTTATTTTCTTGCCCTTATCCCATGTAAGCCAAATGAGCACTTTCTGCTCTTATCTTGCTTCAATCTGTCTTCTTCTTTACACAAGATGAAATGAGCTCATTCAGAGTCCATTTCTCCTTTTTTGATTATAACCTGACCTTAAATTGATTGAATTGTGAAGAGAGTTAGAACTGTGATGCACTAGTAACTCACATAGATCAGTTTCTGCCTTAAGTTTGAAGCAATATGAGACATTTCCATAATGTACTCCCCGATATTTCCTTTGCCCTTATACTTCATTGAAATCAAGCGAGCTAAAAGCTGCTTGTTTCTACCTTATCGCTTTTAGCAAAACGTTTCTCAATTCTCGAAGGAAATCTTTGGCTTTAGTAATCCCTTCGGACTTGGCCCTAAAGGCTTCCTAATGCCGCTTGATGATCATGAGACTCATGCGATTTGAACGCCCCAACTCTCATACTCCTTCTTTGCATCGAGTGCTTTCCGCAGGAGAGGTTGAGGTTGTTCACCCTTAATGCAAGGTCTAGATCCATGCCCAAGAACAATTAGAATGTTCTCTTCCAAATCTTGAAATTAGACCCATTTAACATGGGAATTGAGTCGATGTTAGCGTAAATGGTTGCAGCAGATGCATTAGCTGAAATAAACAAAAGATTTCACATTAATAGCTGTAATTATTAATCAATAACATTCAAATAATGACATATCCCCATCCAAGATATCGTACAACATTAATATCAAGTCTTTGGACAAGAATATTAACCAAGTGATATCTTGTTGCAATGATCAAACATCGACAATAAACATGTCAAACAACAAACCCTCTTTGGATTGATTTGTTATCCACATGTAAACCTTATAATTGTCAATGCTTATCATCACAGATGATACGCCTAAATAAATATTAATCTTCCTTTAATGATTAAATATCTACTGAAAAAGTATACACACAATCTAACATCCTTCATGAACAATCTACACAAGAGAGTTACTTTGGCAACATCTTGCTTCAATTAATCATTTAGAATGAGAGACCAACTTAATTCCTTAGTGTCATAATACTTGAATGAAATAATTGATTAACACAAATTTAATTGAGTTTGCCCATTGAGCACGAGGCTCGCTTGAGTTTGAACTCATGAGGTTCGACTTGAGTTCGAACGGTGAGGTTCGACTTGTTCACTCCAGGTTCGACTTGAGTTCGAACCACGAGGTTCGACTTGAGTTCGAACGGCGAGTTCGACTTGAGTTCGAACCCAGGTTCGACTTGAGTTCGAATCAGCGAGTTCGACTTAAGCCGATCGGTTCACGGAATGAACCGGTTCGACAAAAGCAAACACGAGGTTGCTAAAATATGAGGTTCGCCAGTGAACACAAGGTTCGACCGAATGAACACGAGATTCGCCAAAGTGAACACAAGGTTCGATGAATGAACACGAGGTTCGCCAGTGCGGTTCGCCAGCATGCAGGTTCGCCAAAAGTCTGGCCTAAGCGAGGTTTGCCAAAGGACGAGGTTCGCCAAAAGGCTAGGTTCGCAAACCGAGGTTCGCCAAAGTGCGAAGTTCGCCAAAAGGCGAGGTTCGCCAAAATGAACCGAGGTTTGCCAAATGAACCGAGGTTCGCTAAATGCGAGGTTCGCCAAAAGGAACCTCGAACCTCGTCGAACCAGTGAACCCCTTAGGGTTTAGATCTGAACCGCCAAAGCCCTTAGGCTTTTGAACCCATTAGGTTTATTCGTGATATGGCCAGCCACAAAACCAAAAAATTTTTTTCTTAAAACTCAATCCGATCCAAACCTTATATTAATTTTCTAAAATCATAGAAAATTTAAAAAAATCGAAAAATTACCGCTCAAGATGCAAAAATTTTTTCCGTTCATCGTGAGTTATTTAATTTGTTCATCCGAGATCAAGCCTTGTTTCAAGTTTGTTGTGGAGCAAAGTTTTACAAGAGGAAGAGGAGATCATTCTTTGGTGGTTGAGCTTTCACTCATCTCTTTCACTCTTGATCTTTAGAGAAGTGTTTCTAAACTCTTTCTAGCTTTACATTTATTTGTTTGTTAATCATTTCTATCAAAATTTCATGATTTTTGGAGTTGATTTACTGTGTCAAATTGATTTTACAATGTCAAGTATTTTAGCAGTTTTTCAGAATCTAAAATATCTTTCCTAAAATAATTATTTATCACAAATGGGAAGTGATATTTTAGAAATTCTTTCTCTAACATGTTCCTATACATGTTTAGAAACTTCTATCAAAATTTCATGATTTTTGGAGTTGATTTACTGTGTCAAATTGATTTTACAATGTCAAGTATTTTAGCAGTTTTTCAGAATCTAAAATATCTTTCCTAAAATAATTATTTATCACAAATGGGAAGTGATATTTTAGAAATTCTTTCTCTAACATGTTCCTATACATGTTTAGAAACTTCTATCAAAATTTCATGATTTTTGGAGTTGATTTACTGTGTCAAATTGATTTTACAATGTCAAGTATTTTAGCAGTTTTTCAGAATCTAAAATATCTTTCCTAAAATAATTATTTATCACAAATGGGAAGTGATATTTTAGAAATTCTTTCTCTAACATGTTCCTATACATGTTTAGAAACTTCTATCAAAATTTCATGATTTTTGGAGTTGATTTACTATTTGTAATTGATTTTACAAAACCAGCTATACAAATTTCCAGAATGCTGGATTTTGGGGTATTTTGGTCTTTTCAGCCTATAACGGCTAGTAACGGCTAGTTTTTATTTTTGAGTGTTTTGCTGGTTGTTTTTGGGGTTATTTCATGAGCCTATATATACCTCATGTCCCCATTCATTTCTAACTAAGAGAGAATGTTTTAAAAGAAGTTTAAGAGAGTTTTAAGATTTGTTTAAGAGTGTTTAAGGCATTCAAGCCTTGTTTCAAGTTTGTTGTGGAGCAAAGTTTTACAAGAGGAAGAGGAGATCATTCTTTGGTGGTTGAGCTTTCACTCATCTCTTTCACTCTTGATCTTTAGAGAAGTGTTTCTAAACTCTTTCTAGCTTTACATTTATTTGTTTGTTAATCATTTTTATTAAAGCTAGATTTTAATTGAGTTTAGTTTTGATTAAATCTCATTGTTACACACACCCACTTGAGCTTATAGTATTTTCATACATAGTATATTGGGGTTGTGAGAGTTTGTAACATTGAGTTGTGCTTAATTGAGTTCTCATCCATAGAGAACAAACATTTATATTTGTGAGCTTTAATTGTGAGATCACATTGTATTACACTAGTACACCGAGAGGAGTGTGTGGTGAGAGACGGGTTGTCCCAAGAGGAGTGGCGCCGGTAGTAAAGCCTAAGGAGAGGTGGTAACCGAGCACTTGAGGGAGACACGGACTAGAGACCAACACTTGAGGTGGCGCTAGTGTAAGTACATTGTGAGTGATTGTAAAGTTTTCGGTGAGCTAGAAAACCGAGATAGTGTGGTGTAAACGTTATTCGGGTGAGCGTAGAAAACCTGGTTGATATAGTGGAGTTCTCCTCGAGGTGAGGAGCGGGGACGTAGGTCGTGGGTTGACCGAACCTCGTGAACATATTATTGTGTTTGGAGTTTGCTTGGCGCATTCATCTTGTTCATCTTTATTGCCTTGCTCTCATTTGTTTTATCTCCCTATCTTATTTACACTTGTTTACTTTTCTTTACTCTTTGTGTATATTACATATCCTTACATATTATTCTTTGTATATCATTCTTGCTAGGATATATATTTGTTAATTAGTTTTAATTTGGCATTAATTCGGATTAGATTAGCATATTGCCCTATTCACCCCCCTCTAGGGCAATTTCACGAGGTACTCCGACCCCCTCGACAATTCCAGGCGAGGAGTTTCATTTGGTTTCGTGCGGCCCATTCGAGGTAGCCGCACGGGGAAATTGTGTCGATTCCGTTGGGAAATGGGGTTGGTGTTGGTTTGTATCGAGAGCTTTGAGGCGCTTAGATGTTTCGATTGGCAATATGGGGTGTTCTCTGGGTCGTTTAGTTGAGGGTTGAAAGTGGGGATAGGTTGTGGATTTGGGGTCGACAGGGGCTACAGATTTGATATGAACTTCATTGTGATGGATTGAGGGTAAGGAGGGAGAAGTGTTCTGAATTGGTTTGAGGGTGTTGGCATGGAAATTATGCTTAGAAGATAATGGGGTTGTCGAGTTAGCCGGAGAGGATAGATTGGTTAGGGAAAATTTTGGAGTATTGGAATTAATGGGTTGGATGTGAATTCTACCGTTGGAAGATTTTTTGATATTTTCAGCATTTGAGGGTTTGTAGTTTTGATTTTCATGTGGGACAGGTGTCAGGGTTGGATGTGGAAGATTAGGGATATGACAGTTGGAAGGGGGGTTTTTAAAACCATGGGCATGAGTAGTGGTTTCAGATGGGACAGAGTTTGATTGGAGAGAAGGGTCTAGGGGGTCATGCGTAGTGGTTTTAGTTGAGGCAGAGTTAGGTTGGAGAGAAGGGTCGAGAAGGGTTTTATAGCAGGAGGGGGATAAAGGGATATTATGGCTTTGGGCAGAGGCATTGGGAGGATGATCTGTTTGATTTGTAAGTGTTTTCAGTGTGTCAGGGCTCAGAGGTGGAATAGTTGACTTAGGGGTGTTTATAGAAAAATTTGTAGGGATGGATAGAGCCAGAGGGTCTTTAGGTGATGTACTTTTGGCAGAAAGGCTATAGGGAGTAGCTTCACATGTGAGCAAGGAGAAGGGGATTTTCGATGTGGAAGAGGTAGATAGATCCTTGGGCTTTGTGACTGTGGGTGTATGATGATCCTCAGGCTTATCATGCTCTGGCACCAAGATGTGGGGGGACGAGATCCAGCTATGAGGGGTTGCTTCTGGAGAGTGAGGGTGGCGTGGGGTTGATGTTGATTTTTTAGTTGATGATGCACGGAGATTGTCCGGAAGTTTGGGGTCTAGGAGATGGGCGAATTTGGATCTAAGCTCTGGAGAGGGGAGATTATGAAGGGCATGACGAGCTTGGCATCTTGAATCGCAGTCGAGGATAGTGTGGCCTATAAGGCCGCGAAAAGTACAAAATCTTGGCAAGCGACCTTAACATGATTGAAATGATCAAATACTAAAAAAATCACTAAGCCTTATTTTCATTCGAAATCAGTTAAAACTTGAATTTTTAAATTTTAAATGTGTTGTGATCCTTTAGTTAAACAAAGACGACAAGTAGTCAACGCATGTACACTATACTAGTTATAGAAAAAGAGCATATAGGAATCGTTAATATGTTCTTAACAGGCCTATTTTGACATTTTGATGGGCTTGCATAGGCCTGAATTTGCAGGGGACGATTTATTTGCCTGCAAGGCTGCGACGACGTCATAGTCAGCCCATTCGTGAAATGAAGTTCATGCAGCAGACTAGCGAAAAATATTATGCTAACTATCACTTAAATACTTATAGTTTACCTGACTTTACACTTGTATACCTTGTCTTTCATCTTGACATTCAAATACCCTATAGTCTACACGACTTTACACTTATAAATCCTAATTTTTTTTTCTTGACAGTTAAATACCCTATAGGTTTCATGATTTTGCACTTATATACCGATCTTTTTTCTTGATATTTAAATACCCTATTATTTTTTGAAAGCAGCATATTACTGTCTTTTCTTAGCTAAACACTGTCCTGTTATCATTAAATTTTCTAAAATTTTTATGTAACTTGCATATGATAAAAATTGATCAACTATGCTCCTGCTAGGTCATATTTTCAAATAAAAACTCATTTTAATCTTATTTACTCCCACTTAAAGTTCATCTCTACATCAGTTTTAGTCTGATTCAACCAACTCTAAGGAATAATTAACCAATTTTTATCATGCACATATCACATCGGACCTTTTAGGAGAATATTTCAACATTTAATTAAAAGAAGGTAGTAAAGTGCTATTTTAAAAACTAATAGTGTATTTAAATGTAAATAAAAAGAAAAGATAGTGTATATTGGCGCAAAGTGCTGTAAACTATAGGGTATTTAAGTGTCAAGAAAAACAATTGGGTATATAAGTACAAAGTCGTGTAAATTATAGTGAAGTGCTATTTTAGATTCTAGTTAATGTTACTTGAAATGGATGACCTTAAATTTGATTCTTCCTATTGATAATGAGAGCATAATTTTCTTGATAATTGATGGTTACATGGTGGCAGTTATCTAAAGTGCTCAAGAAATTAAGGGTACCTTAATATGTCTAGATCTTCTTATTAGCAAAATACAATATAAAATAAAATAAACTTATTGGGCATGGAAACGGGCTTCAAAGTCCAAACTGTGATCCAACTACAACCCACGCAGGGTTCACTAGGGTTGTCAACATACCTATTATCAAATGACTAACTTGCAGACTTGCAAAATAATGACAAAATACTAGGAGAATATATACATTTAGTCATGCATTTTAATCTAATCTCTAATCTAATCTAATACTATTCTCAAAGTGTAAAGGGTGTTAAAGCTTTTCATCCTAAAATATCCTCCAATTTTATATTTATGATTGCAAAATTGTCCTTTGCATTATGGGTATTTATGTAATTTATGTTACACATACATATATAATTTAATGGCATGGTAGTAACTATAATAAACAATTTGGTCAAGTTAAAAAAAAATTTCTTTGGCAAGTTGCAACTGGGTGGGGGTGTTCACTCTTAACTCTTTACCTTCCAGCTGTCGGTAACTATATTGTATGGTCATTTAACTATAATTCACTATTATTAATTGTAATTTAATAATTATTTATTTGATATATGGCCAATGCCTCTCTGAATTCCCCTCCTTTCTCTCTACCTATTTATTGCCTCCTTTCTTCTTCTCTAAAACGCATTACTCAATTTACACATGCCTCTGTGGAATCTAAAGGTTTGCAAGAGGAAGGGAGGTGAAAGAGTGATGGCAGAGATGGAGCACCAGAGATGGACAACACTGGCCTGAGGTGATGCAGAGGGATAATAGGAAGAGGAGGAGCATGAAGGTAAGTTCTCAAATCCCATCAACAACCTACCATTGAGATTGACATAGATAGAAAAGGTTTAGAGCTATTTAAATATGAATCTGTTAAATAGATGCAGGGTTAAGAGGGAGCAGGATTATGGTGGCATAACCTCGTAAGGAGGATGTAAGCTTTTGCCACAATCAATTTGATCACTTCTTCTTTTTTTAATCCCCTCATTTTGTTTACACATGAATTTCTCTTTTTTCAGTTAGGATATTCTTTGTGCTCTCGCCATGAACAGATTGAGGAGTCATTCTCTTCATCTGCGGGAAGTGTAAATAAAGAGAAGAAAATCATTGTTGAGGTTTCAAGGCCATAGGTCATCAAGATCCATCTCCGAATGAAGGTATACACTTGGAAGAAATGAAGTAAGTTTCATTTATAAAGAATGGTTGACTGATGAAATGCAAATAGTACGCTCAGGAGGTTCAAAAGTAAAAACGAGGTGGCTCCAGGAGGTAGCTTGACCTCATCCAACATTGTGGAGGAAAGAAAAGAGCCTGTGATCATCACATTTTATTGCACTATTATACCCTCATTATCTATTTTATTTGAATAAATATATCTGCTAATAATATTTTTTTATCTTAATTTACAGGTAATATAGAATTATTGAATAAGAGCTCAAATGAAGATTATTTCAAGCCTAAAAGATCTCTAATGAAGTCCAGAATGCCTAAATCCAAAGCTCACGACTAAGTTTAGAAGCAAAATCTCAGCACTCGTCACTTTCTTGGTCAGAAATATTAATAACTTGGCTTGCAATTGAGAATCAAATCAAATAGGGAAAAAGTAAAGTTAAATTCGTGCTCAGGATGGTTAACTTCAAAGAAAAGACGATATCTCCCAATCCGGAAAGCAGAATTCAACATATTATATATGAAAATTACCTATCTCAACGAGATGGAGCCATCTAATTGCCAGATTCTAAAAATTTCATCAACAGCAGTGGATTATGATAGAAATCCGAATTTAACTGATATATATTCAATTATTTGAAGGTCAAGCTAAATTCTAAGAAGCCCAAGAGCATTTAAGAGAAGTCCAAGAGTCTTAAATGAATTAATACAAAAGAAATAAAGCCCACAAAGCCAATCTCTCAGGTATTGAATCAATGATCTAGATTATTTTGAGAGATCCTATGGTTATGAGGGTTGCTTAGGGGTTAACCTACATCCTATGGTTGTGAGTATTACTTGGTGGGCCAAGACAAATCTAAGGGTTATGAGAGATTCTTATTATCTATAAATAGAGGGGTAGAGTGAGGGCTTGAAGTGTGAAAAATTTTATAAAAACTTCTTTTTGAGAGGAGAGTTATTTCTAATTGAGAAGACCTTCCAAATTATAACTTTGTTGCAATTAATAAAAGAATTTTTTCACCCTTCATATTTTTCATTTCTTCTCTTTCTTTGATGATAAAGTTGAAGATAAGATAAAGATGAAGATCAAGATGAATATTTGCCTTCATCAAGAGGCTAGAACCCTCTTGGATTATAAATTTTCTTTTATCTTTTACTTTCATGCAATATTTTTCTTTTCTTGTTTAGATATTCAAGAGGCTAGAACCCTCTTGTTTTAGATTTATTTTAATACTTGTAGAGTAGATTTACTTTCATGTCTTTACTTTCTTGCTTTAATTTCTTGTATTTATTTTGTAGCTTAAATTTTATTTTCTTATACTATTCACCAAGAGGCTAGAACGCTCTTGGGATTTATTTTATTTATGTTTATTTTCCTTTTCTTTGATTCACCAAGAGGCTAGAACGCTCTTGGGATTTATTTTATTTATTTTCCTTTTGATTCACCAAGAGGCTAGAACCCTCTTGGGAATTAGTTTTTCCCTCTCAAGGAGGCGAGAACCCTCTTTGGAGTTTATTTTTATTTCTCTTCCTTTCATTTATTTCTTTGTTGTCATTTTTTAAGATGTGAAACTAATTTTGTAGGAACTCTAGGATTGTATGAAATTAGCTTGATTTCTTTTATAATTTGTGAATCATTCTCTTGTGCTTAAAATGATCATGTTTAGAATAATCAACTAAAGAACTAATTGGTAGAAGAAATTCTAGTATTACTATTTAGTTGTTGTTCTTTTCATGAGTATTAATTTTACTTAGATGATAATTTGATAGGTTATGCTTTTCTTGAGTGGTTTGATAGTCTATGCTTAATAAATCTAAAGTAAAATATGATAAAAAGAGAATAGTTCATAATTTATAAGTGAAATTGGCTAGTGGATTCAATTCTAGATTCTTCATATCTCTAATTGAATCCTCCATCTTTACTTTCTTAATTTTCCTCTTTATTCTTGATTTTTTTATTTTGTTTCTTGATTTTATTTTCCTCTATTCTTTCTCCCTCTCAATTTAGTTTCATTTTATTTGCATATAATCACAACCACTATCTTTATCTCTCCACAAATATTTTTTATCACTCCTAATTATCACACACACAACTTGAGAACCGATTTTGATTAATTCTTACAACACCTTTCTCGTGGGATCGATAACTTTTTATACTATAACTTGATAGTTGTGCACTTGCAATTTAAGTATCTATTTATTTCCTATCAGCCTGATATGCATGCTTACGATTCTATATATCATGAAGAACCTGCAGCCCTAATAATGGAGGATGACTCGTTACAAGAGCATAACTATAATGAACAATCCAACTCATGCCATCTTACAACATCTTTCTCGTGGGATCGATAACTTTTTATACTATAACTTGATAGTTGTGCACTTGCAACTTAGGTATCTATTTAATTCCTATCAGCCTGATATGCATGCTTACAATTCTCTATATCATGAAGAACCTGTAGCCCTAATAATGGAGGATGATTCGTTACAAGAGCATAACTATAATGAACAATCCAACTCATGCCATCTTATAACACTTCACAGTGGGTAACTCAACTTGTACCCTCTTTCACATGATTCATGTCTGAAACTTATACTATATTTTCATTCTTTGTGTTCCTCTTTCTTTTAGCTTCAGGTCATAATTAATTTCTAAGAATGCAACACTTCTAATTTTTCAGCGAGTTTCAATGTCGAGTCCATCGAGAGACAAAGCATCACAGTATTGAAAATACTTCATCTCCTTTTCTTTCATCTATAGGAGAAGAAACAGAGAATCTAGCTCATGAAGAGAATAAGATTGAAGAGACTTCCATAGAGCAAGGTAACAAGGAACCATGCGCCTAGGTGACTTCAGGTAATTCTTCTTACCCTTTATATAGTTTTAAAGAGTTTTAACACATATGCAATATTTCTAATGGTTATCCTCTTATCTTAAATATGTCAAAATAGAAGAGAATGGATTCTAATAAACTAATAATTTACTGTATTCCTTCTAATTTTGATGTTGTCTCAATCCTAGAAACTGGCAGCCAAAACCTATTAGTTTGCATGAATTCGGAACCTTTGAAACTGGTGTTTCCAAGCGCCCCAACCATTTTCTCACGTAAGGCATGCATATACTTGAGTGTTCTGGTGTAATCTTTCAAACGCACTAATATTATGTGTCTATTTTTTCCGATATTTTCTTAAGAATAATTATGAAATTATTGTTCTTACTCTAATGAGGCTACTGTTAAAGTTGTTGCATACAATTTTGAATATTTGATTGATCTGCCTCTTTAAAGTATTAAAAATAAAACTTATTCAAGCTTATCAAATGCAGACACTTTCAAGTTAGAATGTATATATCGTTGAATACATATTGAGTTGCCTAGAATTTTAGTTGTTTATAGATCTGTGTGATCTCTTACTGTAGGTACATTTTGTCTTACTGGTTTATTGTTTGTCGAGTATTTAGAAGTTGCAGATTTGAATTAATATTGATAATGAGTTTGAGGTCGGGTTCAATGTTTCTATTTTCTAAAAATTTGAGGAATTTGATTTTTTAATCTTTTGTAAAGGGATTTATAGGTGTAGATTTTAGTGATGATACTCCCTTTTGGGGAGAATTTCAAAATTTTTAATCTAGACTTTTAATTATTATTACTCTAAATATCAATCAAAATTTCTCTTTGTTTTAGTCAATGCTTAAATTTGATAGGTTAAGTTAATGAGATATTTCCATAATAACTTAAAGTTTAGCATTTCACTTATTTGGTGGTTTCAATGCAGAAAAGATAGTTTAGCTCTTGTTCTCTTACAAGAAAGGTTAATAGTTAGCTTCTTGACATTCTTTCTCCTTTCTGTTATTTATTATATCTTCATTAATATTGCTACTACTTACATTATCCAAATATAGGACCTGAGCGTTGAAAATATTACTTTCATTATAGTTGTAATCGATCGCGATGTAGTCCTATTAGAACTCCATTTCATCCTTCAGGTACTGATGATCCTCTTAAGTTCATTTTTAAAATATGATTATTTTGGTATATGTGCTTTTGTTAAGAACTAAATACATGTAAGTGATTTTACTACTTGATCATTTAACTTGAGAAATTTAATATTAGCTTATGAAAATAATTATGTTAATCTTCATTTCATCATACATGAGTTTACTCTGCCTAATCAACTCGTAAATAGGTTGTATTCTCATTTCTAGAGTTTCTTCATGATCGACTTAGCTACGTTTATTTTTGTTCAAGAAAAAAAATGCAATTTATGAAGTAGTTGGAAATCATAGAAACTGAAGTGTGAAACCATACTACTTGCACGTATAAAAGTTTGATATGTATAGCTGTTTATGTTCATTACTGCTGAGGGGCATATATAGTACAATCAGAGAGTTTATGTTTGCACAAAATCTGCAACTTATAACAACTTAGAATCCTTTGCACAGCTGGACTCAGTCAATCCATTGAGCTGGTAGAGATTATCTTGGAGAAGGGAGATTCATTCAGAGTTGTTGAGGAGGTTGACTTTGGGTTGCCAAGCCTATTGTGCGGGCTTGCTGCTCACCTAGTTAATACTCTTACATGCCCCCTCAAGATGGAGGATCAATCTGAGACTCCAATCTTGCATCGAAGTTGTAAGAAGCATTGTTTATATAAGGCTTTTGTTATGGCATCTGCAAGTTGATCTTTAGTGGATATGTAGGTGACTTGAAGACTCCTTGCTTTAACTTGTTGCCTCACAAAGTGATAATCTAAAGCAAGATGCTTCATTCTTGAGTGGAAGCCTAGATTAGAACTGAGGTAAGTGACCCCCAATGTTGTCACAATGAGTTTGAGGAGGTTGAGCCAATGAGATACCAACTTCATGGAGTAGATTTCTGACCCAACAGATTTCTGCTAAAGTGTGAGCTAATGCTCGATATTATGCTTCTGTAGATGAATGAGCCACTGTCTTTTGCTTGGAAGACTTCCAGAATATGATATTTGTCCCTAGATAAATAACATAAGATGTTGTAGAAGTCCTATCATCATTGTTACTACCCCAATCAGCGTCACTGAAAGCTGTTAGAGTCATAGGAGAGCTCTTCTTGAGCAATAGACCATGAAAGATAGTTCTTTTGAGATAGCGAACCACTCACTTTAATGCTTGCCAGTGTTGCACAGAGGGTTGATGCATAAATTGGGATAATTTGTTTACAACAAAGGCCACATCTAGTTTGTCAAGGATAAATATTAAAGAGCACTAATTAGTTGTCGAAATAGAGTGGCATTGACAGGAGTAGTTCCCTCACATTGCTTCAAGTCCACTGAGGTGGACAATGGAGTGACAACTTCTTTAGCACCATCTAATTTAAACTTGTGCAAGACATCTTGGATGTATATTTGTTGGGATAGAAAACAACCTTGAGCTACAGGTATTACCTCAACTCCTATGAAGAAGCTAAGTATTCTGAGATCTTTTAGTGAAAACCGGTGGGTTAGTTTAGCAAAAAGGTTGCCAAGAATTGGTTGCTATTTTCAGTAATCACGATGTTGTCCACATATACAAACATGTAAACAATAATACCTTCTTTGTTATAGATGAATAAAGAGGCATCTGATATTGCATTGGTGAAACCATTGTCGAGGAAAAAGAACTCAATTCATTATACTAGGCCCTTGAGGCTTGCTTTATGTCATAGAGAGCTTTTCTAGTTTACAAATGTGATGTGGAAATTGCCAATGGACAAATCCTAGTGATTGTGTCATGTAAATCTCATCCGTCAGTGTTCCTTATAGAAATTCATTATTGACATCCAGCTACTTTAATGGCCAACCATTTGTGAGAGCAAAACTTAGCACAATTCGGACGGTAGTTGGTTTCACACCAGACTCAAGGTTTTAGTGTTGTCAATGCCAGGCCTTTGGTGGAATACCTTAGCTACGAGGCGGGCTTTATATTGCTCTATGGAACCATCAGGATGACATTTAATTCAGAACACCAATTTGCAACCAATTAACCAGATTTTTCTTACCATCATTTGGAACTAGGTCCCATGTTCCATTTTGCGAAAGAGCATTAAACTCATTTTTCATAGCTTCTCTCCAATTGCCATTGTGCATAGCTTGAATAACGCAATTTGGTTCAAATGAAGGAGGTATAGGGTGTTTAGAGGCAGAATAAGAAAATGAATGTTTGGGTTTGAATATATTATTTTGAGAGCGAGTAACAGGTCTCTGTAGTGCAGGTGGTTCAAAGATAGGGGTTCTTGTCTGAATTGGAGACTCTTTCATGGTGTCTGCTGTGTGATTTTTGTTGATTGTTGGGGATGTCAACATGGAAGGCGCATTCAAGTTTGATGTTGAAATAATAGATGATGTTTGCTGCTTTGTAGATGTTAGAATTGCGAAGGGTACATACAAAATAGGGGGTAAAAGTGGGCTAGGAGAGTATGAGGTCCAAATGTCTACAGTTTTTGAAAGAATAGAATTAGACTTTGTAGATTTGGCAAAGAAGAATATATTCTCAATGAATTTAACATGACGAGATAGATAAACTCTTCCACTAGTAGTATCTAAGCATTTAAAGGCACTTTGGGAGGTTGAATAGCCTAAAAAGACACATGCGTGAGATCTTGGTTGAAGTTTATTTGTGGCATAGGGGCGCAACCATGGGTAGCATAGACAACCAAACACTCATAGTTTAGAATAATTTGGTTTGTCATTAAATAATTGCTCATAAGGAGTGTTAAGTTGTAGCACAAGAGTTGGCAACCTATTGATTAGATAAACAACATTAAGAAAAGCATATGACCAGTAAGAAGGTGGCATTTGAGCCTGATGCATGGGAGCTAAACCAGTTTCTACAATATGCCTGTGCTTACGCTCAGAAGTTCCATTTGATTCAGGTGTATGGGGAGGTGTGGTAAGATGAGAAATTCCATGTTGAGACAAGAAATAGTAGAGTTTGAGATACTCTCCGCCATTGTCGGTGTAGATAGAAATAATTGATGAATTAAAGAAATTTTCATCTAATATTTTGAATTGAGGAAAGAGAGTGGAGAAATTAGAATTTTTTCTTCATGGGGTACAACCAGACATACTTAGTTAGGTGATCAACAAATATGAGAAAATAACGAAAACCATCAATTGAAATTAAAGGAGCAGGTCCCCAAACGTCTGAGCACACAAGCTCAAGGGGCTTGGAACGTTTTAATGTATTTTCACCAAATGGAAGTTTGGTACTTTTATTAAAAATATAGGATTCACAATGAAAAGAAAGTGGCTCCTTAATTGAATGCATTAAGTTATTGGAGTGTAAAAGACAATGAAGAACTCGGAGATTAGGGTGGCCACTGCACTTGTGCCATATATCAAGCTGATTTTTTTATTCCAAGGAAGGCTTGTGGTGAAGAACAGGAATCTGGTGAAGTTGAAGACAATTTGTAGACATCATTTTGATTCGTCCCTCGAAGCAGAATCGCACCCATGTTTATATTATTTACCAACAGACATTATGTAAAAACTCCACAGACACATGGTTAGTCTTACAAAATTAAGAGATAGATAATAAATTCTGCTTAATAGAAGGAACACAAAGAATATTATCAAGCTTTAAAGGACGAGCAGAAGAAAGGAGAGAAGTGAAACCAATTTTAGAGATTTTCAAACCTGATCCATCACCAATGTGTAATTCATCAGGTCCTCCATAATCAATGTAGAGAGAGAGAGAGAGAGAGAGAGAGAGAGAGAGAGAGAGAGAGAGAGATTGTTGAAGTCAAAAGTGACATGATGAATAGCTCCAGAATCAACAAACCAACCTGGTGCTCCTTCTTTGGCCATCGAGGCAATATTGGCTTGATGCTTTTGGCTAGCAATAAACTTTTTTAGATGCTAACATTCTTTGGTTGAGTGATTATTATGATTACAAATCTGACAGCGAACTGGTAGTTGATTACTCTGAGCAACATGTTTTTGAGTACCTGAGTTGCCATTATATTTAAAGAACTTGTGTCCACTTTGCCTCTTAAGTTCATATTGCCATTAAAGTTATTTTTGTTTTCCAAGCTAGATTGGCTGTTGCAATATTGAGTGCTGGTTGTTCACCCTGTTCATCCTGTTCAACAAGCAGATCATATAATTAGACATAGAAAATGGGAGTGGGGCGAGTTCTGAGAGCCATTGTTAGATTCTTATACTCATAGTTAACACCATTCATGATATGCAATACTAGATCATCTTCATCAAGGGGACTATTAGCAAGAGCGAGATCATCAAAGATAGATTTCATAAGTTGGAGAAAATCATGCATAGAGCGATTACCTTGTGATGTATGAGTGAGTTTGTGCTTCAGAGAGATGACCTTGAGTTTGGTCTTTCCAGCATATACTCATTTGAGCTTCTTCCATGCTTTTGCAACTGTGTTGGCAGAGCTGCCTTGAGCCTTAGCTTATGGGAAACTTGACGCAATGACTGCATTTTGCAGGAGCTAATCTTGTCTCACCCATAATACATAATCTGGATTGGTTGTAGTCTCACTAGTAATAATTTTAGGCGGACAAGTATTGGTTTCATCAAGGTAACCATAGAGGCCATAACCTTTGACGACTATCACGAACTGTTTTCTCCAAACAGGATAATTTATTGTTGTTAGCTTCAAGGGTAATTGAGTTGTAGCATAGATAGAAATGAGAGCCTTCAAAGTAGAATTGATAAGGAGAGAGGTAGTAGAAGAACCATTGGAGGCCATGAGGATTGCGATGCTTCAATCGTCATATGCACTCATAGTCGAAGACGTAGGGGAAAGCCTTGGGACTCTTGGGGGGGGGGTTAGGTCCATAAAGGATCCTGCTCTAATACCATATAGAAGTTTGATATGCATGTAGATGGTTAAAATATACCCCATCTTGATCAAAGCTCAACCCATGTTAGGAAGTGAACGCCCATGAGCTAAACACTTCATGAGGGCCCAAGCACCAGCCCATAACAAAGTCCACCCAAACAATAGCAAAGTTCGCCCAAGCCTCACGCGAACTTCACCTAAAAGGCCCACATGGACCATGTCATCCACACCCCAAGGGAAGTGGATTGCCCCATGCTGGCAAAGTTTGCTAGAATGAGCTTCGCCTAAAACTATTTAGTGAGCTTCGTCCAAAGCTGCTCAGCGATCTTCGCCTTCGATCGTTATAGCCGAACCCCGCCATTGACTGTTTCAAGAGATATTTTTATGAAAATAGTTCTTCCTATTATCTCCTAAGTTAATGGCCATTAATCCACATTTAATGGCCACTAACTCTCTTTCTCTTAGCCTATAAGAGGAGAGGAGATTGCCTATTTTGGGGACACTTGACAATTTTACACACTTGGCATCCGTGCACTCGGCATTCAGCTAGAGACTTTAGATTTTTAACAACTTCGGCAGCTAGATTCTCATCATTTAGAGAAAAGCTTCAGCAACTGCCAGTCAGTAGAAGAACCAACGCTTTAGTCAGACTGTCAATGAAGTACAAGACTAATGCTCTATCGGCACACAGAAAAAGAACCCAAATATAATTTTTTATTTCATTTATAATTTCTTTTGAATTTTAATCTATGTTAATTGTAATTCAAAAGACCCAAAATAGGATGGTGACTTTGCTGGGGACTTCATTCACAACTGAAGAGAACATCATGTCGCAGTCCGACACTAAGACTTTAGGGTTTTTTGCTAAAACATTGGTCATCGAATTTGACCAAGCAAAGTCTGAGGAATTCATTTCCTCTGACAAAACATCCACGCCACTACCAAAAGCTATCGTGGGATTCGTCACCATGTGAGGATAGGGTCAGATTCGACCCTCGCTTTGAAGAAGGCGACATTCACCGACAACAGTCTTGGCTTCGCTAAAAGCCAGACAAACTTTATTCAGAGCGGAGAAGCATCGACTCTTGCCTCGACTAAGAGTCAAGGTGTTCACACGCCTTCTAATTTTGGACATCACTCCATAACCCCCTTAGGGTTTCACTTTAAAGCATCCCGTGATGCTCACCATGCTTCTTCAAAAGGAGCAAAGATGGGGTAATCCTCCATCTAAAACTATCACCAATAGTTATTCTTCATCCAAATCACAAGTTTTAACTAGTGATGAGGATTTGACTGGCGATGTCAGTCATAGATTGAAGTAGCGTCATCATAGGCGATGTTCGATTGTTAAAATCCTAGCAGGCAAAGTTGATACCAACTGCCTAAGCCAAGTCAGAGCCCCTACTGATCTAAGGGAGTTCCTTTCCCTCAAGAGGGCATGCCAATATCAGCATTGTGTGACCCTAAGGGAAATTGTCATGGCAGTTCAAACAAATTGCCAGTGCAAATCTATTCCTGTAAAGGAATTAGTATTTAATCGTCTTAGCCAAGTTCCTGAGCCTTGAGAGGCTAGGATTAAAAGGCGACGACGTATTCAAAAAAATAAAACTAATTTCTAGAAATTCACGATTAATATGACCAGTGTAACTAATGAAGAAGATGATGAAGATGTCGATAGTCCTTTCAATCCCAGATGTTCTCCTCGTATCAGAAGTATACTTCTAGAAACTAACAATGTTTATCGTCACACCAGGTCCAGGCAAGGGGTAGTAATTCCTTTGATTATTCACTCCTTAGGATGCACGCTCCGCGAGTATCTTCTAGAATAGGTCTATCTACTATAAGCGACGCAAATTCTATCATAGCATCAAATGCAACTCCTAGTTCAAGTCAAGAGTGGGGGTGGGTGACGGATATGGCGGATAGAGAAGCTCATGATGATCTTCTTCGGTAAATGGAAGCCTAAAAGAAAGTATCTGATGAGTGTTTTGAGCATCTCGAGGCGATGCTTCAACAACATATGATAGTTTCCCAACAACAGCATGCAAGCTCTTCGAAAGGGAAATAACCGCTTGTGGAGACCTCTTTGGGGAAAGAGCAATCGCATCACGAGGACACAAACTCCATCCACTCATGATCTAAGACGTCAACTCCACTTAAAGTGAGCCATGATGCAAATGCTATTGATGATCTTCAGAACCAGCTCAACGCTCTTACACAGAGGACAGAGTTGAAGAAGGTTAGAATTACCTAACCATACCCTAGTGAGTGGGATTCAGTTCCCTACCCAATGAAGTTTAAAATATCAACGTTGCATACATTTGATGGCAAGGGATCGTCTAACCAACACATCTACTACTTCCACCAACAAACAGGGAGTATTGTAGGGATTGGTGCCATCAAGGCAAGGTTATTAATTAGCACCCTTAAGGGGGTAGCATTTGATTGGTTCCAAAATTTAGCAGAAGGATCAATTTAATCCTGGGCTGACTTGGAATCTCAATTCCTCTCTCAGTTCCATGAGGAACAGTCGGATGTTACCATGGCTAAGCTTCTCTTCAAAAAGCAAAGGAGTGATGACTCAGTCAGAGATTACATCGAACGGTTTTGCAATTTAAGTTTACGATACCGGGACATGCCACTGCCAATGTTGCTTTAAATATTATAGGCATAATTTCTTGAGCCGCATAGAAGCTCACATGGGTGCTATTAAGACAAACTCATGGAAAGACTTGATGGAGCAAGCAGAAATTGCAGAGAAATCTGCTGAATGCTTCAATAAGTTTGATCCCTGTGCCAATAATAAAGGGGGTAAAAATAAGCAGAGATAATCGTTCCAATCAAAAGCTAAGGAAATATTTGCTGTCGAGGTCAAGAAACCCGACAATCAAATGAAGGAGTCGCGGAAAAACAACCAACAAAGCTACTCTTTCAAAGACGAGCATACTGTCGCCATCTTTCATGTCCTTAACAAAGGCAATCGATTGAAGCTTTCTAAAGCTTGATGCTTTGAAGAAGTTGGGAAAACTAATGATCCCAACTACTACCTCTATCACAGAATGCTGGGACATCCGATGAAGAACTGTTATATCCTCAAGGATAAAATACAGACATTCATGGATTCAGGGATTCTGAAGCTCCGACTTGAGAAAAAGAAGGTCACTGCTAACATGGAGACTCTTTAATTCGGGTCCATGCCAGTAACTCAGACTCAGAATGGAGTCATTTCTATTCCCACTATAAGAATGGAATTGGTCAATCATGACTAACAATGATGACAGAGCCAAGGCTTTGTGCCTCTTACAACAACAAAAGGCGAGATGATGTGGGTCCATTCCGATCTCCTTCAAGATGAACATTGGGCATCCCCCAAGCCAACGGCCCACGTGAAGGCTAGACGTATGATGAGATCTTGCAATGCCATCTTTGTAATCATAGGTGAGGAATCTTTCCAAGTGTCCTCACTTACAGATTCAGAAGAGGAGAAGCTTGCCTTGGTAGTTCAGCTTGATCAGAATGCTCCTATGAGAACAAGATCCGGTAAGGGTTATTTGAAGAACTACGATTAATCGGGCCTTCCAAACAACCCAAACGAGCCAAACAAAAGGAAACGAGGTTCGATAAAGTGTTGCATCCACCATCCGCCGGACTCAAAGTTCCATTCTGGTATGATATATTGGTTCAATTGGCCAATATCCCGGCTCATATAACCTTGCATGAACTTCTACATTTGTCTAAGGATACGAGAGAGACTTTGAGGGAGGCGTGGATGGATACTGAAGTGTTTCTCACTCACATGTCCGAATCTCCCTAAGACGAAGACCAAATGCAATGCTACCAATGTCATCAGTAAAAACCTGGTATTACCTTCACTTCGGATGACATGCTCATCAAAGACAACCACCACAACCGACCCCTTAATACATTGGGTACGTCGGTTCCACGAAGGTCAAGTGAATTCACATCGACCCAGGGTCCGCTTTGAGCATCATCCCGTGGAGGCTCCTTAGCTTCTTGGGTATTCCTCTTTATAAACTATCAAAGACAACTACTACTATCTTCGGGTTCAATTCTAGCAGTAGCCGGTTGGTTGGAAAGATCTGACTTAAATGTCACATCGGCGATCTAATGACAGAGGTGACATGCTATGTTATTGACGTGGAGATGCCTTATAACCTACTCCTTGGATGACATTGGATCCACTCCAATATGATTGTCCCATCAATACTGCATCAGTGCTTCAACTATGTCGATGAGCAAGAGATTCTTCAAAGGGTATATGCTGAAAAGCACACCTTTAAAGGAGTAGAAAACTACTTCACCGATTCTCTCCTATATGACGAAAAACATACAATTGAGATTGCCATCCTTAAAGAACTCAACAGCGGCAATGAGGCGGATGGCGGACCTGACCTAAATGAGGATCCTTCCCGAGAACCTCTTATAATTACCCTAGAGGACTTATGTATGGACCAGTCAACTAAAAATCAGGGCGACTAGGTTTTTAATAATAATGAAGAGTTTATTTATGACTGTTCTTCAGGCTCTAAGCATAAAAACTCAGAAGCCGATACTTTTTATCTAGGATAGCTCTAGGGTCAACTTTACACGTACCCATAAATGAGTCCCATTCGACTTATCATATGCTAGGCAACTCAGAAGACGCCACATTCATGGCTCCTACTAGAAAGAATATCCATGATCCAATCATCTTTGGGAAAGTTGAGCCACAACCATATACGCTAGTTTCAGATGATGAAGTTAAAGAAACACCTGAGTTCTAGCAGTATAACCAATAGTCCTGTGACATGATGACAAAAGATGTGCTACGACTTTACCTTGAAACCAGGCTTGAACTTTGACCGAGGACCACATGTTCCGCCAATCGCCTTTGTAATAAAAGGGAAGACCATCGATTGCTTCAATCGAACCAAGCATGGACTCAGGTACATTTTCCCAGAAGTTGAATCCCAAAATAGATCAACATTTGAGAATTCCTCGAGTTGTTCTTCAGATACGTCTGATTAGGATTCCGATGTCAGCATCAGTGCCATATTTGAAGAATTCACGGTGAACATGATTTCATATAGTCTATGGAACTCGATGAGTCAGAGGTATTTGATGACTTTGAGAATGACCTTAGGTAAAGTGCCTTGGGGCACAGTGGGAATCACGCTTCGAACCCGGTGAGCCGCCTACTGAGGATAAGATGATTCAGGTCAATATTGGCGATGAAACCAACCCTAAGCCCATCTTCATCAGTGAGAACTTGTCGCTCATTAAAAAAGAACTCATATCTCTCATCTGAGAGTATATTGACATCTTCGCCTGGAGTTATGAAGATATGCATGGGTTGGATCCGGATGTGGCTACGCATCGCCTCAATATTGATCCGAGCATCAAGCCGGTCAAACAACAACAAAGACGATTCCGTCTGAGTTGATGGAACAGATCAAGAAAGAAATTCGTAAACTCATTGAATGCGAATTCATCCTTGAAGAAAAGCATCCAGATTGGTTAGCCAACATAGTTGTGGTAACAAAGAAGAATGGCAAAATTCGAATCTATATTGACTTCAGAGACCTCAACCTCGCTTGCCCGAAAGAGGAGTTCCCTCTCCTTATCACGAATGTCATGGTTAACAATATATGTGGGTTTGAGAGAATATCATTTATGGATGGCTTTTTCGAATACAATCAAATTATAATGTATCCGAATGATAAGAAACATACAGCTTTTAGAACACCTTTGGGAGTATATTGTTATACAGTAATGCACTTCGGTCTGAAGAATACTGGAACCACCTACCAACGTGTGATGAACACAATCTTTTGTGAGTATTTGTGCAAGACGATGGAATATTATGTTCATGACCTCACGATCAAAAGTCATCGTAAGGAAGATCACCTCAGCGATTTGAGAATGGTGTTCGAAATTATGTGAAAACACCAACTCAAGATGAATCCAACCAAGTCTTTTCTGGGGGATATCATCAGGAAAATTCTTTGGGTTCATTGACACATCTAAAGGCATACATGTCGACCTAGAAAAAGTAAAAGCCATCTAAGAGATGGCGCCTCCAAGAAATCTTAAAGAACTCAGAGGATTGCAGAGACGTCTAGCCTGCATACTCAGGTATCGATACTAGTATCGATATCATTATTGATACCTATATCAAAACTTCTTCAATTCTGAATTTGGCTGAAATTCTTGGACTCTTTGGGCTTCTATGGGCTTGTTGGCTTGATCTTGGGCTTCAATAAGAGCATCAATAAAAGGTAGAAAATTGAGTTCTTTTGGGCTCTTATTGATTAAATCTTCATTAACCTGCAAATTAAGATAAAAATGCTTATTAGCAAATATTTTATTTAAAATAAAATTGATAATGAAGGTATAAATGTGTAATAAAATATAATGATCAGTAGGTTTATAGCTAACCTGTCGGGAAAGTGCCAACCATTCCAAAGGCTGATGAAGAAGGGTGTTTCGTTCATTTGGGACGATGTCTGTCAAAAAGCTTTTGACGAGATTAAAGAATATTTCACGAAGCCACCCGTACTAGATACGCCAGTATCGAGTAAACCATTCCTAATCTATATTACGGCTATGGACCACTCTTTTAGAGCACTTCTTGCCCAGGAAAATGATGATGGTCATGAACAAGCCATATACTATCTTAGCGAACTATGATTGGTGCCGAGCATCACTACAATCCAGTTGAAAAAGAGTGCCCAACTCTAGTTTTACGGTCTAGAAGATGTAGCATTACCTAACTGGCCAATCCATCCACGTCATATTGAAAGTCAATCCTCTATGGATACTCATGACAAAACCTGGGTCCTTAAATTCCAGGCTCGTGAAATGGGCGATTCGCTTTCAGTACAATATGATATTCGTACCTTAAAAGCAATCAAATGCCAAGCAATAGCCGACTTCTTCGCAGACCATTCTATTCTCGAGTCTTCCAAACTCCACGAAGACATACCAGATGAGGTATTCGAATCAAACGTTACCTTAGACTATCAAGTATGGAAACTTTACTTCAACGGCGCGTCACATCATAATCACAAAGGAATAGTCATCGCAGGAGTGGGGGTAGTACTCATTGATCCCTATGGTCACTCCTTTCTCGAGCTTATTCGCTAACTGAGCCATGTTTTAATAACGTGGCTGAGTACAATGCCCTCATAATCGGCTTACAACTTGCCCAAGACGTGAGTGCCAAGTATCTTGAAGCACACGGTGATTCTGAGTTAATCATCAATTAGATAAAAGTGGAGTATAAAGTCTGACATAATGACCTCTTACCCTACCATGAAGCAGCATTGAATCTTGCTCACTCTTTTGAAAGCTTCCACATAGATTATGTAGCTCGGCTCAAGAATACTTATGCCGATGCTGTAGCATCACTCACAGCCACTTTAGCCTTGACCTCCATGTCTACTAAGTGGATTACAGTAGTTAGCCACTAGTTATGTTGTCCCAAATAGATCCTAGAAGCCAACGAGGTGCACGCTACATCGGGGGGTTTCGAGCCTAATGATTGGTGTTATCCAATCATTGACTATGTCTTACATGGCATATTGCCGAATGATCCGAAGCAAGCAATCTCCATTCAAAGGAGAGCTTCCCGCTTTTTCTATAATTCTGTTACACAAACATTGTATTGTAGATCATTCGATGGTATATTACTTAGGTGCTTGTCATCAAATGAAGCCCTATAGGTGCTCAAAGAAGCCCATGATGGTACATGTGGAGCTCACCAACCTGGGCCTAAACTCAAGGACCGATTTTATCGTCTAGGCTATTATTAGCCAACAATGATTGCAGACACAGTGATCTACACTAAGCGATGTCGCGCATGCCAATTCCATGTAGACTTCTTACATCAACCCCAGAGGAATTACATCTGATAGTGATCTCATGGCCATTCGAGATGTGGGGAATAGATGTCATCGGGCCACTTAGCCCGCCATCTGCTAAAGGCCATCGATTCATTTTGGCCGTCACTAATTACTTTTCCAAGTGGGATGAAGCCATCCCACTGAAAGAGGTCAAGACTTCTAACATGGTTAAGTTCTTAAAACACTACGTCATCTATTGATTTGGCATCCCTTGAAGGATAGTTCATGACAATGGTCCATAATTCATCACCCGACCCTTCTTTAAGTTTTGCGACAAGTTCCAAATTCAAGATGTGACTTCTACGCCGTATAAGCCGGCTACTAATGACCTTGTTGAAGCTTTTAACAAGACCATTGTTAAGCTTCTGAAGAAGTTCATCTCTTCTAATAAGCATGACTGGGATGAGAAACTTGGGGAGTATCTTTGAGCCTATCAAACAACGGTCCGCACTCCCATGGGTGTTATGCCTTTTTCCGTGGTATACGAATGTGAAGCTATAATACCATTAAAAATCTAAATTTCATCATTGAGAACTACTATCACAGAGAAGATGTCGACAAAATAACATCATCAAAGACGTCTCAAATAGTTAGAGGTGCTGGATGAGTTGAGACTTAAAGATCAACAATGGATTGAAATACTCCAATCTCGAATCTCAAGAGCCTTCAACAGAAGAGTCAAAGAATGATCCTTTAAAGAAAGAGACTTGGTCTTAGCTATTCATCGACCCATGGTCATGACACACAAGACCAAAGGTAAATTTTAACCCAAGTGGAAAGGCCCATTTATAGTAGAGACGGTCTACTTAAATGGAGCATATCGTCTGATTATTTCAAATGGCAATAGGCGTATGGTGTTAATTAATAGAAAATTTCTTAAGAAATATTACCATTGAATTGAGCCTTATTCATCTCCCCATGGAAATATCGATCACGTTTAAGTTTGCACCCCTGCCCATGAAAATCATTTCTCAACAAAACTATCAACAATCCAATTCTAACAAAATCCTCCAACAAGTTATCAAGTTAACACTACACCTCTGTAACCCTGAGAATCTCTTGTCTCCGTCATGTTAATATTACACCTCTGAACGGTTCACATTATTTTTTGGATCTGACTGGTTAACATTACACATCTGTCAGTTATTTCATTTGACACGTTAATATTACACCTGAGTTAAGTTTTTTCATAACTGTCATGTTAACATTACACCTTTGAACAACACTAGCTCTTCAAATCTGATATGTTAACACTACACCTCAATCAGTGTAACTTTATTGACCGGTTAACATTACACCTCTATCGATTCCTCTCTTCATATAGGCGAGTTAGTTTCCATAATTTAGCTATTTTCCCCATAGAGTCATTCATGATTCTAAAATTCATACGATATGTTAACATTACACCTCTATCATTTGAATTCAAAAAGTTTTTTATTGCCAGAAGAAGAACTAAATTATTACAAAAGTGAATGATACAAACAAGCCAAAATCACTGGTGATATCGGGACTTGATGAGTTCAATGCACTAAGCCATTCCACATTCACGTGCCTCAAGAGTACCCTTCAAAGCTCACTCCTTCAGGGCCTTATGATCAGCTAGAATTGCTCGGGCTTCTACGGCTTCTAACCGAGCCCATTCCACCTTCAAGCACTCTGTCTTATGGGTTCGCTCAGCAGCTAACTCAGCAGATCTAGCCTCAAGCTCCTCCTTTTACTGCTGAGCTGCCTCCAATTTAGCTTGTGCTTCAACTATAATAGCCTTAGCTCCATTGATGGTGGCCTCACTCTCGGAGATAGCATTGGTAATTTTAGTGCTTTTGCCATCAATCTCTACGAGCTGGGTGGTTAACTCCTGGAATCATTAGTTAACCTCTTCTACTTCCTTGCGGGTGGCCTCTTCAAGTTTACAGCATTCTGCCATAAGACGATGAAACTCAAGCTCCACAACAGCGGCGACATTGGCCTTGCAAAGATGTTGCAATTCCAAAAACTGGAGTTCAGCTTCATCAATCATCTTCCTATACGGCTCATGCGCTCAGTCTTAGCAATCGAAGCGAGGATGTCGAGCAGGTTCTGTAATAAACATTTTGTGTGAGAAGTTAAGCTTTTTCTGGCAGCCAGGATGCTCTCAACACTCTAGCTGAACAGCTTCATCAAAATTTCAGTAAGGATATGAATCTCTGATTCTGCTGAGTCGTCAGGATCTAGAGACAAAGGAGCCCCCACTAGTTTTGAAAGTCCTGCTTCAGCTACTACTTTGGTAGACGTGGCTAGAGCTTCCATCATGATAGGTAACACAGTTGATGTCATTTGCAGTTGATCCCCACCCTACATGAAATACATTGCAAGTAAAGCTAGGACACATGAGATATCAATCGGAGCTGAAGAAGCTGAAGTGATCATGACCAAATACTCGGAGTGCGGCATGTCCAACACTGCGCCATGGGTACAATCATGGGTACGACCAAAGAATCAGAGTGTTGTATGGCTAACGCTGTCATTATAGGTTCAACTATGGGCTCAACATCAACGCTGGTGATCTCAGTCCATGGTTCAGCAGACTTTTCCACTGCCATCATAGGTTCAAGCCATGATGGCATTCCCATGTCATCTCCCTGAGAAATTGGAGAAATTGGCACATTTCCTTAGATTTCGATGAACCCCCGATTGAAACCAAACGTCAAACAATAGTAGGTTTGGTGGCGGGAGAAGGCATAGCAGTCGTAGCGCTAACTTCACATTCTGGCTCGGTGTCTATATTACAAAGAAGATAAGATGTTAGTTATCAAATTAAAAATAACTATGTCATCATGAACAAAAGCATACCTGAGATATGGGAGGGTCCCCCAGCATCATCTTCCCGCGCAGGTTCATTGAGCTCGGGGAAGTAAACATTAGTGCCATAATCGACTTGTTCTTCCTCTTCTTCTCCTAAATCTACTCAATCAATGGGCGTGGAATTCTTATCTGTAAATAGGAAGCATACGCCATCAGGGTGTTAACATACTAAATCAGGATAAAGGTGAAAATGAATTTTACCTAAATCAGCCATAGGTTCGACTATCGGCTCATGCGCTAAAACCACGGAGATTTTTTTTCTCCCTTGGAGGCTCCTCCGCCACAAAGGATTTCTCCTTCAAAGGAAATTCTAAGCATCGTCAATTGGATAGCTCTTGTAAGCGTCAGATCTATTGTGGTCTCTTCCCACGAGTCCCTCTGCCTACCATCGGCTACCGAATACTGATGCCGACAGGTCTGCATGGCAGTGACTTGCCAGCAGAAGCACCGAGTCATCTTCATCTCTGTCCGACCCAACTTCTGCCAAATATTCTTGGAGTCCAGGTGCTCGACTTTTGGATCCTCTCTTGGAAGCTTCTTTATACTTTCTAATGATCCATTTCACACCGGTCTTATTCACTTGGAATTTCAGATAGGGAATGTTCACTATGTTGTACCACTTATAAAATCGTAACGTCATATAACAATTAGGAATATTATAAGGCAAGATGAATGTGGCACCGGTGCCTCCAGTAGCAAAATGATACCAAACTCAGGCCCCATCAATGAGGCTCCCAGTGCACAATAGCCGGTGTTAGGATTACCAACATAAAGTTGGTCACATCCAAACCTTCACACAAAATGGCAAGGTAAATAGGGCTTGATATAATATTCGGTCCCATTTAACTGAGCAACAAGATGGCCTGGTCTGATATTAACTAGCTAGTTGAAGCAACCGCTGCCTATGCAAGTGAATCCCTCCTAGCCTAGACCATCTTCAAATTCATACCCAAAGTGGGTGCTAGCAATTTTGAGGAAGCAACAGTAGAGACTGTAATGATCTTTGTTCTGCACAATTCAACAGATCCAAGCATCGCATCTAATAGTCCACTTTGAGGACTCATACCGCTACAACAATGCGACCTCTTCTTTACATTTGATGGTAGCAGACATAAGCAAGGAGCAATGGAGCGTATACCACACCATCAAGTAGGTATATGGTATCTCCACCCTCAAATTTGGAACTTCTTCCCTCAGGCAACCACTCTGTTGATTCAAGTATTCAGTTGATAACTCCCTCAACCCATGATGAATGTAGCTGATCATGGCCGGGAGCAAAACCAGAATGTACCCATGAGCAATCTAAATTGCTAGGTATAACACCTTGATGAAAATGCAGTCCTTCGAATGAGAGGGCACTATGCATCCTTTAAATTAGATCGAAAGGAATCTCGCGAGCAGAGCCTGAGCAAAGATAGGCTCTTCAGCCTGATGGTGGAAGCTGTCAAACTTGTCCCCTACATGGAATCAACACTCGTCCGATGCAGCAGTATGAAGTGCAGGACCATGCTTAGAAATTCTCTTTTTCACTTCAAATCCGGTACTTATAGGAATAGGCTCCACTTTCTCCTTCTTGATCACGCTTCTAAAGAGATACTCTGCCCAAGGCATGCAAGCAACGTGAGGGCCAAGAACAACATTGACGACTATTTAGTGGCAGATGAGGAAATGGTAAACCAACTCCTAAAATATCTCACCAACATGGGCGTAATGTTCCATACTCAACTCCTCATTCGTAGGGAAGAACTTCTCATATGGTCATTCTCCCATTGGTAGCAGAGAAATTTTGAACATCTCGTACAAGGTGATCCCAATCTCACCCGCTAAAGTAAAGAAGGTGTTGCTGTCAACGTTATAAAGCTCAAGGGTGTTGTATAATACCGGCACACAGATCTCAACGCTATATTTAGAAGCTCTCACTGCAGAGTAGAGCCCCAGCACGTTAGTCTTTCTTCAAAAGTGGTTAGGGAAAAATCAATCAATTGAGCCCACTACTTTACGTCAGCTGGCCGATTCCTTCTAGGGAATCTAGCATCCTCCTCCGGGTACTATCCATCGAGTTCAACAAATTGATTGCCGAACACATTTGGGACCACAGGGACCTCCTTCGCTGGAGCGTTCTCTTTGACAGAGCCAGGATGAAGACCAACGATACTAAAGCCAAAACGCCCTTCCTGCCGAAAATCGCCTTTATACTTTAGAGTCCCCACCATTGCACTGTCCTCCTTTTGACAATCAGAATTGCATCACATGAGGGATGGTGAGATGATGTAGGTACATGAATGATACATGTCGTTCCATAACCGACAAATAAAAATGTCAATTCCCCTAGGAATAATACCAACGTTCCCTCTCCTGGTTGAAAATGGCGGTGCCCCTAGGTTGCTATCACCAAACAAAAACTACGGTTTTTCGGATTGGTCACAATTTAGGATGGAGAACTCGGCATCTATGATGAGTTCTCTTAGAGTGATGGTGCTCCCGTGATGGATTGCGTTACTCCACTCTTGACTACTCTCCTCAAAGTATAGAGGAATAATTTCCCTGAAAAAGTGCAACGTCAGAGGGTCTTGAGTACCATTATGCTAGAAGTGATTATGATGACTAACGAGAGTATCTAGTAGAGGAACCGCACAAAGAAAAACTAAGTTAGAAGACTTGTTGGAACACTCCGCTTCAAAATTAACTAAGTGTCAAGCTTATGTTTAAGCTCATGCACTAGACTTGCTTGAGCCGGTTCGCCCATCCCCGAGCCCCAACACCGCTAAGTGTCACAAGCCCAGGCGAAGCTCGCCTCAACAAAGGCGAATCTCAACACAGTGGCGAGACCCACTCAGAAGCCCAAGTGGGTCAATATGACAAACTTCGCCCAGAAGCCCAACAGGCTGAAACAGCAAAGTTCGCACAAAGAACGAAGTTCATCATATGAAGCGCTAATGATGACGACTATCAAAGCCCCACCTTCGCCGGTGAAGTTAAGAATTAAGACCGAATATAGTCGTTGAAGCCACATCACCGATGGTGAAACTAACCCAAGGGCTTTGAAGCATCGTTTGAGCGCAATAAGGGCTCTCAAAAAAAATAAAAAAAACCACCAATGACAGCAAGGCTGAAGAAGAAGATGAGTTTCGAATTTTTACTTGACGCCATCTCCAACTGCGGCGGCGCTGTGGCGGTAGTTGGACTATGAGATCTGCCGACGACTTATTTTTTCTTGACGAGTTGACGACGAGGAGCCATTGTGAAGAAAAAGAGTCGAAAAGTTGAAGAGCTCTGAAGGATTGAAGGAGTTTAGGGCTTTGAAAGAAAATTAAAGAAAAAAAAGAAGATGAACAGTATATTTATAGACTTTCGAGCTTCACCCTAAGATCTCACCGATCTACCAATAATCTCACCGAACTTCACCTAGAGATCTCGCCTCAACTTCGCTAAGGAATAATCTCCTCCTCGAATTTAGACACAAAAATAGAAATTTTAAAATTTCAAATTATTTGAGTGAGTTTTGCCGTCTAGTTTAGCGAACTTCGCTCAAACACTTATGAACTTCGCTAACCGACCTAGTGTACTTCATCAAGTCGAGAATTGAGCAAATTTCACCCAAGGGCTCTCATTCAACAACTCTCACCAACATGGGCGTAATGTTCCATACTCAACTCCTCATTCGAGGGAAGAACTTCTCATATGGTCATTCTCCCATTGGTAGCAGAGAAATTTTGAACATCTCGCATAAGGTGATCCCAATCTCACCCGCTAAAGTAAAGAAGGTGTTGCCAACGCTATAAAGCTCAAGGGTGTTGTATAATACCGCACACGATCTCAACGCTATATTTAGAAGCTCTCACCGCAGAGTAGCCCCACCACGCTAGTCTTTCTTCAAAAGTGGTTAGGGAAAATCAATCAATTGAGCCCACTACTTTACGCCACCGGCCGATTCCTTCTAGGGAATCTAGCATCCTCCTCCGGTACTATCCATCGAAGTTCAACAAATTGATTGCGAACACATTTGGGACCACGGGGACCTCCTTCGCTGAGCCGCTCTTTGATGAGCCGATGAAGACCAACGATACTAAAGCCAAAACGCCCTTCCTGCCGAAAACCGTCTTCATACTTTAGAGTCCCCACCATTGCACTGTCCTCCTTTTGACAATCAGAATTGCATCACATGAGGGATGGTGAGATGATGTAGGTACATGAATGATACATGTCATTCCATAACCGACAAATAAAAATGTCAATCCCCCTGGGAATAATACCAACGTTCCCTCTCCTGGTTGAAAAGGGCGGTGCCCCTAGGTTGCTATCACCAAACAAAAACTACGGTTTTTCGGATTGGTCACAATTTAGGATGGAGAACTCGGCATCTATGATGAGTTCTCTTAGAGTGATGGTGCTCCCGTGACGGATTGCAGTACTCCACTCTTGACTACTCTCCTCAAAGTATAGAGGAATAATTTCCCTGAAAAAGTGCAACATTAGAGGGTCTTGAGTACCATTATGCCCGAAGTGATTATGATGACTAACGAGAGTATCTAGTAGAGGAACTGCACAAAGAAAAAACTAAGTTAGAAGACTTGTTGGAAGACTCCGCTTCAAAATTAACTAAGTGTCAAGCTTATAAGCGAAGCTCATGCACTAGACTTGCTTGAGCGAAGTTCGCCCATCCCTGAGCCCCAGAACACCTGGCTAAGTGTCACAAGCCTAGGAGAAGCTCGCCTCAACAAAGGCGAATCTCAACACAGTGGCGAGACCCACTCAGAAGCCCAAGTGGGTCAATATGACAAACTTCACCCAGAAGCCCAACAGGCTGAAACAACAAAGTTCGCCCAAAGAACGAAGTTCATCATATGAAGCGCCAATGATGGCGACTATCAAAGCCCACCTTCGCCGGTGAAGTTAAGAATTAAGACCGAATATAGTCGTTGAAGCCACATCACCGATGGCGAAACTAACCCAAGGGCTTTGAAGCATCGTTTGAGCGCAATAAGGGCTCTCAAAAAAATAAAAAAAACCACCAATGACAGCAAGGCTGAAGAAGAAGATGAGTTTCGAATTTTTACTTGATGCCATCTCCAACTACGGCGGCGCTGTGGCGGTAGTTGGACTACGAGATCTGCCGACGACTTGTTTTTTCTTGACGAGTTGACGACGAGGAGCCATTGTGAAGAAAAAGAGTCGAAAAGTTGAAGAGCTCCGAAGGATTGAAGGAGTTTAGGGCTTTGAAAGAAAATTAAAGAAAAAAAAGAAGATGAACAATATATTTATAGACTTTCAGTGAGCTTCACCCTAAGATCTCGCCCTGATCTTCGCCCAATAATCTCACCCTGAACTTCACCTAGAGATCTCGCTCTGAACTTCGCTAAAGAATAATCCCCGCCTCGAATTTAGACACGAAAATAGAAATTTTAAAATTTCAAATTATTTGAGTGAGTTTTGCCGTCTAGTTTAGCGAACTTCGCTCAAACACTTATGAACTTCGCTAACTGACCTAGTGTACTTCACTGAAGTCAGAGAATTGAGCAAATTTCACCCAAGGGCTCTCATTCAACAACTCTCACCAACATGTAAAGTCTAAGCTTCGCCTCAAATACAAGAAGCACATCATGCAGATCAAATATATGGAAGAAGACAAAATTATAATTTTTTTATTGATCATAAAGGCTGCATACAAGGAAGTTTTAGACTCTTGAAACTACAAGGATAGTGAGCATTCATTTCTCTATCCTTATTACCGGTCAAGGAGAAACACAAAGCAAGAATATCTCATATTCCTCTAAACTGTGTGACAGCTGAGGAACATAAAGAAGCTACACTAAATAGATGAGCTACCGCCCCCAAACCAAACAAAGATTGGGGAATAAAGCCTAGTCACACAAGAAAAGTTTGATGTCGAAGTTGAGAAAAATGAACGACGTCTAATTACATTCTAGGTCCGCACTTGCGAGATCTAATCACTTTCGGAGTCTTCGCATGTGGAACTCCATGGATCTTTCTTCAAGCACCATCTCAGGCTCCGAATGGTCATACACACAGTATGACACTTGAAGCTCTATGCGTCCCTATCACGAATCACCTCATGGCATGCTTCTGACTTGTTCTTGAAAGTTTGCTTGAGCATAGCCTTTTCGACCTGAAGCAAATCTACCAATTGGCCAAGTTCACGAATTTCTCCATAGAATTGCCCTTCACTTGGGCTAACTCTTGTTGGAGCCAATTGATCTCATCTCCTCTATCAAAGAACATCTCCGGTTGGGTTGGAGAAGACTTAAAGATAGAGAGAATGAAATGGGAGAAGATAAGAACTGAAGAGACTATTTATAAGCCTTCTAAATCCAACTTCCCAACACAAACATCACGTTTAGGGAAGTGATTGGACCAAACAAAGAGGCTAAATGATAGCCTAAATCTTAGGGTGTCCAGTAATCTCACTAAATATTTAACCCTAAAGAGAGATCCCAACCGCAAATCAAGGCGCAGATCAAAAGACAATAGTTTTGGCGACCCTTGCCAATCAGCAAACCTTGCTCAAACAGTCAAAGTTGAGCGAACTTTGCCAAAGTTCAGGATCAAGGGAACATCACTATTCCACAAACTCTGCTCCAATCCAAGGGCAAATAAATTTCATTCTAAACACAGAATTGGACGAATCAAGATGAATCTATGACGAAGGAAGCTACGCTCAACAGTACACCTCTGGCGACCAAAGTAGTCAAATGAAGACAAACTTCAACCCAAACAAAATGACTCAAGCTACATTTAACAGTACACCTCTAGCTATGACCCAAAGTATTTCGATCCTTATTACCAGCCAAAAGCAGGATCTCAAAAACTTTGTCTAAACGACCCACGGGCCACATCATTCACACCCTAAGGGAAGTGGATTGCCCACATGCTGGCCAAGTTCGCTAGAACGAGCTTCATCCAAAACCGCTCGCTGAGCTACCAAAGCTTTCGAAGCTTTCGGACCAATAGGTGAACCTCGCCATTGACCGTTTCAAAAGCTATTTTTATGGAAACGGTTCTTCCCATTATCTCCTAAGTTAATGGCCACTTAATTCACATTTAATGGCTACTAACTTTCTCTCTCTTAGCCAATAAGAGGAGAGGAGATTGCCCATTTCGGGGACACTTGGCAATTTTACACACTTGGCATCCGCACTTGACATTTGGCTAGAGACTTTGGATTTTAACAGCTTCGGCAGCTAGATTCTCATCATTTCTAGAAAAGCTTCGTCAACTGCTAGTCAGCAGAAGACTCAATGCTTTAGTCGGACCGTCAACGGAATGCAAGATTGACGCTCCATCGACACACAAATAAGAACCCAGATTATAAATTTTTCTTATTTCATTTGTAACTTCTTTTAAATTACAATCTGTGTAAATTATAATTTCAAAAGACCCGAAACAATGCACATCTATTTATTTTCATTACTGATGAGGGGTATATATAGTACAATCAGAGAGTTTAAGGTTGCACAAAATCTGCAACTTATAACAACTTAGAATCCTTCTGATAGCTGGACTCAGTCAATCTGTTGAGTTGGTAGAGATTATCTTGGTGAAGGGAGATTCATTCAGAGTTATCGAGGAGGTTGAGTTTGGCTTGCCAAGTCTGTTGTGCGGACTTGCTGTTGACCTTGTTAAAACTCTTGCAGCAGGAACGCTCTGGCTGAGGATTTCTGCTTATTTTTGTTCCTGTCGCTGCTTCAATTACTATCAGCGAAAACAAGAGTTTTGTCTTGACCCAAACAATTTATTTAGGTGTTCAGAAGTAAGTGTGAGGGGAAAGGATAATATTGATATCCTCTCATTAGTATGTAGCTTTGATCCACATTAGAACAAAGTCACGGAACTGATGAAACCTATTGTATAAGAATCAAATTTGTACAATTTTTTTAAAGGTTAATTACAAAATTTTGTGTTTGTTATGAATTAACTTTTTGCAGGTTTCAGTCCATGTGACTTGGAGTGCAAATTTTATAAGAGTACCCCATGGATTGGGGTGATCTATATCACTCATGGGTGATTAAGGGGTTTAGTTTGGAGATTTTAACTCTTCTGTGACTGTGACACCATTCTCTAGAAATCCTGAATCCGCCACTATTAATAATTGTGCATAAAATTGGTTTAATGATATTTTTCTCCTGATGAATGGTATGTTTAAGTTCTGAGGATATATTCTCAAAAGGAAACCCTATAGATAGTGTTGCGGAGGCCGCTGCATCAAATAGCAAACCACCAAAAGTATCAAGGGTCTAATTGAAATTGATTAAAAAAAACAAATAATATAAAGTGTTAAATAGTGATCTCTTCACTATTCTTTGATAGTGGAGAGGATCCAAATCCAATAAAATAGCTTATGCAAATGACACGGTCTCTATAAATACAGGTTTACTTTGATGCTCTCATTAATATTTGATATTGCAGCATCATGCTAGTTATTGTTGGTTTGAAGAATGGCTGAATATTGACAATTACATTGCTTAAGAGTTATTTGAACTTTCAACCTTATCATGGGCCCACCTTACAACTGTTAAATATAATAGTATACAAGTATTAAGCATGTGCTCACACCTGACTGCTTTTGATTTCTATGGTTTATACACCCTTTGAATATGTTAAGCAACTCTAGTGTAATAAAAGAAATGATTGATTATAAATCTTTATATATAAATCTTTATAGATCAGAACTTACAGATCAGCTATTTACTAATACATTAAAGCTTATGAAGAAAGAGATAATGACTATCTCTTTTGCTATGTTATAATTAAGAAGAAGAGAATAGAGTTTTTTTATCGCTAAAATAGATATTTTGAGTGGTAGAGTTTTGCTTAGAGAAATTACAATCTTAAGTTTGAAATTTAAACTTAGATACTTAACCATCAATCTCCTTTGCAAATCTAAATTAAAATTTATGATTTTAAAGCCTAAGAAACAACTGGGATTTCAATGTCCTGATATTTCAATCAATGCTCATGTTTGGTTCGCCATGATTAGGACATGAATGAGATTAGGATTTTCATCTAATCTCCAAAATGGATAGTAGGAAGTTCCATTATCCCCTAGTATTAAGGGCATACAACTTTTCATGACCATTATACCCTCCCACCTCTTGCATTCCCCACACTAATGATATATGCAATATTATCCTATAATATGTTAAAATTAAGAGGCCATTTATAATTTTATAATTTTTGGGGGTGCTCTTTGTAAATTTTGGAGGGTTGTTTATAATTTTTAAAACTTCCAACGTGGTGGTCGTAAAGTTTTTAAGGGGCTATTTTGTAAAATTTTCATGGGGTTATTTGTAATTTACAAAACTTTTGAGGGGGATTTTTGTAAATTCTTCGAGGGTGTCATTTTGGAAACATTCAAGGTGTTGCTTGTAAACTTTTTAGGAGTCGTTTGTAATATTTTAAAATTTTTAGCATAATATTTACTTTGGCAACTTTCATGGGGCTAGTTGTATAATTTTTAAATGACTATTTGTAAAATTTTCAAGAAGATATTTGTAATTTTAAAACTTTCAAGGGACTAGTTATAAAATTTTTAGGGTTTGTTTGTAAAACTTTAAAGAGCTACTTATAATTTTTAAACTTTTAACTTCATAATTTTTAGACTTTGAAGAGGGCAGTTGATAATTTCTAATCTTGAAAAACTCTTTTATTTATAAAGGAGGACTTTGATTAATAGAATTTTCAAATTATGGATAGTTTTAATTTGATAATGATTCTCAGATAAAAAATATTAGAAAGGGGTTTTGATTATTAGAAGTTTAGTAATTGTGGAATGTTTTAATTCGATTAGGTTTCTTAGGTGAAGATAATACATATTAGATTTTAACATGTCAATTTTGATAGGATAGATAGACACGCATGCATTTTTCTAACACATGACATATTTTTAAGCTTTTAATAGTAGTTTACCATTTATATATAATAGAGGGATATGATTATGATACTTATTAATTATGGATAGTTATAATTTGATTAAGATTACCAAATATTTGATTATTAAAATTTCTAATTATGAATAGTTTTAATTTGATGAAAATTTTAATTTGGTGAAAATAAGATTAGGTGTCCACATGTCATCCTATAGGATATAAGGACACATGTCTACTTTGTGATACGACACATGTCACGCATTAAGGTGACACGATAAGTTATTTTGTGTCTTTTGGAGAACCACCAATTTCTCATTATATATAAGGGAGAGATATTTTCATGATATCTTATCTTCTATATTAGGTGGCATATAACCATGTTACATGTATTAGATAGTATATCATGTCTTTATTTTCTCCTTTATTTTCTTTCTTTATTGGACTTTTCATATTAAATCTCCAATTTGTATTAATATAGATCATCATGCCTCATCAATAATATCAATACCTCATCAATAATATCTAAGTCTTCTTCTATATTTATCAACAACCACGCTAAACAAAGGGAATATATAAGACATTTCTCATTTACGAACAAAATGTTCGATATCAAATCTCAACTGCCCTGATTTACTATCTGTAAGTAGGCCCATATTTGGCTTCCCTTCCTTTTTCGGGCGCGAAGAAAGGATGGACTGTTGCTTCAACGGTCAATCTTTGTTGGATTACTCATTTGGTAGAGTCGCTGATTGAGTCTTTTTCTCTGCTATTAAATTTCTGTTCTTCGAGTCTCCATGATGTAAACTTTAAATCCTAAGTTACTCAAAATATAAAGAGTAATGTTTAAATCCTAAAGAGAAACATGTACCACAAGCCCCCTATTTGATAGTAACTCTACAACTCAAAAAGTGAATAAGGAAACGTAGATCCTGTGGCTATCTGATGCTCGGGGGCTTAAGCAATGATTAATTCTTTAGACTACTATAAGAAGAATAGATTCTTATTCTTCGTATAGTATTACATCAAATAATAGCAAAATAAAAGATAGATTCTTCTTTAGACTATTATCTCTATGTTCTTGTTGGAGTGATTAATTAGCCTGAATGTTCATTAATCAATCTTTCAAGAAAATTAATAAAGATGTGTAAATTAAGAAGTTTTTATTGAATGACAATCAATTAATGAAGAAGAAAGTATATCCAATAGCTGGTGGAGACCGTCACTCTAAAACAAGGGAAAAGATATTTTCAAAAAATTCTAGAGTAGAGCTCTAGCAAATTGTAAATATCAGTTTAGGTGAGATTATTCTTCAATGTCTCAGTTTGTCCCGTCAGAAAAGAAGCTCCAACTCCCTCCCTCTCTCCCCCTCTCCCTATAAATATCATGTCCAAATAATTCTCTAAGATATATCAAAATTAAACAAAGAAGAACCATGAGCAGAGGTTGTAGCTTTGGTGGCGGCAAGAGTTCACTAGGCTACCTCTTCGAATCCGACGAGCCTCAATGCCTGCCTTGCAAACACTCGAACATCAACAAAACCCCAACCAACGATCAATTCAAGGACAAAGAGGCAACTGAAGCTACTCCTCCTCCTAGCTCACCGAAGAAAACTGATAATATGAACAATCACCATAGAGCTCCAAGCCGGATCTCAGATAACATAATCACTACTGTAAGTATTTTTATATCATATAACAGATGGCTTTTCAGTTGCGATTATTTCCAAATATCCAAACATGCATGACTTCAAGTTGATCCTTAATTTCAGGGTCGTCCCTCGACTAGGGTTCAGTCGGTTCCTGGAGGAAGTTCTTCTCTTGGCTACCTCTTCGGAGATGATCAGACGTAGCAATAGCTAGAATGAGTAATGGAATTCTAGCTATAGCTTGTATAATTCTGTGCATTTGGAAGGACTTATAGTTATTGCTACTACTGAAATAAGGGATTATATACATGTCCCGTGCGTTGATTTCTCTAAAGCAATGTGTATATGTTTAATTCATAATACATGTGTCTATGGTTTGATCATTAGAATAAAGAATTTCAGGAGTTCCTATGTATTATATGTTAGAATACAAAACTATATACCTTGAATCTCTTAACCCAAATAATATCCAGTGGATGATTGTGATTTTATGTGATATTTAACAATTATAATAGCAAAATATATATAAATCATCAACAAATGAGAAGCACTCATAAGATTATAAACTTCAGCTCTAACTTCGAGTTTTAATGCAGTGAAAGAATACTATAGATCTCAGCTAAAATTATTTGGTTTTGTTTCTTGGAATTGAAATTTTGATTTGATTGCTCAAAACTAAACAGACATGCCAAATTATATATATTTGCATTTCTTGAATTTTTGTGCGGATCCTGAAATTTGGGCGATGTCTACAAGCATAATGATCTTTTCTTTCTATTAATTTTATGGTTCTCAATAACGGTAGATTAGTAATATTTGAATTGATGGAGTAGTAATAATATGCCCTTGAACATCCAATGAAAAGTATGTAATATTCTTAAAAAATTAATAGATTTAATTGTTGCACATATAATTTGGGTATCATTTCTATAATTGTTATAGTATTCTTAGAAATTATTTTGTTAGATCATGCACTGTGATAGTCACTTGCTTAGAGATATGATCTAACTTAGAGATTTTTTAAATTTGTGTTTAACGTATAACTAATAAAGGACAACTTCGTCAGAATAGGTTATTATGCATGATACCGACATGTGACATGTGGTGGTTGGTCTCAACCATCGGGAATGGAGATTCCCCGGGTGTATATCATAAGCACATATTGTGATGTGTGTAGCACTAGACCACATTTTAATTCTCTAGGACAAATCACCTAAGAGATAGAGAATTCAAATTGTTATATGATCCATTTGACTTGATGATATTGTTATTTCCAATTTGATAATTTAGTATGCTTTGATAGTTAAGCTTGTTTAGCAAGCGCTACACAACCTGAAATATTGGGTTGCTAGATTTCATTTAGGGGAAGGGTGGATATCTAGATAGGATCCGATATGCTCATTATGATGAGTTAATTTATTATGCATATTCCATAAAGTTATCAAAATCCCACAGGTGGGTGATTTTGGAAAATATTTTCAAAAGAATTATTTTCTTATAAAATAAAATATTTTAATATTTCAAAATAATTTTTATTTATGTTCATGGGGTTGCAATTTAGGCATGAGCAATTAGGTGAACTTTCTTGCTTGATAAAGTTGCCTAAAATAAATGATACCGAGGGACTGAATGTAAGATGTTATTTGTAAATAATTAATCCTATATTATGGAAGAGCTTTTATGAATAGTTAGTCGATAGGATTTGATTGTTAAATTAAAATTATTAATTTGATTGTTAAATTAAAATTATTAATTTGATTTTTAAATTAAAATTATTAATGTGATTAATAATTGGTTCTCGATATGGGACCCAATTGGTCTCACTAATATCATTAGAAGAGATATAAATGCAATACAGTTCTATTTTATCCTTAACCGTTATGGATTGAATTTTGAATAATTCTAAATCACTTAGAACTTGTTATCTATAAGGCTAGTCTAATCCTATAAATAGGGTTCACATGTAGCCTTATGAAGATACAGAAAATCCTATAAATAGAAAATCTCAAGTACTCATCTCTTTGAATTGCTCCTCTACTACGGTGACATGTGGATTTCAGTTGGAGGCTTTTTCTCTTGAGGAACCATTTTAGGTAGATCTTGGGAGATAGCATTGTTAAAGATCAGGAAGCGTTCAAGGTATTCTTTTAATTTTTAATTAATTTTGCTTAATAGCCGTGATATGCATATTCCGCCTTATTGTATGTCGTGTTTCCAACATATTCGAACAATATTAATAAACCCGCTTAAGTTAGTGTTCATAATTCGAAGGTAGAGATCGAGTTCGTAAGTGCTTGCACCTACAGATTAATTACACATGAACCATCATCCTAAACTCTTTAATCATATCAAGTTTTTGGAGTATAGATTGTTGGATTACTGTTGGTGTCCTGGGACTCCGCAACAAGATTAGGAGAATCTCGAACAGCAGCGGGGCTTAAGGGTTGAGATATCAGATGTAGGGGTTCCTTCATCTCCTTAGACAGCTAATCCCCTGCTAAGATAAGAGTTTTGCAAAGTTACAAGTATATTAGAGGACCGGAGTTGGGTTCTCGGTGATTCCTCCGACGATCAAGTCAGTATCGAGTTTGAGTGGGGGATCTAATGAACTGAATAAGTTCTAAATATGCAGAGATTCTATTAATTAGCTAGAGATGGTTTACCTGTGTCCCCTAGGGGGCCTGAAGGAGCCTCCCTTGACCAGTAGGCGATGAGCCTATATATACCCAGCTGAGAGGGGTAGATGCGTAACTTTGGCCGAGTCCAGACATGCTGCTGAATTGGCAGATAGCTCTACAGGTGTCGGCTACAGATGAGATGAGTCACCATTGATCTGATGTGATGACAACTGAAGAGACATAGAGGGTGATGAGTCATGAAGACTCGTGGCATGAGCAATGATGATAAGGGACAGCTGTTAGTGCGGAGTTTGAGGACAAACCGCTTCTTAATTCGGCTCTATGGGAGGGACGACAAGTATCGCCTTTTTTATCAGCCTCGAAAGTTGTCGACCTGACTTTGAGAGAATGAGGGGGGGGTCGATGCAAATAATGAGGTCGAGTGAGAGCTTGTCCCGACTCATCCCTCCTCAAAAAGGGACGAGTGTCCATACTATCCGAGTCGCCCCGGCTAGGGTGAGCTGATCTGCTGATTAGTGTTGACTTGGGACGTGTGTCAGCTCTAGAGGGAGGATTAGTATTTAGGTTAATTGTTGACATAACATTGGCCCCTTTCGCTCGAACTTGGGGTAGCCGAGTCCGAGTGAAATAGAACTATAGCTTGCCAGATCCTAAAGTGTATTTATGAGGGGTTCTGAAAAGTCTCTTCGGATGTGATGTTGCTGATGTCAGCCACTGCCTCGACTCTCGTACGAGGATTGCGGGCTAATTAAGATGAGAGGTGCTTCGATCCTGGAGCGGTCACCTCGTATTGTGGGAATGATCCTAGCCGTTGGCTCAGAACTGAGTCGGCCATTATGATCTTGCCATGTGTCGGCCTTTCTGCCTATAAGTATGGCCGCTACGATGGGGGAGATTTTGCTGTTCAAAACTCTCTTCGTCGTGAAAGAACTTTGATTATTTCCAGACTATCTTCTATGGCGAACTTTCTGACCTGATGGCGTCTTCATCTTCGACTGCTAGGAACGAGGTCCGGATCAACTAGCTGTGGGATTTCACTCCAAGGTGTCGTCGTTGGTACTGGAGAGCCTATATGATAAGTACAACATCCCAAGGGTGTTTGCCCTATCGACGCCGGCGCGTATGCAGGGGGTGTATGACCACGGCAATAGCATCACTCTGGTGTATCTCAAACACCTGGAGTATGGACTGCGCTTGCCACTGCATTCCTTCCTCCGTTGCGTCTTCGAGGTGATGGGGGTGTTGCCATCGCAGATGAAGCCAAATTCCATCGTAACTCTGGTGGGATTCATCGTTATCTTCCACTGTTTAGGAGTCGACCCGACCTTGAGAATTCTTGGCCACCTCGTCTGCGTGAAGGTGAGTCAGTAGGTGGGCCATTATTACCTCCAGGTCTTTGGGGGAAACAAGATCGTCGCCAATGCTCCCGAGTCCAACAAGGACTAGAAGGAGTGGTAGGTGCGGGTGTCTGGGGATGACTCGATCTTAGCCTGTTCCAACTGGCTCGAGATTAAGAAGGATGCTTTGAGGCATGGGCTGCTGTCGAGCGATAAGAAGCATGCGCTCGATATGATATGATCAGGGCTTACACTAGCTCTCACCGGATAGAGAACCTCTTTGATAACTCGATCCTACGATTGTCGGCATCTCCTCAGTTCCTCCAACTGCGGATGATGAAGCTCGGTCGGCCATGCTAACGCTAGGCTCGGATGAGACCGAGGTAGCACCGATGACTCTGTCTGCTCAAACTCGGGAAGGCCCTCAGTGAGGCTGAAGAATCATCTCCGCCCAGATCTGGCCCCTGAGGAGGCCGAGAGGGCGTAGGCCAATGCGGCAGAGACAGTGGCTCACCTGGCCGGGGCGAGTGCTGTCAGGTCGAGAGGTCTAAAAAGAAGAAGAGATGGCTGAAGAAAGTTGGCAGCCGAACCCCTCCTGGAAGCATTGATTCTCTCAAAGACAGAGCAGTAGCTGCCAGGGAGGCGGATGCTTCCTCTGCTATTGCAAGCCAACCATTGGCAGAGGTCCCGCTTCCCCAAGTAGTGGGGGGCGATGCTGCTGCCGTCTTGGCCCAAGAAGCTAATATCATCATTGTTGATGATAGGTCTCCTGCTAGAGAAGATGGGGTTGAGATCCATATGACCGAGGCCAAAGAGGTTGAGGTCCCAATAGAGGGAGAGGTGGCCCCTGAGATGCCTACCGAGTCGGCCCATCGGCAGGGGAAAGAGCCAACTGTTGTCGGGGCACCTCCTACTCAAGGGTTCGGATGGCCATATCCTCATCATATTGATGAGCTTGAGGCGGAGAAGTGGAGCGAGCTGAGGATGCTACTGATGGGGTCTTCTAGAATCGGTCCCTCCATGATAAAGAGCCATCCCGGGTGTTCAGATATGAACTCAAGCGACGTCTTGACAAGAGGGGGTCGGTCCTGGAGTCTCGACTCACCCAAACCAGAGCTATTGATTAGTTCTATCTGCCTCATGATGATGAGATCCTTTGGCGAGATTCCAGACGTCGGCCTCCACCAGTGCCTGAAATGCTACATGATCGGAGGAGCTCTAGTGGAACAAGAGCTATTTGGCCGATTCGAGCGTGTCCGAACCTCCTACCTCAGGCTCCAATAGGAGTTGGAGGCCCAGAGAGCAACTCATGAGAAGACTCCTGGCACTGGCGATGAGGGAGGATGAGCTGGCTATCTGGAAGAGGAGCGAGGACAAGTGGCGCTGGGAGGTAGAGATGTGAGAGAGGATGATCGACGACTTGAAGACTTTGAATTGCAAGAAGTCGGCAGAGATCAGCAAGCTCTAGGAAGATCTCGATCATCTTTAACACGATCTCCACGAAAGGGACGATAAAATAAGATATCTATCCGAGGAGGTTGAGGTCGAGAGGTGAGAGAGGAACGATGCCTACGAGCAGGCTCGAGCAGATCGCCTAGATGCTGAGAGCCTGTGGGTCCAACTGAAGGAGGAGCAGATTGCTCATGAAAGGCTCAGGCAGGAGAGCACTCGAGCTGGACTGGAGGCCGAGTGACAGTGCGAGTCATCCCTCACTGAGGTCCAGGCATTGCAAGGCCGCCTCGCTCATTTGGAGTCTGAGGCACACCGATTCGAGGTTGTTGAGGATTATCACCACAGCACTCTCGGGAAGGTGGAGGTGGTGCTGGCGTGCAAAGCCGGCTATGACTATCTTGAGGCGCAGCTCCCGACTGAACTCAAAAATGACCCTGACCGCTTCCATTATCCTTCGAGGGTGGCCAATTGCCTCGGTGCACTGTAGGAGATAGAGAAGCAAGGAGGGGGGCTCATGCTCGATGGCAGGAGAGGTGATGAAGATGGCGAAGAGTCGGTCGAGGAGGCAGGCGAGGGCTCGGCCCATGACAGCTAGGTGAATGGTCCTGAAAAGAAAGGAGGCGAAGAGGTCAAGGCTGAGGTTCAGTCGACTCCCTAGCCAACCACTGCTGCTGCTCCTCCGTGCTCGACTCCTATTCCTGGCTCTAGTTTCGATCGCCCGCATCTCTTTCGAGTCCAACCCAATAGGGGCTCTTGTATCTTCTTTTTCTTTGTTTTTAGCACTTTTGTACTGTAAAGAATTTCACGTATATGAATAAAAAGATATTTTTGTTAATTTAAACTGTATACCTTTGAGATTGCGTTCTTGTGTTAAGAGTTTACAATCTGCTTTATTTACAAGTTTGTTTTCAGGTATGCTTGGGTCAAGATGGCTCTGTGTATGGCGAACGGGATGACTTGAGCTCATGCCTTGGGTGTACTCGTGATGACACCAAGGTATTGAGGTATGTGCCTTGGACTTATGAATTTGATGCCAAGGTCTTTTTGTCGGAGTCGACCGAGTTGATGATGTGCCTTGGGTTTATCCTGAATAGGTACCAAGGTCTTATATGCGTGTCTTGGGTTTTACTTATGAAAATGATACTAAGTTATGAGACGTGTGCTTTGGGTTTTACTCATGAAAATGATACCAAAGTCTTTGTGTCGATGGCGTGCCTTGGTTTTACTCATGAAAATGATGCCAAGGCCTTTGATGTGCCTTGGGCTTATTCATGAAAATGACGCCAAGGTCTTTTGCCGACGTAGGCCGAGTCGATGAAGATCGAATAGAAAAGACTTCATATAAGTTAGAACACAACATAATAATACCTCTTGTTTATAAGAGTATCTGAATCTGACCATATCCTGGAGAGGTATCCTCCAAAACATTTGTGTTTAGTGACAAACCTGGCTTTTTAGCCTTACTCAGTGGCAGCTTCTTATCTCAAGGGTTTGAGCATAAGGGGCCATCCGCCCTCTAGTAAAAAATGAGATGAAGAGGCCCCACGGTGGGCGTCAATGTTGATGTCCTGAGACTTAGCAGCAAGATTAGGAGAATCTCGAACAGCAGCGGGGCTTAAGGGTTGAGATATCAGATGAAGGGGTTCCTTCATCTCCTTAGACGGCTGATCCCCTACTAAGATAAGAGTTCTGCAAAGTTACAAGTACCTTAGAGGATAGGAGTTGGGTTCTCCGGTGATTCCTCCGACGATCAAGTCGGTATCGAGCTTGAATGAGGAACCAATGAACTGAATAAGTTCTGAATATGCAGAGATTCTATTAATTAGCCAGAGATGGCTTACCTGTGAACCCTGGGGGGGCCTGAAGGAGCCTCCCTTGACTAGTAGGTGATGAGCCTATATATACCCAGTTGAGGGAGGTAGATGCGTAACTTTGGCTGAGTCCAGGCATGCAGTTAAATTTGCAGATAGCTCTACTGGTATCAGCTGTAGATGAAATGAGTCACCACTAGTCTGATGTGATGGTGACTGAAGAGACATGGAAGGTGATGAGTGATGAAGACTCGTGGCATGAACAATGATGATAAGGGACAGTTGTTAGTGTGGAGTTCAAGGACAAACCGCCTCTTGATTCGGCTCTTTGGGAGGGACGACAAGTACCGCCTTTTTTGTAGACCTCGCAAGTTGTCGACCCTGCCTCGAGAGGATGGGGGGTCGACTCAAATGATGAGGTCGAGTGAGAGCTTGTCCCGACTCGGCCCTCCTCGGAAAGGGACGAGTGCCCATACTATCCGAGTCGCCCTGACTAGGGTGAGCTGATCTGCTGATTAGTGTTGACCTGGGACATGTGTTGACTCTAGAGGGAGGATTAGTACTTAGGTTAATTGTTGACATAACATGTGTTGACTCTAGAGGGAGGATTAGTACTTAGGTTAATTGTTGACATAACAGTTACTAATCAGAAAATATGATGTATATAATGGGCAGTTTACTTAGGGGGTGGAGGGAGTTATGAGAAAGCATCTATATTAAGAGCATCAAATGATCTTTGGAAATCACACTAAACATAAGCCAACTCATGTTACTCACCGGAGCCCCCAAAAAGTTTTATTTGTCTCTTCATTCTTCACATGGAAGATAATCCATAACAAACTAACATGAGTGCAAAAAGAGAGACAAGTTTGAAAATTCAGGATAAGAATACATCGTAGACACAACAATGAAATTTGTATACCTGTGAGTATCATTGTATTCTGTAAGATGGACTCATGTAAGCTATAATGATGGGAAAAAATACAACAACATCAACTACTTTATTAGTGAAAGTGGAAGGATAGAACTATTTTTGATGAACAGTAAATCCTAATCAACAATTCCAAACAACTTATTTTTTAAGAAAAATATCCCCAATAACCAACTCTTATAACCCACAAACTTTAACAGTTAAATTTTTATTTCTCCTTGATTAGCATATTTTATTGCATTTTTATACCCCTATTTCAAATAAAATTTTATGTAAATAAATTATTAATATTATTTTTTATCTTGTTTTGTAGGGAATTAATAAATTGAGGAGAATAAAAAAATAAGAGCTACAAGGAGCCTCAAGAGAAGCCCAACTCAGCCAAAAGCCTCAGGAAAAGCCCAACACAATAAGTCTTAAAGCTCGAGGAAAACTTCAGTAAAAATCTGCAATCAAGTGAATGAGTATTGATGGGCCTATCGATACTAATATCGATACTAGTATCAAATCCCCTATCGATACCTATATTGATACCCAATCAACAGACAAAGAAAAATAGATTAAAGTCTGAAATTGTTTTACTTGGAGAGCAAGTTTGATACGATGGTTGAGATTAGTTTATGTAGGCTATAAATAGGATTAGAGAGTGAGGGTCAGAGGTGTGAAAATTTTCATAAATCCTCTTTTAGAGGATAGGAGGGTGCTATTTTGTGCCTTTTAAATATTGAAAAACTTTAGTTTTATAATAAAAATAAAAATTTCTATTTTTAAATTTCTTTTTAAATGGAGTCTTGAAGAAATTTGGGTCTACAAGAGGGGCCAACCCTTCTCAATGTGAGTTTTTAATTTTTAAAATTTTCTTGCTTATTTAGGATCACATGTTTAGGAAATTAGTATAGTGTAATGTATGCTAACGTGTATGTATTTGTTTTACTTCGGTGTTTTATTTAAAATCTATTTACATATTCCAACTTAAGCTAATTCCATTAAATAAGTTAAATATAGTTAGTATGATGAACTATTGTTTAAAATAGTTTTATAGGGTTATTTTAAAATATTGGTCCTTTAAATATTTCATATTTTCAAATTAGTCCCTCATAATAATGGAAATTGCTATTACATCTCTCAATTCTAAGTTCTTTTAAATTAGTCCCTCCAATCAAGAGTAGAATAGCAATTAGAGAAAATTTAAGACCTAAATCATCAAATGTTTTTAGGACCCTCAATTCTCATAAGCACGTTATTTAATTAATCCCTTTAATTGCTAATACTGCTATTAATTTAAGGGACTAATTTCAAAATAACTTGATAATTGGTAATAGCTATTTCAATATCTAAGGACCAATTTTCAAAATATGAAAATTGAAGGACCTAGTAGCAATTTTAATGATTTAAGGGCCTAGTTTCAAAATATGAAAGATTTAAGGGACTAATATCAAAATAACCCTATAAAATCTCAAAAAGATGACTTATGTAGAATATAGTTCAAAAGTTATTTATAGAATATTATAATCCCAATATATAGATGAGGTTATTAATATTTTATTGAGCCTGAAATATGGTTCATTACCGCAATTCATATACCCTCAACAAATATGAATTTATATTTTAATTATCTCTCCCATACATTTAGCCATTTTCAGGTTATAACAAACATACTATATGTGTTTTCTTCTTAATAGATTCATTTTGTAATATCTGAGTTTGCAGGCTATAATAATCACTATAGAATTATTATTAATTATGTTAAGATATTAACCATAATATTCAGACATTATTGCATGTGATTTATAGAGAATTAACTAACATCATTGTTATCATTCTATAGATGAACCATTACTAAATAGCCATATTCTTGACGACACATTCTTGATGGGTAATTACTCATTCTTGACGGCAAGCTCGTCACCAATTAGCCCTCAAGAACAGGTGTAGCCTATTGCTGACAGTAATACGGTGGGACCCACAAAATTTTAAAAATGTATTTTTCGCCCGTCAAGAATTGCCCCACTGAAGTTGTTGGAGGGAACTTTCCCTCATATTATTTCATTTCTAACCCCAAAAAACCACTTTTCTAACTTGCTCCTATTTCGAGTCTTTTGTATTGCAATTAACTTTGACTATAATAAAAAGAATACAATCGAAACTAAGGAAAATTTATATTTTCTGGGGTTCTTTTTTGTGTGCCGATGGAATGTCGATCTCGTACTCCGTTGACGGTCCGACTAAGATGATGGATCTTTCGCTGTTGGTTTCTGATTTGGTCACTTGGAAGATGGCTCAGTTTTCTCTTGGAATGGAATATCAGAGAGAGAAAGAAAGAGATGAAATGCTAACTCCGCGTGTGTATTGGGTGTTCGATCTCTAAGTGGGTAATCCCCTTAAATGAACGATCTCCTTCTCCTCTTATAGGCCAAGAGAGAGAGAGAGAGAGAGAGAGTTAATGGCCTTTAATTGTGGATTAAGTGGCTATTAATTGAGGAGATAATGGGAGGGCGGTTACTCCTCGAAAATAGCTCTCAAACATTCCATTGGCGAAGTTCGCTGATTAGTTGGCGAAGTTCGTTGAAAGTGTTCGGGTGAGGCTCGCTTGGATGTGGGTGGGCGGGCCATCACTTCCGAATTGTGGGTGACGTGGCCCACGTGGGTAGCTGCGGGCAAAGTTCATTGACATCAAATGGCAAACTTTACATAAGTCGACTCGTGGCCCATTTTTTACTTATTTGGATTGAGCTGAAGTGGGATGTATGGCGATGTTCACGTACTTGTTTGAGCGAGCTTCGCTATAGCCTGTTGTGGGCTTGACTTTGGAACTATTTGAAGTGTTTAGCCCATAGACGTTCACTTCTTGGATCCAAGCAGAATATTGGCCTGGATAAAATATATTTTAATCGTCCACTAGACCCCCCTAAAGTTTTTAAGATTCTGCATTTGACTCATAGCAGGGATTGAAATACTTTAGGTAATAGCTAGAGGTGTACTGTTCAACGTAGCTTGAGTCACCTTGCTTGGGTTAAAAATTATCTTCAATCTACTTGGTTGCCAGAGGTGTACTATTGAACGTGTCTTCCTTTGCTGTAAACTTGTGTTGAAGTCTCAATAATGCTTGTACTCGTCTAATTCTATTTTTTGAATGAAGTTCGCTCGCCCTATTATTGGGGCGAAGTTGAGAAATCAGTGAGGTTCGGCTGATTTTGAATGTTGATGAAGTTCACTCCACTTTGAATTGTGTTGGCAAGCTTCATCGATTAGTGATGCTTGCTAACTGGTGATGGTCGTCGGGATTATGTCTTTAGATTTGCACCGGGATCTACGGCCCAAATCTCTTGGTCAAAGATTCACGAGATCCGCTGTAGATTTCACCGAGTTTTAGGCTAAGATTTAGCCTCTTTGTTCGATCCAATCATATCTCAAAGATGTGGATTTTTTGGAAATTTGGATTTGGAAAAGCTATAAATAGCCTCATTCCATTCCATTCCATTCATCTTCATCTTCTCCATGCCTAAGTCTTTATCGCTTAGATCGGAGATGCTCCTGAATAGAGGAGCTGAAATAAAATAGCTCCAACAGGAGCTTGCTCAAGCAAAGGGCAATCAAGCGGATGAAGTCCGCATACTCCACTGACTGGTGGATTTCTTTCGGCTGAGAAGGCCAAGCTCGAGCAGATCGTCGAGAATCAGTCAAAAGCTTAGGGCGAGTTAAATCGCGATAGAGACACTTGAAGCTTTGAGTGCTATGCTTTACGTAGGACCATTCGACGGTTGAGATGGCGGCTGAAAAAAGATTCTTGGAGCTCTACAAGTGAAGACTCTAAAAGTGATTAGGTCTCACAAGTATGAGCCTAAAATGTAATTAGATGTCGTTTGGCTGTCTCAAGCCCGACGTCGTATTTTGTTTGTAAGAAGTGCTTCTTCTTCTTGATATGTTCCAATTCGGAGCAACGGGGGCACTTCCTCTTTAACAGCTCTTTCTCATCTCCTGGCATAGAGTCTAGGGAGGAGTAAGTAGGAGCTAATTTTCTGCATGGGGAAAAGTTCTATTCCCCAAGTTTTGTGAGATCGGAGGAATAGGGGCTTAGCGACTCTTCTGTTCTCTTTCCTTCTCATTATCTATAGTTAGGAGTATAGGGTAGGCTCTTGATTTTGGTTTTTCCTTGCCTCTGTGACTATTGTTGAGGTTAGAGTAGCAGCAACAAATATCCATCATCCCTGTAATTGGATAATTTGAATATTGCATTTATGTAGTAGAGTCTTCGATCAATAAAAATAAACTATTTTTTTCTAAAATCTTCCATCTTTGTGTGCTTGATCTGCATGAACTTTACTTCTACGACGAACTTGAACTCTATGCAGAGTTATTGTGTTGGAAGCGAAGCTCGGGCTTCATTGTGTTGGCGAGAGTCATTGAACTGAAGTTTGCCAAGTAGAGTCTCAAACAGATTGAGTTAGATTTTTTTAAATTTGGAGACTTGGCGAACTTCGCTACGTCATTTAGGCAAAGTTCACTTCAACACCCAGCTAACTAGGGCGGAGTTCATTTGCTTTCGCGAACTTGAGTGAAAGTCGGTTGGGCGAAGCTCAGCAAATCGGCTAATCGGAGCTCGCTATGAGGATTTAAAATTAACATCCTCGATTCCTATGCCTAAAATTATGGCGAAGGTTGTTCAGAGCGAGATTCTCGGCGAAGTTTGAGGTGAGAATCATTAGCGAAGTTCGGGGGAGATTCATGGCGAAGCTCAAGATGAAAATTTTTGACGAAGTTTGGGGTCAGCCTATAAATAGAACTGTTTATCTCTTTCATTCTCCACTTTGATTTTCAAAACCCTAGCTTTCTCAAAACCCTAATTTTCTCAAAACCCACCGAAAATCTCAAGACCAATCTCTAATGACTCCTCGCTGTGCATTCTCAAGAGGAAGGGGTGCTGCTAGGGGGCCTCGTCATCCAAGAACCGATGACACGGCAATGCAGTTGGAGATGGTTGTGGGTAAGTTTCGAACCCTTCAATGACAATCTTCGGATCTACCAAAAACATAGCCCCAATTGGGCTTCAAATAGCACCCTTGGGTGCTCGAAGCTTATTTGCTGCCAAAGGCGTGATTTTTCGGACCGTTCATAGTCTCATTGACGAGCTTTTGTAGGCGACGATAAAGCTTTGATAGCGGCCATCAATGACGCTTGGTACGATGAGTTTCGCTTCTCAGGCGAAGCTCATTACTGTTAGCATGTTCGGCTTCTGGATGAACTTTGTTTGGGCAAGGGTCGTGATTTAGTTTGGGCGACCTTTGCCTGAGAGAGGTTCACCAATTTGATTCGAGCGACCTTCACCTAAATGGGGTTCGCCAGTCTGATTCGAGCGACCTTCGCTTGAGAGAGGTTCGCCAGTCTGATTTGAGTGACCTTCGCCTGAGCGAGGCTCGCCAGTCTGATCCATTTAGTTTCTTTAGTGGATTTAATCGTGGTGCTGAAGTTCTCTGCCTTCAGCATGAACTTCGCTCATCTTGTCAACACTTAGCTGAATTTATAATGCTAGTGTTGTGATGACTTCGCTCATGAGCGAGCTTTGCCTATGATTATCTTGGCGAGCTTCATATCTGAGTGCAAAGACTTGGTCGATTTCTTTCAGTCATTGTCTTCTAACTTGTTCTTGCATCTTTGTGCAGTTGTCTTGTCAAAAGTGCCCATCAACCATCACAACCATTTCGGGCATAATGGAATTCTTGACTCCGAAGTGAGGCATGTTTTTGATGGGCACGTTCCCCTGTACTTGGAGGATAGCAGTCCAAAACGGATTGATGTGATCCCTTTGGGGGACTATCAAACTCTGAGGGAGCTCATCAGGATGCAAGGTTCTCGATTGCTAAAGAGGACAAATCAGGGAAACTTAACTTTTTATTTGTGGACAGTAATCCTAATGGCACCTCCGTATTTTACCAGGCGAAGGAGCATTGGTATTATACCCAAAGGGACCACCACTATTGCCTGCCAGTGATAGAGCATCAAGTATCCTTCATGTACTTGCAGCATCTCGATGTGCCTCGCTTAATGCGTTTCTCCCTCACCAGCAAAGAAGATAGTGTGAAGATGGGCTCTTTGAAGCGCAACAGTGATTTCCATTAGGAAGGAGTCTTCGGAGTTGGCATCTGTTAACGAAGTTCCTGTAGTCCCAAACATATTCGGAAGTGAACTTGCAAAAACTAATGCACACTACCCAGAGGGAGATACTAGATTCCCTGGCTAGGTTAGATCAACGGACACCCAGTGGTGGACCCGTTTGGTAGATTACGCTCTCGTGACTTTTGAGGAGAGCTTGAGAAGACTGGGGCTCTATTCTGTAGTGAGAGCCTCAAAATACGGCATCGAAATTTGCGCACCGATATTGTACAACATTTTGGAGCTGTATAACATTGATAGCAATACTTTCTTCACTTCGGTGGGTGAAATCGGGATAGCACGGCTGTTTGGGTCGAAAGTTGGTTCCATTGTAAAACTTGAGAAAATTACACTTTTGGTTCTCAGTTACAAGAAAATTAAATAACTCTCTCACAAACTCAACAAAAGACGCTACAAGTGTAGATCTCTTTATTTTTGTGGACTTTGCCTCAGGGGCCGTAATCCGTGGACCACCGAAGGGCCGATCGCCGAATCGACGGGTTTAGTTAGTGCTTCAAAGGAAACAAGAACTTCAAAGAAATATCTTAGCAAGGTAAGATATCTACTCTTCTCAAGAATAAGTCAAGGCTTAAACTTGAGGAATCTCCGCGGATCGTGGTTCTTGAACTCCTAAGCTTGATTTCGATTTTTCCCTTTCGATGGTCGACTCCTGCCAAGTGGACGAGAGGGTATTTATAGTCTTTGGGAAACGTGCCCTCTTCGTAAAACACAAGTGTCATAAGTCAAATTTTGCGATTAGCTGGCGGCATCGAGCGCTCTCGCTCGCTGGCGAGGCATTGTCGTACTCCGTTGGCGTGGCGTATCGGGCGCCTGGCGGCTGAAGGCGTGATCGCCGTCGCCACCAGGCGCGGGCAAATTTTAAATTCCGCCATGAGTGATATCTTCTTCGCGCGCTAACCGCCGTAATGTCGAGCGTCTCTGCCATGATAAAGTCAAGTGGGCCCCATCAAAGATTGATTTAGACCCTTCAAGAGCTCGCTCCAGTATTCGGTGTCTCACCGCTAGCGAGACACAGTAAGTGCTCGCTAGTCGCGAGACACATCAAGGTGTCTCGCTTATAGCGAGACACACATAAGTGTTCGCCATCACAGACACATCAAAGTGTCTCGCTAGTGGCGAGGCACACACAAATCTCCGCTGGCGTGAACACATCAAAATGTCGGCGGTGGCGTTCATCGTGAACTGATGTAGGACTTCTTGAGATTTCGACGACGTTGTTCTTCGATCTTCTCATGATTTAGTCATATTTGAGGTTCTTCAAAGAATTTTGATGCCTACAGATACCCTCCAAAGTTTTCGACTCTCTCGATTTTGTCGAGGGTCTCGAATACTTTGATAAGATGCTCTTGCTTCGCTCAACGCTGAACTTTGTAGAAGAGGCCCATGTTTTGCTTCAGCTTGAATCCTCGCTACGCGGCGTCACGACCATACTTTGGGATCAATAGTCGTTGCATTTGTATTTGGATTGATTGAAATGTCAAGTCGCATTTTGGACTAATCATCTTCATCTTGAAAGTCACCACTTGGGTTATAATTGAGAAAATTACACTTTTGGTTCTCGCCACAAGAAAATTAAATAACTCTCTCACAAACTCAACAAAAGACGCTACAAGTGTAGATCTCTTTGTTTGGGTCGAAAGTTGATTTCTTTGTAAAACTTGAGAAAATTACACTTTTGGTTCTCGCCACAAGAAAATTAAATAACTCTCTCACAAACTCAACAAAAGACGCTACAAGTGTAGATCTCTTTGTTTGGGTCGAAAGTTGATTCCATTTGTAAAACTAGAGAAAATTACACTTTTGGTTCTCGCCACAAGAAAATTAAATAACTCTCTCACAAACTCAACAAAAGACGCTACAAGTGTAGATCTCTTTGTTTGGGTCGAAAGTTGATTCCATTTGTAAAACTAGAGAAAATTACACTTTTGGTTCTCGCCACAAGAAAATTAAATAACTCTCTCACAAACTCAACAAAAGACGCTACAAGTGTAGATCTCTTTGTTTGGGTCGAAAGTTGATTCCATTTGTAAAACTAGAGAAAATTACACTTTTGGTTCTCGCCACAAGAAAATTAAATAACTCTCTCACAAACTCGAACAAAAGACGCTACAAGTGTAGATCTCTTTGTTTGGGTCGAAAGTTGATTCCATTTGTAAAACTAGAGAAAATTACACTTTTGGTTCTCGCCACAAGAAAATTAAATAACTCTCTCACAAACTCAACAAAAGACGCTACAAGTGTAGATCTCTTTGTTTGGGTCGAAAGTTGATTCCATTTGTAAAACTAGAGAAAATTACACTTTTGGTTCTCGCCACAAGAAAATTAAATAACTCTCTCACAAACTCAACAAAAGACGCTACAAGTGTAGATCTCTTTGTTTGGGTCGAAAGTTGATTCCATTTGTAAAACTAGAGAAAATTACACTTTTGGTTCTCGCCACAAGAAAATTAAATAACTCTCTCACAAACTCAACAAAAGACGCTACAAGTGTAGATCTCTTTGTTTGGGTCGAAAGTTGATTCCATTTGTAAAACTAGAGAAAATTACACTTTTGGTTCTCGCCACAAGAAAATTAAATAACTCTCTCACAAACTCAACAAAAGACGCTACAAGTGTAGATCTCTTTGTTTGGGTCGAAAGTTGATTCCATTTGTAAAACTAGAGAAAATTACACTTTTGGTTCTCGCCACAAGAAAATTAAATAACTCTCTCACAAACTCAACAAAAGACGCTACAAGTGTAGATCTCTTTGTTTGGGTCGAAAGTTGATTCCATTTGTAAAACTAGAGAAAATTACACTTTTGGTTCTCGCCACAAGAAAATTAAATAACTCTCTCACAAACTCAACAAAAGACGCTACAAGTGTAGATCTCTTTGTTTGGGTCGAAAGTTGATTCCATTTGTAAAACTAGAGAAAATTACACTTTTGGTTCTCGCCACAAGAAAATTAAATAACTCTCTCACAAACTCAACAAAAGACGCTACAAGTGTAGATCTCTTTGTTTGGGTCGAAAGTTGATTCCATTTGTAAAACTAGAGAAAATTACACTTTTGGTTCTCGCCACAAGAAAATTAAATAACTCTCTCACAAACTCAACAAAAGACGCTACAAGTGTAGATCTCTTTGTTTGGGTCGAAAGTTGATTCCATTTGTAAAACTAGAGAAAATTACACTTTTGGTTCTCGCCACAAGAAAATTAAATAACTCTCTCACAAACTCAACAAAAGACGCTACAAGTGTAGATCTCTTTGTTTGGGTCGAAAGTTGATTCCATTTGTAAAACTAGAGAAAATTACACTTTTGGTTCTCGCCACAAGAAAATTAAATAACTCTCTCACAAACTCAACAAAAGACGCTACAAGTGTAGATCTCTTTGTTTGGGTCGAAAGTTGATTCCATTTGTAAAACTAGAGAAAATTACACTTTTGGTTCTCGCCACAAGAAAATTAAATAACTCTCTCACAAACTCAACAAAAGACGCTACAAGTGTAGATCTCTTTATTTTTGTGGGACTTTGCCTGCGTCGGACGCGAATCCGTGGACCACCGAAGGGCCGATCGCCGAATCGACGGGTTTAGTTAGTGCTTCGCAAAGGAAACAAGAACTTCAAAGAAATATCTTAGCAAGGTAAGATATCTACTCTTCTCAAGAATAAGTCAAGGCTTAAACTCGAGGAATCTCCGCGGATCGTGGTTCTTGAACTCCTAAGCTTGATTTCGATTTTCCTTTCGATGGTCGCACTCGCCAAGTGGACGAGGAGGGTATTTATAGTCTTTGGGAAACGTCTCTTCGTAAACACAAGTGTCATAAGTGCGTGAATTTTGGTAGCATGGTACCGAGCTGCTCAAGATAAGCCGCCTCGCCATCGGCGAGGATTATCGGCCGCCACTGGCGCGCAAGATGGGCCGCCGACCGGCCGAGGCCCCTTCCACCGCCAGAACGGTTTTCCGCTTTTAGGCACGATTAAATGCCCTAGAATTACGCCTAGTGGGCGATCTTCGCGGTAACCGCTTATTAACGGTTCAACGCTCTCTCGCATTGATAAAGTCAAGTGGGCCCCACCAAAGATTGATTTAGACCCTTCAAGAGCTCATTTTAAGTATTCGGTGTCTCGCCAGGCGAGGCACACACAAGTGTCTCGCTAGTGGCGACACATCAAGGTGTCTCGCCAGGCGAGGCACACACAAGTGTCTCGCTAATAGCGAGACACATCAAGGTGTCTCGCCAGGCGAGGCACACACAAGTGTCTCGCTAATAGCGAGACACATCAAGGTGTCTCGCCAGGCGAGGCACACACAAGTGTCTCGCTAATAGCGAGACACATCAAAGTGTCTCGCTAGTGGCGAGGCACACACAAGTGTCTCGCGATCAGAAGCGACACAATCTCCCATGTGTTGACTTCTTGAGATTTCGACGACGTTGTTCTTCGATCTTCTCATGATTTAGTCATATTTGAGGTTCTTCGCCAATTTTGATGCCTACAGATACCCTCCAAAGTTTTCGTGACTCAGATTTTGTCGAGGGTCCGAATACTTTGATAAGATGCTTTGCTTCGCTCAACGCTGAACTTTGTAGAAGAGGCCCATGTTTTGCTTCAGCTTGAATCCTCGCTACGCGGCGTCACGACCATACTTTGGGATCAATAGTCGCTGCATTTGTATTTGGATTGATTGAAATGTCAAGTCGATTTTGGACTAATCATCTTCATCTTGAAAGTCACCACTTGGGTTATAATTGAAATGCCTTGAGAATCATTCGAGAAAAAGCGCCGCCCGGTTTTCTCAATATCGATTTCCGTGAAAGCTTCTATATGTAATATCTGGAATTGTCCCACTTGAAGAAAGCGAAGGGCAATCTGAAGTGTCTCGCCAAAAGGACCGCCACGTAACTGGCTCGAGCATGCTTGAGCTTCCTGAGGCGATGTAATGGCACATTTGCATTAGCAATGAGTTACAAAGTGCATTAAAATCACTAGGAGAAAGTGCTTGACCCCGCAGAAGAGTGAACCCGCTGCCTCAAGTTATTGCTTGTATGATAGATATAGGATTTTTGGCAAACCCTCACCATCAACGGATTTGATGAGCCTTTACCAACTACCGCTTGAGTTGGGCTAGCATGTAGATTATCCGAGTCCGCTCTACATGTTACGTTGTGCTAAAAGAGTGAATTCTCTTAGACTTTATGCTACGATATTGAATAATGAGGTTCTGGCCAATTATCACGGAATTGATTACCCTAAAGATGTGTTAGATGCACTTATCTCTCGATAAGGGACAGAGATAATATCCCTATGCATGAAGGCATAGTTTAGGTGTCATTAGGTAATGACATCTATGCTACGATATTGAATAATGAGGCTTGATCAATTATCACGGAATTGATTACCCTAAAGATGTGTTAGATGCACTTATCTCCGATAAGGGACAGAGATAATATCCCTATGCATGAAGGCATAGTTTAGGTGTCATTAGGTAATGACATCTATGCTACGATATTGAATAATGAGGCTTGATCAATTATCACGGAATTGATTACCCTAAAGATGTGTTAGATGCGCACTTATCTCTCGATAAGGGACAGATAACATCCCTATGCATAAAAGCATAGTTTAGGTGTCATTAGGTAATGACATCTATGCTACGATTTTGAATAATGAGGCTTGTGGAATTTGTGTTTTCTCTGGGGCTTAAAACGAACCCCGTTGTGTTTTCTCTTGGGGCTTAAAACGAACCCTGTTGTGTTTTCTCTTGGGGCGAAAACGAACCCTTTGTTAGTAGACCTCTCATTCATAAAAGGAATCGAGAGGGGATTTTGACCGTGGTCCTAACTGTAGGAAGGTTTGACCAAGTGGGAGTGAAAATTAAAAAATGATCCTAACTGTAGGAAGGTTTGATCGGGATAGGAGTTTTGAGACAATCCTAACTGTAGGAAGGTTTGATCGCTCAATCCTGAAATGGACCTCTCGTTCATGGAAGGAATCAAGAGGGGATTTTGACCATGGTCCTAACTGTAGGAAGGTTTGACCAGGCAGATATTTGAGACAATCCTAACTGTCGGAAGGTTTGATCGCCAATTGAAGTGGACCTCTCGCTCATGGAAAGAATCGAGAGGGATTTTGACCGTGGTCCTAACTGTAGGAAGGTTTGACCAGGATAGGAATTTTTGAGACAATCCTAACTGTAGGAAGGTTTGATTGCTCAATGTGGAAGTGGACCTCTCGTTCATGGATTATCCACCCCCAGCTTTCTTTGCAAAATAGGGTTGCATTCATTTAGAATAGTTTATACTCATATTCTTATTGAGTAAGAAGGAAGAGCAGCTTAACCTCTTATATTCATCGGAGGAAAGGGAGCAGCTTATACTCAGATACCGCTTGAGTACGAGGGAGCAGCTTATACTGTGATACCGCCGGAGTCAAATTTGATTCAAATTTTATTTCTGCTAAGACGCCGGCTTCAACCAAGGCTTGGATGATGGCCTTGAGAGCTAAGCAATCCTTTGTAGGATGGAGGATCCTCCTGCACGACAAGATTTAGGGTCCGAAGTTTTGTTAGCCTCCTCTTGATTTGTAATTGAGGCAACTTGATTTTGTTGTTATCAAGGAGGTGTTTGAAGATGATTGGAACTTCTTCGTCCTTGAAAGAGTATGTCCCGTGGAATTTCGATTTAGAAGCTTTTGGCGCCGTTGTTGCGACGCTTGACCAACAAAGAATACAGATGCCTTTCCTCTATTACGAGAGGAAAATTTACTCGAGGGGTCACCGCCATTTTGCCTCTTTCAGCCTTTCTTCCTTCGAGGAAACGCTCGCTTGTTCTCCTCGTATTTTTAGGTCTTTCCACGTAGTTGGTGGGACGACCCCATGACTTCCAAAGAATTCTATAGAAAGATTGTTGTGGCAAGTCTTCAATATGAACTTTTCAAGAATTGGATCCCCGCATTCATAGCTTTATTATGAATCGCTAACGAAGGTGTCGATTGTCTCCCACCTTCGCTGCCTAGGAGAGTTCCAATTGAGACTTCGTGTCGCCATCGAAGAAGTTGCCGAGAAAAGAACTTTCCATGTCCTCCCAGCCAGCTAATACTCCTACTTTGAGTCTTCGATACCAATCGGCAGCCCGCGAAGAGTACCGACGAATGACCGAACCATCGAGGCTCGCTTCCGAGATTACCCCCAAATGTGATTTGAAGTAAATCGTGTTGTGAAGGTGACCTCTCCGCCAAATGGCGGAAGTTGATCAAATTGAATTTCGCGTAAGGGATTGAATCCCACTCTCTAGGATATGGACACGGATACCACCTTTTGACTTCCTCGTGGACATCAAAGCATTGATTTTATCTTCAAGCTCTTTCATCCTTTCGCCATCATCCTCCCCTTGTTTTGGATTATTTCCAATAGGAAGAATTGGATCATTTCCACCTTGAGCAGCAGATGGAGCTTTCTTTGGAGGTTGATCGGCATAAATGTGTTCATCAATCTCCGAATCACTGTCTTCGACATTATGAGCATTATGGTGGGTAACTCCACCTTGTTGATCGGATTCAGCCGTTGATCGACCTGTGTTGTGCAACCGCTTGGGTTTGCAACTCCTCATCTGCTGCATGGCTAGCTCCATCTCTCGTTCTCATTTCGCCTTAAGCTCTTCTCTTTGCTTAGCTAAGGCTTCTTGTAACATTTGAGCCGTGACATCGAGTAATGGTAAAAGCTTCTCGATGGGGACCAACACTTGACATTGTGTCATCGGAAGCTATCGCCGAATTGATGTCGGAAGCTTCATCATCGATGACTCTCCTCATGCATCCTTCTATAGTCGATCGTTGGGCTTCGCAATTATAACGAGACATCTGGCTGGGCTTCGGGTCTGACTTTTCTGCCCGGTGAAATCGGGATGCATCCGTCGTCGGTCCTTTTCCTTTGTTCACCATATTAATGGTCACTTCGGAAACTCATCAAATTGATGGATGATCTCCTTCTTCTTCGATGTCGTCTTGGCGGCTTGATTTTTCGTTGGCGGGGAAAGCGTTCGAATCTTGAAGCTCTTTGTGGGTGAGCGCTCGACTCGTAATCGTGCACATCCCGATAACCACGCCTTAATCAATTTTGCACACGAGCAAGAACAACCTATTTCATCGATCGCCCTCTTTCGTGTTGCCACCCCACCGATGGTGTGGTTGGTGTGGTTTATCACAAATTGCACTTCCACCCCAAGTGTAACGTTGTCCTTAATTGAGGACACGCCTTCTTTGGGGACGCCATTTGATTTGAGAGACAACTTCCGCCGCTGGCTTCGCTATCCGGTTGCTTCAGATGAATCACAAGGGTCCGGTCATCTCTCGTGATTTTGCGAGTCACTTGCCTCAACTTATTCTTCTCGCCAGACTCGTGGACCCTTGTGGGATGCTCAAACGAGATGCAATTGGAATTCTAGAGACCGAGATATTTTAGCTTGCTCAAGACTCTTCAACCGGGTAATCCAAGCGCTTCTTCACCGAACCTTGCTTTTATTTCCTCGTTGTGGACCAAGACGACTAAACACCGGTTGTCGGATTTCCGCACTTAAAGGTTGATACCTCATCCGAGAAGTGGAAGAAAGGGCGAAAAGCCCATCTTTGTCAATGCAGAGGATCGCCTCGCTGGCGCAGGTAGTTGCCGCTCGCTGCGCGGTGACAAGCATAATCGCTGTTGGCGAGGTAGCCAGACGCCGGCGCGAGATTTACTTACATCGCTGTTGGCGAAGTGCCGCATCGGCCACCGGGCCGGGCGCTTTACACCGCTCGAATGTTGTTGGCGAGGCGCATTCTTGAGCCGATTTTGATGTCGACTTCGATCCATGCTTGGCGATTTTGAGCGTTCTTTGGGTTGATTTTGACTCTTGCGCCTTGCGAACGAAGCCGTGCAGCGGCGTGCAGCATTTTTGGCAGCTCCTTCTTTGTCAATCGGGCCCTTTGACGAGAACCCATTCTTCCTTGGGAGGAGGCCGACGGATTGAGAGATTGCGCTTGTTGATGCCTTTGATCACGCGGAGTTCTCGATAGTGAACTCCATCCGCTGACCTGTGGCCTTGGCTAATTGACGAGCCATCTTTTGACGCCGCCTTTGGCGAAGCTCTTCGCCGATCGCTTGAGATCTTGTTGAGAGGGGAATCGCCGCCGCAGTTTAACGAAGATCGCTGCACATCACAACGTAACTAACCTCCTCTTAGGGGATGAGATCCTCCGATGTTTGCGGGTGAGGAGGACTTCGATGTGGAAGAGGAGAGATACTCTTCAATTTGGCTTGATCGAAGAAGTAGTCTATTCCATCAACCATGAGGTCGGCCTGATCGCCGCAAGGTCGCGACACAACGATCTCGGCTCGAGACCGCTGGCTCCCACCGTGGTCGCCATCGTTTGGGTCGAAAGTTGATTTCTTTGTAAAACTTGAGAAAATTACACTTTGGTTCTCGCCACAAGAAAATTAAATAACTCTCTCACAAACTCAACAAAAGACGCTACAAGTGTAGATCTCTTTGTTTTGTGGGACTTTGCTGTCTTGGGGCCAGTAATCAGTGGACCAGAGCGGCGATCGTCGAATCGACGGTTTAGTTAGTGCTTCGCAAAGGAAACAAGAACTTCAAAGAAATATCTTAGCAAGGTAAGATATCTACTCTTCTCAAGAATAAGTCAAGGCTTAAACTCGAGGAATCTCCGCGCGGATCGTGTTCTTGAACTCCCAAGCTTGATTTGATTTTTCCCTTCGATGGTCGACCCCGCCCAAGTGGACGAGGAGGGTATTTATAGTCTTTGGGAAACGCGGTCTCTTCGTAAACACAAGTGTCATAAGTGCAGAATTGCGATTAAGGCTCAGTACCTGCGCTAAAACACCTAAACTCAGCTGGCGAGGCATTATCGGCTTGCCTGTGGCGGCGATATGGTTACCTCGTGACCCATGGCGAGTGCCGTCCTTCGGTTCTTTATGCGGTTTTCTGCTTTTTAGGCGCGATTAAATGCCCTAAATTACGCCTGAGTGGTATCTTCGGCGTGTAACCGCTTATTAACGGTTCAACGCTCTCTCGCATTGATAAAGTCAAGTGGGCCCCATCGGCGTGATTTAGACCCTTCAAGAGCTGTTCCGGTATTACAGGTGTCGCCCGATTAGCGAGACACAGTAAGTGTCTCGCTAATCGCGAGACACATCAAGGTGTCACCGCATAGCGAAGACACAGAAAGTGGAATAAGCCATCTTTATCAATGCATGGAGGGCTGCCTGGCTTTGGCGAGGCGATTCGGTATTTATCTGGCTGGCGAGGCGATTTACTACTATTTGTTGGCGAAGCGGCCAATTGTCTTTCGGTAGCGGCGATTTACTATCTCGAATGTTGTTGGCGCAGACAGCACTTTGAGCCGCATTTTGATGTCGACTTCGATCCATGCTTGGCGCATTTTGAGCCGCTTGTCGGGTTGATTTTGACTCTTTGCGAACAACGGCGATGCAGCGAAGCGTGCAGCATTTTGGCAGCTCCTTCTTTTGTCAATCGGCCTTTTGACGAGAACCCATTCTTCCTTGGGAGGAGTGCCGACGGATTGAGAGATTGCGCTTGTTGATGCCTTTGATCACGTGAGTTCGATAGTGAACTCCATCCGTTGACTCGAGGCAGCTGAGCGGGCCCTCTTTTGGCGTCGTCTTTGGCGAGCTCTCTTCGTCAAATCAGTTGAGATCTTGTTGAGAGGAAATCGCCTGCCGCAGTTTAACGAAGATCGCTACACATCACAACGAACTAACCTCCTCTTAGGGGATGAGATCCTCCGATGTTTGCGGGGTGAGGAGGACTTCGATGTGGAAGAGGAGAGATACTCTTCAATTTGGCTTGATCGAAGAAGTAGTCTATTCCATCAACCATGAGGTCGGCCGATCATTTGCAAAGGCTGCGACACAACGATCTCGGCTCGAGACCGCTGGCTCCCACCGTGGTCGCCATCGTTTGGGTCGAAAGTTGGTTCCATTGTAAAACTAGAGAAAATTACACTTTGGTTCTCGCTACAAGAAAATTAAATAACTCTCTCACAAACTCAACAAAAGACGCTACAAGTGTAGATCTCTTGTTTTGTGGACTTTGCGTGGGGGCGTAATCCGTGGACCACCGAAATGATCGTCGAATCGACGGGTTTAGTTAGTGCTTCGCAAAGGAAACAAGAACTTCAAAGAAATATCTTAGCAAGGTAAGATATCTACTCTTCTCAAGAATAAGTCAAGGCTTAAACTCGAGGAATCTCCGCGGATCGTGGTTCTTGAACTCCTAAGCTTGATTGATTTTTCCCTTCGATGGTCGACCCCGCCCAAGTGGACGAGGAGGGTATTTATAGTCTTTGGGAAACGTGCCCTCTTCGAAACACAAGTGTCATAAGTGCAGAATTGCGATTAAGGCTCAGTACCTGCGCTAAAACACCTAAACTCAGCTGGCGAGGCATTATCGGCTTGCCTGTGGCGGCGATATGGTTACCTCGTGACCCATGGCGAGTGCCGTCCTTCGGTTCTTTATGCGGTTTTCTGCTTTTTAGGCGCGATTAAATGCCCTAGAATTACGCCTAGTGGGCGATCTTCGCGCGGTAACCGCCATTAACGGTTCAACGCCTCTCGCATTGATAAAGTCAAGTGGGCCCCATCAGCATTGATTTAGACCCTTCAAGAGCTCGCTCCAAGTATTCGGTGTCTCGCCAGCTTAGCGACACAAGTAAGTGCTCGCTAGTCGCGAGACACATCAAGGTGTCTCGCTTATAGCGAGACACACATAAGTGTCTGCTCTTGGCGAGACACATCAAGGTGTCTCGCTTATAGCGAGACACACATAAGTGTCTGCTCTTGGCGAGACACATCAAGGTGTCTCGCTTATAGCGAGACACACATAAGTGTCTCGCGATCAGAAGCGACACAATCTTCCCTATTGTTGACTTCTTGAGATTTCGGCGACGTTGTTCTTCGATCTTCTCATGATTTAGTCATATTTGAGGTTCTTCAGCAATTTTTGATGCCTACAATGGCATGAAATGTTTGAAGTGTCATGACTACCAATGGAAGACCATCTGTATGAAGAGTTTTTCCCTACCAACATAGAGTTAGACACCTTTAGACAGAACACTCATCTTAGAGAGGTGTCCAAGGAGTTGGTCTACCACTTTCATATCTGCCAGAGGATCGTTGCAAATGTTGGGCATGATTCCACTGTTACTCATGTCCCTTGGGCTGAGTACCTATTCCCCAACATTAGTAAGAAGGGAAAGGTCGACTCAATTCATCCATTATCAAAAGCCGAAAATGAAACCAGGATTTTTAAGGATTGTCAAGTGCTTCATACCGCCGAATCAGATGAATGTGGGTTCCATTCGGGGGATAAATTTGAAAGTTTTTACCATCAAGCCAAGGAGTCGATATCCAAATTAGCTTTGCTCGTAGGATTCATTTCAATCTGGTTGAAAGGTTACATTGTCCCTTCGGCCAAAAGATCACATTTCTATCAGGGTGTTATTCCCTACTATAATGCTCGCCACCGGGTATAGCTTGGCCCTACTTCTGGCAATGGTCAGTTGCATACATCATGGGCTAAGGTAATTGGCCACTGAGTATCTGATCCAAGAGGATAATAGTCTGAGAGATTGGGTCTCCCTAGAGTGGAGTTACCATACACATATCTGGTGGTATGGTATACTTCACACTGCTCCTCATTGATGTCAGCTGCTGCTCTAAGTGGAGAGGGCATCTCATTACTTCAGAGGTATGAGCACGCTAAATGGACCATCAAGTCCCTTGCGGGGATCCGCCGGATTCTTCGAAACAAAGATCATTATTGCCTCTATTGTTGTTTCCCCGAGATTGATGGTACCAACCCCAGGGATGAATTTGAAGACGGTCTAGGTCCCAAAGGATTCGCCTACTTAACTAGCGGATGCTTTAACTGGCTGGTCAACATCAGGCCAGGCCACCTCTTTGCTCGGCTGAATGGAACTGAATGCTATATTGATCCGTACTTGACTTGCTTATTTGCTTGGCATTTTGGAAATGACCAACTTTATTTTGAGAATATGAATACAGGGTTGTTGCGCACAGGGAGCCTGGTGGACGGTGCTCATGCTTGGTATCATTTTGTTTCCGGAGCTACAGGGACCAAGTTCACACTTCCCCCATTAAGTACCTAACTGTTACATGATGTTAGGATTTTCCAAGTGGTACAACACGGTGAGTGTCCCCAATTCTAATTTTCAAGTGAACAAAACCGGTTTACGGTGGATCACCCAAAAGTATAAGGAATTGGCTAGGAAGGGTTCGAAGAGTAGATCTCCTGGACTCTAAGATTTTCTAGAGGAAGGTGTGCCAGAAGATGAGGATTGGGAGGTACCGAGTAGGTAGCATTTTCCTCAAAGGCCAGTTGGTGTCAGATCCAGGAACCGTTAGAATCTCCAGTTCACCGAGGAGCGCCTGGCAGAGGAAGGGGGACTTGGGGAAAGAGGTCATTACAAGCCCATCTTTCGCAAGAGTTGTCAAAGAAGCGGCATCTAACACCTTCAGAACCTAAGCAGAGCCATGTGCCTGGAGGTCCTTCTGAGATTGGGGAAGAGTCTCCTACGGTTCCGACGCCGGAACCTCTAATTGAGCCTCTCGCATCCTCAGGTAGGTTTTACTTATACTTTTGCATTGAATTGCTCGAAGTGCACTCAAAGAGCTCATCTCTCTTGACCAAGGAGATTCAAATGATGAGGAGAGGGTGGATTACGATGCTGAGACCGATGCCTATTTTATCGAGTCTGATGACACTGGCTTCGAGGGCGATGCAGGTGGTTCCTCGTATATGCCAGGTATAATTTTCCCTGGCCAGTCTTGCGTAGTTTCTTTGTTTCGATAACTTAACACTTTGTCCATCTCTCTGGCAGATGATAAACCTAAATTGGAGACTAGGAGTGAAGCGGCTCCATATCCATTCCTGCTGGTGATGAGTTTGCATCGACGGTTGACTTTAACGGTGCTTTTGAGCTTGAGCCAACTACCAACGTAGTAGTAAGTCCGGCACCTACACCTATTTCCACTGCGCGGCACAAGTTGATTGCTCACAAGTCATCTGAAGAAGATGATGACATACCAGTTTTTTCGATTCCAGAGGGAGTTGGGAAGATAATTCCATCGAGTTCTGAGCCTCAGCTTGAAGATGATCCTGCCAAAATAGCAGATGAGTTTGTCGAGCTAGAGGTTGCAACTACTGATATTGAAGTTGTGCCACTGGAAGTGCCAATGATGATAGCGTTGGTTGTAAGATCTATTACCCTGTTGGTTGAGGTAACGTCTGTGGCTTCTACCACAATGGATGTTTCTGACGTGTTAGCTTCACTCGCACCGTATCTTCTATCAGGTGATGATTAAATGCAAATCTCATAAACCACTTCTTTAACAACAACGGATGCATTAGTGGTCTTAGCTGGAGCGGGTCCTTCAAGTCGTGCAGAACTTTCACAGTTTCCCAACTCAGATGATTTGATTGAGTTAGAGATTCAAATTTTGATTGAGAGCTTGATGAAGCTATAAACTGAAGTGTCGAATCTACTTTGGCTGCTAAGAAAGGCTCATCTGCTCGCACTCTTACTTTGTTGAGGAATCAACTTGGCATTTTAACGTCGATTGCGGGAACCGAACGCACTGAGCCAATCAAGAGGATGATTGACAAGGTTGAGCATCAATTTCAAAAGTTGTAATGGCTTCAAGTAGCTGACATTAACGGCAGTGCTAAACTTGAATTTCGTCAGCTCTCAGTGAAGCACCGTGAATTTGAAGAATCCGCTCGCAAGGAGATGGAGCAGATTAATAAGAGGTCCCAAGAACTGATTGCTATCCTTGCACTTGTTGATGGTAATCAAGCTAAGCTTAACAATTCCATTCTTAAATGGGAAGCGACCATCAATAAGGCTAAGGCAACAGAAGGAGGAACTCGAACTCAAATTATCTGAGTTGGCTAATGAGCAGGATCTCAAGGCTTCTCAATTTCAGGCTGAGACGGCTAGGCTGGAGGCTGTCAGAGTTCAATCTATTCTAATTGATCCCAAGATTCTGAGGGAAAGAGCTCTGAAAGATGCTCTTGAAGCTAGGGATATCAAGATAGCCATGTGTATTGCTCGAATTCAGTCCTTTTATCCATATCCCCTTTAAAATTCTCCCTTTTGTAATAACTTAGCTCTTTTAATAATAAAAAACTTTTGCCATTTTGATATGTGTACGATAGAGGTGTAATGTTAATGTATCGTATTAATATCCTTGCTGGGGAGAAAAATGATAGAATCAAACTAATAGAGGTATAGTGATAACACATCAAGTTTGGTACTATTTAGTGGTGTAATATTGACATGACAGTACTAGGTTATTTGATAGAGGTGTAATGCTAACATGTCAAATAGAACATCCGATAGAGGTGTAATGTTAACACGTGGGGTTCGAAGGAGTCCAAAGAACGACTGCCGTTTAGAAGTGTAATGTTAACTTAACAGTAGGAAATCGATGGAAGTGTAATATTAACTGATTGATTTTTAATAGCAATGGATTAACAGAGGTGTAATGTTAACCAGTCAAATCCGAAGAAACTAGTCGACGGAGGTGTAATGTTAACCAGTCGATAAGACATTCCGATAGAGGTGTAATGTTAACCAGTCGAATCACAAAGGGGGTGAACCGTTCGGAGGTGTAATGTTAACATGACGATGGTGATATATTTTGGAGCCAAGTAGAGGTGTGGTCTTAGCCTGATGACTCGTCAGGGATTTGGATCAGAATGATCAATATTTACGGTCAGAGGTGAAAACTTAAACGTGTCCAGAATCTCTGAGGGGAGATGAAATTGACTAGGATCAAGGGTAATATTTTTTGAGAAACTTTTCGCTTATTGGTGCCATGAGCCTATTGCCATTTTGGTCAATTAGGCGATATGGTTCATTTGAGTAGACTGTCTCTACTATAAACAGACCTTCCCATTTGGGTTGAAATTTACCCTTAGTCTTGTGTGTTAAGACCATGAGTCGATGAGCAGCTAAGACCAGGTCTCCTTCTTTAAAGGATCATTATTTGACTCTCCTGTTGAAGGCTCTTGAGATCTATGACTGATAGATCTCAATTTGTTGTGGAGCTTAAAGTCTCAATTCATCTAGCGCTTCTAATTCTTGGAGTCATTTTTGATGATGTTCTTCGATCGTTATTTTCTTGACAAGAGTGATTCTTAATGATGGCATCTTAATTTCTAGGGGGATCATGGCTTCACATCCATAGACCAAAGAAAAAGGCGTGGAGCCAGTGGGAGTGTGGACTGTTGTTCGATAAGCCCAAAAATGCTCTCTAAGTTTCTCGTCCCAATCTCATTTGTTGGAGGAGATGAACTTCTTCAGAAGTTTGATGATGATTTTGTTGAAAGCTTAGGCTAGACCATTAGCAGCCGGGTTATATGGCGTAGAAGTCACATCTTGAATTCTAAACTTGTTGTAGAATCTGAAGAACTGTCGACTGATAAACTGTAGATCGTTATCATGGATAATCCTCTGAGGGATGCCAAATTGATAGATAACGTGGTGTTTTAAGAACTTAACCACATTAGATATCTTGACTTCTCTGAGTGCAACAGTTTTGACCCATTTGGAGAAGTAATCAGTGATGGCCAGGATAAATCGATGGTGTTTAGCGAATGATGGGCTAATCAGTCGGATAATATCCATACCCCATGTTTCAAATGGCCAAGAGGCAACAGTTGGATATAAGTCTTCCAGAGGTTAGTGCAGAAAGTCGACGTGGATTTGACATGCATGATACCTTTTGGTGTAAGCCACTGCATCTGCAATCATCATTGGCCAGTAATAGCCTAGACGACGAAGTCGTCCTGAAGTTTAGGACCCGGTTGATGAGCTCCACATATACCGTCGTGGGCTTCCTTGAGTGGTTCTTGAGGTTCACTTGGTGATAAGCATCGGAGAAGCACACCGTCGAATGATTGATGGTACAAGGTCTATGTAGCAGAATCATAGAAGAAGCGTGAAGCTCTTCTTTGGATAGAGGTTGCTTACTTCAGATTATGTGGTGGTATTTCGTACAAGACATAATCAATGATCGGAAACGCCAATCATTAGATTCAAAGTGAGTTGGCATGACATGCACTTCATTAGCTTCCAGAATCTGTTCTGAAGAGCATGATTGATGGCTAGCCACTGTGATGCACCTAGTAGACTTGGGAGCCAAGGCAAGAGTGTCTGCGAGGGACGTCAAAGCATCCGCATGGGTGTTTTCGAGGCGGGATAAATAATTGATGTAGAAGCCCATGAATGAATGAGCAAGATTCATTGCCGCTTCATGGTAGGGTATATGGTCATTGTGGCAGACCTCATATTCTCCTTTGATCTGGTTATGATCAACTTAGAATCGCCGTAGGCTTCAAAGTATTTGATACCCATATCTTTAGCAAGTTAAAGACCAATTAGGAGGGCATTATACTCAGCCACATTATTTGAGCATGACTTGGTCAATGAATAAGCCTGAGGGAGGATGTGTCCGCGAGGATCAATAAGTACTACTCCCACTCCTGCAATAATTGTTCCTTTGTGGTTGCGTCGTGACGCACCATCAAAGTAGAGTTGCCGCACCAGGTGATCCGAAGTGACATTTGACTCGAAGACTTCAATTGGGATATCGTCATAGAGTTTAGAAGATTCAGGGATGGGATGATCTGCCAAGAAGTCAGCTATTGCTTGGCCTTTAAGCGCTACGTAGCATGAATGTCATGACATACTGTGAAAGCGGTATTGCTCATTTGGCTAACCCGGTGTTCAGCGATTCGGATTTCATCATGAGTATCCGTAGAGGATTGACTCTTGAAATGACGTGGATGGATTGACCGGTCGAATCTTGTCGCATCTTTTGTACCGCGAAAATCAGCTAGACATTAGTAGAGGATTGCTCATGACCATCGCCATTCTTTTGAGCAAGAAGTGCTCCTAGAGAGTGATCCATAGCCGATGTAGATAAAAAAGTTTACCTAAAGCTGGTGCGGTAGGACGGTGACTTTGTGAGATAATTTGATCTCATCAAAGCTCTTTGTGGCGTCGTCCCAAACAAACGAAACGCCCTTCTTCATGAGCCTTTGAAAAGGTTGGTATTTTTTGGACAGATTGGATATAAACCTGTGAATGTAAGCTAGTCTCCCTTTCAAGCCTCTGAGTTCCTTGAGATTTCTCAGAGGTGGCATCTCTTGGATGACTTTCACTACTTTAGGGTCGACGTGTATCCCTTTGGATGTTACTATAAACCCAAGGAACTTGCCTGATGATACCCCGAGGAAAGACTTGGTTGGGTTCATCTTGAGTTGATGTTTTCTCATGATTTCAAATATCATCCTCAAGTCATTGATATGATCTTGCTTATGACAACTCTTGATTGCAAGGTCATCAATGTAGCGTAATCATAGAAGAAGCGCGGAAGCTCTTCTTTGGATAGAGGTTGCTTACTCGATTATGTGGTGGTATTTCGTACAAGACATAATCAATGATCGGAAAACGCCAATCATTAGATTCAAAGTGAGTTGGCATGACATGCACTTCATTAGCTTCCAGAACTGCTCAAGAGCATGATTGATGGCTAGCCACCGTGATGCACCTAGTAGACTTGGGAGCCAAGGCAAGAGTGTTCATGAGGGACGCCAAAGCATCCGCATGGGTGTTTTCGAGGCGGGATAAATAATTGATGTAGAAGCCCATGAATGAATGAGCAAGATTCATTGCCGCTTCATGGTAGGGTATATGGTCATTGTGGCAGACCTCATATTCTCCTTTGATCTGGTTATGATCAACTTAGAATCGCCTTAGGCTTCAAAGTATTTGATACCCATATCTTTAGCAAGTTAAAGACCAATTAGGAGGGCATTATACTCAGCCACATTATTTGAGCATGACTTGGTCAATGAATAAGCCTGAGGGAGGATGTGTCCGCGAGGATCAATAAGTACTACTCCCACTCCTGCAATAATTGTTCCTTTGTGGTTGCGTCGTGACGCACCATCAAAGTAGAGTTGCCGCACCAGGTGATCCGAAGTGACATTTGACTCGAAGACTTCAATTGGGATATCGTCATAGAGTTTAGAAGATTCAGGGATGGGATGATCTGCCAAGAAGTCAGCTATTGCTTGGCCTTTAACTGCTTTCTGTAGCATGAATGTCATGACATACTGTGAAAGCGGTATTGCTCATTTGGCTAACCCGGTGTTCAGCGATTCGGATTTCATCATGAGTATCCGTAGAGGATTGACTCTTGAAATGACGTGGATGGATTGACCAGTCAGGTACTGTCGCATCTTTTGTACCGCGAAAATCAACGCTAGACATTCCGTAGAGGATTGCTCATGACCATCGTCATTCTTTTGAGCAAGAAGTGCTCCTAGAGAGTGATCCATAGCCCTGATGTAGATAAAAAAAGTTTACCTAAAACTGGTGCGGCTAGGACAGGTGACTTTGTGAGATAATTCTTGATCTCATCAAAAGCTCTTTGACGAGCGTCGTCCCAAACAAACGAAACGCCCTTCTTCATGAGCCTTTGAAAAGGTTGGTATTTTTTGGACAGATTGGATATAAACCTGTGAATGTAAGCTAGTCTCCCTTTCAAGCCTCTGAGTTCCTTGAGATTTCTCAGAGGTGGCATCTCTTGGATGACTTTCACTACTTTAGGGTCGACGTGTATCCCTTTGGATGTTACTATAAACCCAAGGAACTTGCCCGATGATACCCCCAGGAAAGACTTGGTTGGGTTCATCTTGAGTTGATGTTTTCTCATGATTTCAAATATCATCCTCAAGTCATTGATATGATCTTGCTTATGACAACTCTTGATTGCAAGGTCATCAATGTAGCACTCTACTATTTTACGTAAATGCTCACAAAAAATCATGTTCATCGTGCGTTGGTAAGTTGCTTCAGTATTTTTTAGGTCAAAGGGCATTACTGTATAATAGAATACCCCTAAGAGTGTCCTGAAAGTTGTGTGCTTCTGATCATCTGGATGCATCTTGATTTGGTTATATCCAGAAAACCCATCCATGAACGACATCCTCTCAAACCCATACGTATTGTAAACCATGACATCCATGATAGGGAGAGGGAATTCGTCCTTTGGGCAAGCAAGATTAAGATTATTGAAGTCAATACAGATCCGTATTTTGCCATTCTTTTTCGTTACCACGACGATGTTGGCCAGCCAATCCGGATATTGTTTTTCACGGATGTACCCAGATTTAATGAGTTTGTGTATTTCTTTCTCCATCTGCTCCATCAACTCAGGACGGAAGCATCATTGTTGTTGCTTGACCGGCTTGACGTTGGGGTTAATGTTAAGGCGATGTATGGCCACATTAGGATTCAAGCCTGGCATGTCTTCATAACTCTAGCCGAAGATATCTGTACTTTGAAGGAGAGTTATGAGTTCTTCTTTCTCAGTGAGTGATAAATTCTCACTGATGAAGATGGGTTTGGGATTGGCTTCATCGTCTATGTTGACTTGGATCACCTTATCTTCGGTGGGTGGTTCGCTGATTTCAAAGCGCGACTCCTATTATTTTTCGAGATGTTTCACCCAGGGATCATTTTTAGGATCTTCAAACACTTTAGATTCATCAAAATCCATGGTTAAACTGTACGAAACAATGTTAACCGTGAATTCACCAAACATGGCTCCAATGCTAACACCAGAATCTCAGCTACACGTCTCTAAAGAGCTACTTAGAAAATCATCAGACGCTGGTCCTATTTGTGAGTCGGCTTTTGGGGAAATGTACCCAAGTCCACGTTTAGTTCAGTTATAATAATTGAAAGCCTCTCCTTCTGGTACGAAGGGGATTAGTGGAACTCTCGGTCTTTGATTGAAATTCAATCCTTCTTTTAGAGCGAAGTCGTACCCCATTTTTGCCATTATATGCAGAGATTGCTGGCTATAGCCAGAGAATTCTAGTACTCCTTTGGCTTCATCATCTGAACCTAATAAGTATGGTCGGGGTTCGACCTTCCGAATATGATAGGATTCCAAGTGCTTCCTTTAGCTTGAACCGTAAAGGTAGTGTCTTCTGAGTCATCTAGCTGCAGATGAATTGCATAAGACTCATTTACAGGCATGTACAAAGTTGGTTCTAAAGCTAGCCTAGACAACAAAGTATCGGCTCTTTAGTTTTCATACTCAGAGTTTGAAGAGCAGTCATAAGCAAACTCAACTTTATCATTAAAGATTCACCACCCTAATTTTTAGCTGACTGGTCAATACATGGTTCTTCGAGAGTAATTACAAGTGGCTCCATCTCCCAGATCAGATCATCATTTGGATCTGACTCATTGTCTGCTTCATTACCACTGTCCTCATCATCAAGAAGAGTGATTTTGATTGTATGATTGTCATCATATAAAAGAGAGTCGATAAATTAATTCTCCACCGCCTGCTCATCGATATACTTAAAGCATTGATGAAGTATCAATGGGATGATCATATTGGAATGTATCCAAGGTCGTCCGAGGAGTAGGTTGTAAGGTGTTTCGGCATTAATGACATAAAAGTCACTTCCATCTTCAAATCGTCGATCTGACATTTAAGTCAGATCTTCCCAAGAGATCGGCTACTGCTGGAGTTGAAGTTGAAGATGGTGGCGGTAGTCTTTGAGAGCTTGATAAGGGGAATACCCAGAAAGCTCAAGAGTCTCCGTGAGATTATGTTCAAAGTAGAGCCTGGATCGATGTGAATCCTCTCAACCTTTGCTGACCCCACATACCCGGTATAGTAAAGGGGTCGGTTGTGATGATGGTCTTTGTTAAGCATGGAGTGAATGTGATACAAGGTGCCTGCCATTGGTACTGATAGCATTGCTTGTGTTCTTCATCCTTGGGTGGCTCAGACATGTGGGTGAGGAACGCCTCATTATCGTTCAGATCTTCTTTTAAAGCCTCCCTCATTTTCTTGGACAAACGTAAAAGTTCGAATAAGGTTATACGAGCCAATGTTGAACCGAGCCTCATTGTCGTTCAGGTCATGACTAACTTGGATCGACTGTGGGATGCTGTAATGCCTTATTGAACCTAGTCTCTTTTTGCTTGGCCAGTTCGGGTTGCTTAGAGGGTCCTGGCGAATCATAGTTCTTCAAATAATCTCGACCGGACCTTGTCCTCATCATGATAATTTTCTCTTCCTCCGAATCAGTGAGTGAAGAGACTCGTAGAGATTCCTCTCCTCTGATTGCGGAGATGACATTGCAATACTTCATCTTGCATTTTCCCTTTGACTTGGACATCGAAAGAGTCCAATGTTCATTTTGGAGAAGGTCGGGATACACCCACATCATTTCTCCTCTTATTGTAGTAAGAGAGACCAAGCCCCGACTTTGTTGCTATTGTTGGTCGTGATTGACCACTTCCATTCTCACAGTGGGAATGGGGACAACACCGTCTTGAGCTTGTATTTCTGGCATAGAGCCGAATTGAAGAGTCACCATGTTAGCAGTGACTTTCTTTTGCTCAGGCTTGAGCTTTAGGATTCCTGATTTGACAAAAGTCTGTATTTTATCCTTAAGGATGTAATAGTTTTTTGGTGTTCCAACATTCTATGGTAAAGATAGTAGTTGGCATCATCCGTCTTTCCGATCTCTTTGGGGCATCGGGCTTCAGGAAGCTTTAACCGATTGCCCTTGTTGAGAACGTGAAAGATAGCCACCGTATGCTCGTCCTTGAAAGAGTAGTTGCACTGAACGTTCTTCATTGGCTCCCTCTTCTAGCCCTCGGGTTTCTTGACCTCAACCGCAAAAGTCTCTTTAGCTTTCGGTTGGGAGGGCTGCCTTTGTTTGCCTTTGCTTCCCCTGAAATTAGTACGGGGTTCAAACTTGTTGAAGCATTCTGATGATTTTTCTGCTATCTTAGCTTGCTCTATTAAGTTCTTCCATGTACAAGCCGTGACAACGCCCATATGAGCTTCTATACGACCACGAAATTATGCCAACAAGTTTGGAGGAGCATCGATAATGGCATATCTCGACACCGTAATGTCAGATTGTGGAATCACTCGATGAATTCCTTGATCGTCTCATTTCCCCTTTGCTTTTCGGAGAGGAGTTTGGCCATGGTAACATCTGATTATTCCTCATGAAATTGTGGGAGGAACTTAGATTCCAGATCAGCCAAGGATTTAATCGATCCCTCAGGTAGATTCTGAAACCAGTCAAAGGCTACCCTCTGAAGGGTACCAATGAAAAGTTGCGCCTTAATAGCATCATTACCCAGTACATTCCCAATTTGATAGTGAAAGTAATAGATGTGTTGGTTCTGGGAACCTTTGCCATCAAGTGTATGCAATGTCAGCATCTTAAACTTCATCGAATATGGAACAATGTTCCATTCGATGGGATAAGGTCATACTCCCAACCTTCTTTAGCTCAATTTGTTGAGCGAGAGCATTGAGCTATTTTTGGGGGTCTTTGAGGACATTAGTCTCCTGACTTGGCTTAGGAGGTGCCGATGTTTTCGATCCTAAATGATTAAAATCTGCATCATCTTGATGAATTTGTTCTTCTTCTAGGGAGAATTCGATAATTGGTCATTTCTCCTTTAAAGAACTCAGATGAGGCTGAGAGGCTACCATGAGCTGAGCGAGCATATTTTCCAATCGCTCGAATCGCTCTTCTGAAACTTTTCTTAGGGTTTTCATTTATTGGAAAAGATCTTCTCGCTCCGTCATATCTGCAGCCCATTGTTGTTCTTCACTAAAGCTAGGAGTGACATTTGATGCTTAGCAGAATTAACGTCACTAGCAGCTGGCTGGTTGGCTTGATGTGGAGCCCGCGACACTCGTGTTTGGAGGAGGGTATAATCAAAGGGGATTGCTGCTCTCTGTCTTGATCTGGTGTGGCGGTACACATCATCAGTCTCTGGTAATATGCCTCCAATACCAGGTGATTATCACATTTTAATGACATTTTTATACCCTCATTACCTATGTTATATGAATAACGATATTACTAATAATCATTTTTATCTTATTTTGAAGGCTAATAAAGAAATAATGAATAAAAGCCCAAATGACTCAAATTCTCTGAATTTCTACCAATTTTTGAAGCCCAAATCTGAAGACAAACAAAGGCCCAAGATACCAAATTGATCCAAGAGAAATTCGTGAAGAAATATCAAGAAAAGACAAAATCCGTTGGGAACCAATCGGTTGACCAACCGGTTGGCTAACCGGTTATTAACCGATCGCCAACCGATCGGTTTGCAAATGCATTCTCAATTAATGGTGGATTTCTCTTCCTTTTGGCTAGGTTTGATCCAATGGTTCACATCAACTCCGTTGGGCTATAAATAGGGGTGAATGCTGAGGGTTTTGAGTGTGAAATATTTTGTAAAAACTCCATTTGGAGAGGAGGGTCACTCTTAATTGAGAAGACCTTCCAAAAATTGTAACTTTTGTTACACAATAAATGAAATGTTTCACCCCTTCAATTTCCTTTCTCTTCTTCTAATCCAAGGACCAAAAGGAGGATTAGATTAAGATCGAGTTGTTGGTTTCTATTTTATTTCTTTTTCATTTTCTTTCTTGTTCATTTTATTGCTTTGTAGCTTAGATTTACTTTCATGCAATTTAATTTCATGCAATTTACTTTCATGCAATTTACTTTCATGCAATGTATTTAATTCTTGTATTTACTTTCTAAAATAGATTTTCTTTTCTTTAATTCACCTTGAGGCTAGAACCCTCTAGAGAATTACCCTTTTCTAAGTGTGGAGCTAATATTTGTGGGATCCCTAGAGATTGTTTGAAACTAGCTAACAAATCCAACTCATTTTCATGAGATTGAGATAAGCTAAGTGGATCTACTCTAGATTCCTCATATCTTTAATTAATCCTCCATACTTTACCTTCTTTATTTTCCTCTTATCCTTGCTTTTCATTTGTTTGTTATTTTCCTTTATTCTTGATTCTTGATTTCATTGATTTTTACTTCTCTCTCAATCTCATATTCCCTCCATGTGCATATAATCTCAAACCTAGTTTTGTTATTATGTGCATATAACCACAACCACATTTTCAACTTCATTTTCTCCTCTTTTGCACATAATCCACATCCACTCTCTCTTATCTCTCCATATCCACTTTCACCATTTTCTTACTTTCATTTTATTTGAATAACTCCTAATTGTCACGCGCATAATTTGAGAACCAAAACTTGAGCAAAACTCTTCCTACTTCCCGTTCCTCGTGGGATCGATAATCTTATATACTATAACTTGATAAAGGTTGTATACTTGCAACTTAGAAGGTAATCATTTATTTCCCATCACCAGGAGAATATCTTGGCTCAGAAGGACTGTTGGTATCTTCCTCCTCATCTCCAGAAATTACACTAGTCATATTGACTGTGAATTCTTGGAGTATGTTCTTATCCTTTAGGGTACATTGTCGTCTTTTAATCCTAGCCTCTGAAGACTAGGAATTGTGACTAAGATGATTAAATACTAATTCCTTTTCAAGAATAGCTTTGCATTGGTAATTCTTTTAAATTGTCGATAACTTCTCGAGGGTCGCACAATGTTGACATTGACGAGCTCTCTTTAGAGATAGAAACTCTCTCAAATCGTAGGAGCTCCAAGTTGATTTGAGCCAACTTCATCACTTTGGGCCTTAGCATCAACGCCTATGATGACGCTGGCATAACCTTCACCTAGCGGGGTTAGATGAATCACCGAGGTGATGTTATTCTATGGGAAGGAGTTACCCCATTCTTTGCTTCGCCGAGGAAGCATAGCGAGCATCACGAGATGCTTTGAAACGAACCCCTAATGGAGTTGTGGGTTGATGTCCAAAGTCAGAAGATGTGAGAACGTCTTGACCTTCGCTGGAGGCGAGGGTCGATATTTCTTCCCTCTGGGCGAAGTTCATTTGGCTTCCTGCAAAGCTCTAACCGCTTTGGCAAAAGTCGCTTTACATTACGCGGGGTCAAATTTGACCCTATTTTCGCACTGCGGTGAATCTTGTGGTAGCTTTTCACAGTTATCGTCGATGATTGGTTTGAGGAAATGAATTTCTCAAACTTCGCTTGGTCAAATTCAATGACCACCGATTCAACAAAAGCCCCTAGGGTCTTGGTGTCGGACTGCTACACAATTCTCTCGTCAGAGGAGAAAGAATTCCCCATCGAATTCGCCATCCTATTTTGGGTCTTTGGTATTGCAATTAACTCAAACTATAATAAAAAGAATACAATCAAAACAAAGGGAAATTTATATTTCCTGGGATTCTTTTCAATGTGCCGATGGAGCATTGATCTCGTACTCCATTGACGATCTGACTAAGATGATGGATCTTTTGCTGTTGGTCTCTGATTTGGTCGCTTGGAAGATTGCTCAGTCTTCTCTTGGAACCAAATATCAGAGAGAGAAAAAAGAGATGAAATGCTAACTCCTCGTGTGTATGGGGTGTTCAATCACTAAGTAGGTAATCCCCTTAAACGAATGATCTCCTTCTGCTCTTATAGGCGAAGATAGAGAGAGACAGAGAGAGAGAGAGAGAGAGAGAGAGAGAGTTAATGGTCTTTAATTATGGATTAAGTGGCTATTAATTCAGGAGATAATGGGAGGGCTTTACTCCTCAAAATAGCTCTCAAACGCTCCATTGGCGAAGTTCAGCGATTAGTTAAGTTCTTTGAAAGTGTTCGTGAGGTTCGCTTGGATGTGGGTGGGCCATTACTTCTGAATCATGGGTGACATGGCCCATGTGGGTAGCTATGGGCGAAGTTCATTGACATCAAACGGTGAACTTTGTATAACTCTACTCGTGGCCCATTTTTGACTTGTTTGGATTGAGTCGAAGTGGGTTGTATGGCGATGTTCGCGTGCTTGTTTGAGCGAGCTACGCTATTGTCTGTTGTGGGCTTGCCTTTAGGCCCATTTGAAGTGTTTAGCCCATGGGCGTTCACTTCTTGGATCCAAGCTGAACATTGGCCAGGATGAAATACATTTTAATCATCTACAGTTCCCAAACCAAACTTTCATTTTGAAACCCTAGCTCCCGTCACTCCCACTGGTCCCCACCCAAAACTCCTCCTTGTCATTCCCCACCATCCAAACTAAATAAAAGCTCGGCTCCTCTGCCTCCTCCGCCTCCTCCTCCCCCTTCCTCTTCCTTCACTCTCTGACTGGATTTGATGACTTCACTCTCCAAAGAATCGCATCTCATCATCGTTCAAAGCTTGTTACTACCTCAATCTCCGATCACCCATTGCCTCCATCTCCGATCATCTACCGTTCAAAGCTCATTATTGTGAATTCTTGGAGTATGTTCTTATCCTTTAGGGTACATTGTCGTCTTTTAATCCTAGCCTCTGAAGACTAGGAATTGTGACTAAGATGATTAAATACTAATTCCTTTTCAAGAATAGCTTTGCATTGGTAATTCTTTTGAATTGTCGTGATAACTTCTCTGAGGGTCGCACAATGTTGACATTGGCGAGCTCTCTTTAGAGATAGAAACTCTCTCAAATCGGTAGGAGCTCCAAGTTGATTTGAGCCAACTTCATCACTTTGGGCCTTAGCATCGAACGTCGCCTATGATGACGTTGGCATAACCTTCACCTAGCGGGGTTAGATGAATCACCAGAGGTGATGTTATTCCCTTGCGGGAAGGAGTTACCCCCATTCTTTGCTTCTGTCGAGGAAGCATAGCGAGCATCACGAGATGCTTTGAAACGAACCCCTAATGGAGTTGTGGGTTGATGTCCAAAGTCAGAAGATGTGAGAACGTCTTGACCTTCGCTGGAGGCGAGGGTCGATATTTCTTCCCTCTGGGCGAAGTTCATTTGGCTTCCTGCAAAGCTCTAACTGTCTTTGGCAAAAGTCGCCTTTACACATGCGGGGGTCAAATTTGACCCTATTTTCGCACTGCGGTGAATCTTGTGGTAGCTTTTCACAGTTATCGTCGATGATTGGTTTGAGGAAATGAATTTCTCAAACTTCGCTTGGTCAAATTCAATGACCACCGATTCAACAAAAGCCCCTAGGGTCTTGGTGTCGGACTGCTACACAATTCTCTCGTCAGAGGAGAAAGAATTCCCCATCGAATTCGCCATCCTATTTTGGGTCTTTGGTATTGCAATTAACTCAAACTATAATAAAAAGAATACAATCAAAACAAAGGGAAATTTATATTTCCTGGGATTCTTTTCTATGTGCCGATGGAGCATTGATCTCGTACTCCATTGACGATCTGACTAAGATGATGGATCTTTTGCTGTTGGTCTCTGATTTGGTCGCTTGGAAGATTGCTCAGTCTTCTCTTGGAACCAAATATCAGAGAGAGAAAAAAGAGATGAAATGCTAACTCCTCATGTGTATGGGGTGTTCAATCACTAAGTAGGTAATCCCCTTAAACGAATGATCTCCTTCTGCTCTTATAGGCGAAGAGAGAGAGAGAGAGAGAGAGAGAGAGAGAGAGAGAGTTAATGGTCTTTAATTATGGATTAAGTGGCTATTAATTCAGGAGATAATGGGAGGGCGGTTACTCCTCGAAAATAGCTCTCAAACGTTCCATTGGCGAAGTTCACTGATTAGTTGGCGAAGTTTGCTGAAAGTGTTCGGGTGAGGTTCGCTTGGATGTGGGTGGGCCATTACTTCTGAATCATGGGTGACATGGCCCATGTGGGTAGCTATGGGCGAAGTTCATTGACATCAAACGGTGAACTTTGTATAACTCTACTCGTGGCCCATTTTTGACTTGTTTGGATTGAGTCGAAGTGGGTTGTATGGCGATGTTCACGTGCTTGTTTGAGCGAGCTACGCTATTGTCTGTTGTGGGCTTGCCTTTAGGCCCATTTGAAGTGTTTAGCCCATGGGCGTTCACTTCTTGGATCCAAGCTGAACATTGGCCTGGATGAAATATATTTTAATCATCTACAGTTCCCAAACCAAACTTTCATTTTGAAACCCTAGCTCCCGTCGCTCCCACTGGTCCCCACCCAAAACTCCTCCTTGTCATTCCCCACCATCCAAACTAAATAAAAGCTCGGCTCCTCTGCCTCCTCCGCCTCCTCCTCCCCCTTCCTCTTCCTTCACTCTCTGACTGGATTTGATGACTTCACTCTCCGAAGAATCACATCTCATCATCGTTCAAAGCTTGTTGCTACCTCAATCTCCGATCACCCATTGCCTCCATCTCCGATCATCTACCGTTCAAAGCTCATTGTTGTTAAGTGAGGGAGATTCATGACGTTGCTGCCTTCATGTAAGTACTAACCCTAATTTCCTCTTCCCTCAAAATCCTAAGGTTAATTTTAAGATATCTAACCTAATTTCCATTTCTTAACAAGAAAATCCTCCTTGTCGTCCTTGTCCTTCAGGCTTCCGCCGACAATTGAAGGTAACTTCTAGAAAAAAAAATTCTATCTTCTGAAAATCTTGGTTATTTTTCCCAATTATTGGCTGATTTTTTGAAATTTGTGGCTATGTTCTGAAATTGTATGCAATTTGTGATGTTGAATGTTTATGCAACTTTAAATTTTTGGGTAAAAGTTTGAAGTATTGGGTAATTTCTTGAAAGGTAAAAACTCAATGCAAGTCCCTAACGTTTTAGCCATATTTCAGTTGGATCCTTAATGTTTAAAACTCATCAAAGAAGACCCCTAACGTTATCCCCGTTATCAATTTTAGTCCATTTTGAAATATTCTTTTATTCCTTGCTGAGGTGGCAGGACCTTTTTGTAAATTTTAAATTTGTTCGCTAACTAAGCCGTCTTTTCCTCTCTTAACAGGTAGACCCCGTATTCTCTTTCCTCCCCCATAAATCATTGATTCCCCTTTTCCTCCATGTCAGCTTTTCTTTTAAAACCCTAAATCAAAGAAAAAACTCAACCCCAATCCCCTTCAAAATCCTATCAAAATTAAATTTTGAGCATGATTCGATAGCATTTTCAGTGGGTATATTGTAGAGAGAAGAGATGTGGGCTGAGAGACAATTTGATGGTGAGTAATTTGGTCAGATGAGTTGGCGATGGAGATCTTTTAGGGCTTTGATTTCAAGAGGCTTATGCTTGGTCAATTTAGGTGAGTTGGCGACAAACACGAATGACGTAGTGAATGCAAACTGGGGATTTTGAAGTGTTTTCTGGTTCTATTTGTTCTATTGGATGTTTGGATATTGAAATATTGGACATATTGCTTGTTTGGGTTATGCATTTGGACAATTTGCATTCTATTAGGTATTTTGCTCTCTTTTATTTTGGATGTGATTTGTATATAACATTGGACTACACGTTTGAGCTAAAAACTTTGATGAGCACTTGATGTATTGCCTTATTTAGCTCAACTTTGATGAGAGAGATAAAGGGGATTAAAAAAGACCCATTTCTTCTAGTGTGTTGAGCAATTGGAGAGAGGGGAGGGGTTTACTGCGCTTTTGAAACTGCATCTTCCTCGATGATTTAGGGTTGAGAAAGGGGTTCCTTTATTTGGCTTTCTTTGTTTTGGAATGAGAGGATTTTGCAAACGATAGTAATGAATCCCCATTTTAAGTTCTGGCACATGTGGTAAAGGAAAGAAAATGAATCAACCATTAAACTAAGAAATGATTTAAATGCCCTGCCAAGTCAGCAGCAATTAATGGATAATTTTGAAAAAGACTCCGCTGATGATGTGAATAATGTTAGGGATCTTCTTTGATGAGTTTCAAATGTTAAGGACTCAACTGAAATAGGGCTAAAATGTTAGGGACTTGCATTAAAGTTTTGCCTTCTTGAAATTAATTGCAACTTGTGATGTTGAATGTTTATGCAATTGTAAGTTTGGATTACTCTTCAAACATATCAAAGAGTGTCTAGGTTTAAGAGAGGAAACTAATAGGATTTAAAACTTATGATTTTCACATCCTTTTTCATCAATTGCTCCCGGTGACACTTCGCAATGCTATGCAGGATAAAAAAAGTAGTGAATATTATTCTGCGAATTCTTCAAGAAGCTATGCTCCAAAGTTATAGACGTTCCTCACTTTAAGATCCTTGAAGAAACCATATCAGAAACACCGTATAAAATGGAGATGCTCTTTCCACCATTATTTTTTATGGTCATGATACATTTTACACAACATCTTGTAGAGGAGGCTTATGTAGCAGGACCAGTCCAATATCGTTGGATATATCCAATGGAGATGTTAATTACTCTTTCCTCATAAATTTAAAGTCCATGTGTTATGTGTGCATATGTAACTAATAGTTTCTCCTATTTTTAGATATTTAGGCCTACTGAAACACCGAGTTCATTATAAAGCTCATCCGAAGGGTTGAATAGCTAAAAGGTATGCGACCAACAAATGTCTGTCATTTGCCTCTCATTTTATGCGGGGCACATAGACTCTAGATCAAGAACTTGCTGATAATAAGAGAACACACTTCTTTACCCTCATGGGCCAAACAAAAACTATTCCAACTTCTTGTTAGATTAGGCTCATGCGTACATATTGAATAATCTGAAAATCTTCTATGAATTCAAATGTTAAGGACTCAACTGAAATAGGGCTAAAATGTTAGGGACTTGCATTAAAGTTTTGCCTTCTTGAAATTAATTGCAACTTGTGATGTTGAATGTTTATGCAATTGTAAGTTTGGATTACTCTTCAAACATATCAAAGAGTGTCTAGGTTTAAGAGAGGAAACTAATAGGATTTAAAACTTATGATTTTCACATCCTTTTTCATCAATTGCTCGGTGACATTGCAGCTATGCGAGGATAAAAAAGTAGTGAATATTATTCGAATTCTTCAAGAAGCTATGCTCCAAAGTTATAGGCGTTCCTCACTTTAAGATCCTTGAAGAAACCATATCAGAAACACCCTATAAAATGGAGATGCTCTTTCCACCATTATTTTTATGGTCATGATACATTTTACACAACATCTTGTAGAGGAGGCTTATGTAGCGGACCAGTCCAATATCGTTGGATATATCCAATGGAGATGTTAATTACTCTTTCCTCATAAATTTAAAGTCCATGTGTTATGTGTGCATATGTAACTAATAGTTTCTCCTATTTTTAGATATTTAGGCCTACTGAAACACCGAGTTCATTATAAAGCTCATCCGAAGGGTTGAATAGCTAAAAGGTATGCGACCAACAAATGTCTGTCATTTGCCTCTCATTTTATGCGGGGCACATAGACTCTAGATCAAGAACTTGCTGATAATAAGAGAACACACTTCTTTACCCTCATGGGCCAAACAAAAACTATTCCAACTTCTTGTTAGATTAGGCTCATGCGTACATATTGAATAATCTGAAAATCTTCTATGAATACAAATGGTAACATAACACTTGATAATTTGAATGCTATATAGTTATTTACTTTTAATTTAATAATAGAAAAATTTCTCATAATAATAAGCAACATCTGGAAAAGCTACAGAATGAAATAATTGGCAGCACAACAACACATGACATTAAAGAAAAACATGTGAAGGAGTTTCCTATTTAGGTGAAGAATTTTGTAAGTTTTGTTAAACTTAACCCTACCTAAATTTTGCATAAAAAATTAAGAAAAAAGTGTTCTGAATGTTATTTTTTAATATAGACTTTAGGTGCAAACAAAGTTGCACTTGGTAATCCAATATCAGAAGAAGTAAAGGTTCATGCAGAGTGCCCTCATTATGCAATACACCACTATGGTGGATACCACGTGAATGGATATAAATTTCTCACAGTTGAGGTAGATGATTCAAAAGTAACACAAAACAGTGGTATCATGGCCATGTTTTTGCAAGAATATTTTTCAAGTACAAGAGATTAGAATCCAGTTGAAAGTAATATAACATATTATGGACAATTAGAAGATATTGTGGAGATAATCCATGGCTATGGGTGCATAAACGAACACCGATACATAATGTTTAACATTCGTTGGTCTCTTGCAAGTATGCAAAAGGATTGCTATGGCTTTACAATTGTCAATCTTGATAAAAAAAAAATAGACAAAGATGAAAAGTTTATGTTCGCGTCCCAGGTGTCACGATGCTTTTATGTGAAAGATCCTAAAGTTAAAGATGAGTGGGTAGTCCTGTACAAAGATCCTAGAGCTTATGTTCAACTTTCTGGCAACAACGATGATGATAATATTGTAGAAAATTTCGTTAAACCGAATACATTAGTTGATGATTTATCCTACCCTCGGAATGTAATGTTTGATGTGAATGCTCCAACAATACGGACTGACATCCCAAATGTCATCACAGGCACTGAAATTGGCGAAGAATAGTTGGTTTAATTTTTGAAATTTACAAAGTATGAAATAAAACCTTGATATATATATATATATATATATATATATATATATATATATATATATATATATATATATATATATATATATATATATATATATATATATATATATATATATATATATATATATATATATATATATATATATATATATATATATATATATATATATATATATATATATATATATATATATATATGCAAATACATTTTTTCTTCAATCCAATAAATATTGCAAATGAATATATATCTTACAAACTGAATTGTCTTTTGCATCTTAACAATTTAACTTTCGGATCTCGAGAAGTTTAAGTAGGTAGCTATTTCCTACCTCCAAGCGATAGTTCAGATCAAATGATCAGGCTCAAGTTCCTCTGTACAGCCCCCTCCAGATTCTTTTGCACAGGTCCCCTTCGATTCGAACCGACATCGTACAGAATAGATCTTAGTATGTTGAATATTTATATTCATGATATATGCATTTTATTATTTATGATATATGCATAGATCTGAATTTTCCTTTACATCTTTAGGTGAGAGCAAGTCATCATCATCACTCAGAGAGCGCCAATCCTCAGAATATGTTCGGTATGAGTTTAGGCCTTTATCACTAGTGGCAGATGATTACAAACACAAACATGCAGAAAAAATATGGTAGCACAATGACTACTAGACCAGATGGAAAGATAGCATTAAAGATAGAGTAATTAATGTGACCCGTGACATGGAAAGGATTAAGGGTAAATTTAATGATTAATAATAGAAAAATTTCTCATAATAATAAGCAACATCCGAAAAGCTACGAATGAAATAATTGGCGACACAACAACACATGACATTAAAGAAAAACATGTGAAGGAGTTTCCTATTTAGGTGAAGAATTTTGTAAGTTTTGTTAAACTTAACCCTACCTAAATTTTGCATAAAAATTAAGAAAAAGTGTTTTGAATGTTATTTTTTAATATAGACTTTAGGTGCAAACAAAGTTGCACTTGGTAATCCAATATCAGAAGAAGTAAAGGTTCATGCAGAGTGCCCTCATTATGCAATACACCACTATGGTGGATACCACGTGAATGGACATAAATTTCACAGCTTGAGGTAGATGATTCAAAAGTAACACAAAACAGTGGTATCATGGCCATGTTTTTGCGAGAATATTTTTCAAGTACAAGAGATTAGAATCCAGTTGAAAGTAATATAACATATTATGGACAATTAGAAGATATTGTGGAGATAATCCATGGCTATGGGTGCATAAACGAACACCGATACATAATGTTTAACATTCGTTGGTCTCTTGCAAGTATGCAAAAGGATTGCTATGGCTTTACAATTGTCAATCTTGATAAAAAAAATAGACAAAGACGAAAAGTTTATGTTCGCGTCCCAGGTGTCACGATGCTTTTATGTGAAAGTTCCTAAAGTTAAAGATGAGTGGGTAGTCCTGTACAAAGATCCTAGAGCTTATGTTCAACTTTCTGGCAACAACGATGATGATAATATTGTAGACAATTTCGCTAAACCGAATACATTAGTTGATGATTTATCCTACCCTCGGAATGTAATGTCTGATGTGAATGCTCCAACAATACGGACTGACATCCCAAATGTCATCACAGGCACTGAAATTGGCGAAGAATAGTTGGTTTAATTTTTGAAATTTACAAAGTATGAAATAAAACCTTGATATATATATATATATATATATATATATATATATATATATATATATATATATATATATATATATATATATATATATATATATATATATATATATATATATATATATATATATATATATATATATATATATATATATATATATATATATATATATATATATATATATATATATATATATATATATATATATATATATATGCAAATACATTTTTTCTTCAATCCAATAAATATTGCAAATGAATATATATCTTACAAACCTGAATTGTCTTTTGCATCTTAACAATTTAACTTTCAGATCTCGAGAAGTTTAAGTAGGTAGCTATTTCCTACCTCCAGCACTGATAGTTCACCGTCAAATGATCAGGCTCAAGTTCCTCTGTACAGCCCCCTCCAGATTCTTTTGCACAGGTCCCCTTCGATTCAGCACCGACATCAGCGCCTAGAATAGATCTTAGTATGTTGAATATTTATATTCATGATATATGCATATTTATTATTTATGATATATGCATAGATACTGAATTTTTCCTTTACATCTTTAGGTGAGAGCAAGAAGTCATCATCATCACTCCCGAGAGAGCCGCCAATCCTCCGAGAATATGTTCCCGGTATGAGTTTAGGCCTTTATCACTAGTGGCAGATGATTACAAACACAAACATGCAGAAAAAATATGGTAGCACAATGACTACTAGACCAGTGGAAAGATAGCATTAAAGATAGAGTAATTAATGTGACCCGTGACATGGAAAGGATTAAGGGTAAATTTAATGATTAATTATTGAATAATTTTATCTCCATCCACTAATACATTTTCTTATCTTTGGCTTTGTAAGTGGGGTAGTACATAATAAGCCAGCACACCAACCTAATGAAGAGTAGACAAAATTATCCTTGGCGGGCTTTCGTGCTATTGTAACATGGCATTCATATGGGGTTCCAATTGGAAAATGGGCCACCAAGTTCAACTTATATGTAAGGCGTCTAGCAAGGAGATATGACTATGCCAACCCCCTTTTTAAGCCAAAGCAGATGCCCTTTGATACACTAGAGCGTGTACGGCGGAGGATTATGGTAACTTATACTAATTTATTTCTGTGTCTCATAAAAAATAGAGTCCTAATAGGGGCACACCCCCAACTACACTATCAACCAGACCCTCTCTCTCTCTATTGTGCATTGGGACCCCATGAAATTGCAAAAAAATAATTTCATGTGGGTCTCAATGCACTATAGAGAGAGTGTGTGGTTGGGGTGTGCCCCTATCATCTAATACTATTATAAAGTCATTAGCCATGTTAAAACATTTCTTCTAAAATACCCTCTAAAACACATACATGCACACATGAAACACATGCATGCATACATAAATCATACATGTTAACATCTTTCAAATCAAACATACATAAATGCATACATTTACTCTGCAGTTAAAATTCTTCTCATAACCCCAATTTTAATTAATTAATTAATTACTTACATATGACATTTTTGAGTATACATAACTATTACTTACTATAGTTAGATATATTTTTAAACTATAGTGTAACTATTAATTACCATAGTTAGATATATCTATTTTATACTAAACTTTAGATATTAATATGTATAATTATACATTATTTTCAAAGATTGATCCTATTATTCACTTTTGAGGCACTTTCTCTTTATTATTATTATTATTATTATTATTATTATCGATTTAAATGTGTTTAGTTGTCAAATTTGTATTATATATCACTTAGCTTTATGACACCATAAATTCCACCAAGATGATTAAATGCAATGACCGTTATCTTTAAACTATGCATCCATTAAACCTATTTACTTAATCACTTAAACCTTAATCAACACACCCTTTCAAATCAAACATACATAAATGCATACATTTACTCTACCCGTTAAAATTCTTCTCATAACCCCAATTTTAATTAATTAATTAATTACTTCATTATGACATTTTTGACTATACATAACTATTACTTCCTATAGTTAGATATATTTTTAAACTATAGTGTAACTATTAATTACCATAGTTAGATATATCTATTTTATAATAAACTTTAGATATTAATATGTATAATTATACATTATTTTCAAAGATTGATCCTATTATTCACTTTTGAGGCACTTTCTCTTTATTATTATTATTATTATTATCGATTTAAATGTGTTTAGTTGTCAAATTTGTATTATATATCACTTAGCTTTATGACACCATAAATTCCACGAAGATGATTAAATTGCAATGACCGTTATCTTTAAACTATGCATCCACTAAACCTATTTACTTAATCACTTAAACCTTAATCAACACACCCTTTCTCCTTCCTAAAATGTAACATCTCTTTCATCTTAATATGTATAATTATACATTATTTTCAAAGATTGATCTTATTATTCCCTTTTGAGGCACTTTATCTTTTTATTATTATTATTATTATTATTATCGATTTAAATGTGTTTAGTTGTCAAATTTGTATTATATATCACTTAGCTTTATGACACCATAAATTCCACGAAGATGATTAAATTGCAATGACCGTTATCTTTAAACTATGCATCCACTAAACCTATTTACTTAATCAACACACCCTTTCTCCTTCCTAAAATGTAACATCTCTTTCGTCATTCCCTATAAATCTCAAGCTGGGCACATATCTATGAGAAGCATTGCCACATGTGGCTCACGCTGCACCTTTGACACCGAAAGCACGACCACCGTCAACATCGCCACCTTCCGCTTCCACTACCGCATTGCCCTCACCAACTTAGCCTCCCATTCCAAGTCGAGATCGTGGACATGTTCAGAAGCACACATAGTACAATGAGCTCAAGGAGCCACTTGTATGCTAGAAATGTAAATTAATCTTTGCATTTATTTGGAATATAGATTGATCTCCGCTTTTTTGACAAGTCCTTTTAAATCTCAATTACTAATATTTGTCATGCAAATCCATATTTCTTATCTTTGGCTTTGTAAGTGGGGTAGTACATAATAAGCCAAGACACCAACCTAATGAAGAGTAGACAAAATTATCCTTGGCTTTCGTGCTATTGTAACATGGCATTCATATGGGGTTCCAATTGGAAAATGGGCCACCAAGTTCAACTTATATGTAATGCCTAGCAAGGAGATATGACTATGCCAACCCCTTTTAAGCCAAAGCAGATGCCCTTTGATACACTAGAGCGCAATGCATGGAGGATTATGGTAACTTATACTAATTTATTTCGTGTCTCATAAAAATAGAGTCCTAATAGGGGCACACCCCAACTACACTATCAACTTCCTCTTCTATTGTGCATTGGGACCCCATGAAATTGCAAAAACAATTTCATGTGGGTCTCAATGCACTATAGAGAGAGTGTGTGGTCAGGTGTGCCCCTATCATCTAATACTATTATAAAAGTGGTTAGCCATGTTAAAACATTTCTTCTAAAAATACCCTCTAAAACACATACATGCACACATGAAACACATGCATGCATACATAAATCATACATGTTAACATCTTTCAAATCAAACATACATAAATGCATACATTTACTCTAGTAAAAATTCTTCTCATAACCCCAATTTTAATTAATTAATTAATTACTTACATATGACATTTTTGACTATACATAACTATTACTTACTATAGTTAGATATATTTTTAAACTATAGTGTAACTATTAATTACCATAGTTAGATATATCTATTTTATACTAAACTTTAGATATTAATATGTATAATTATACATTATTTTCAAAGATTGATCCTATTATTCACTTTTGAGGCACTTTCTCTTTATTATTATTATTATTATTATTATTATCGATTTAAATGTGTTTAGTTGTCAAATTTGTATTATATATCACTTAGCTTTATGACACCATAAATTCCAGAAGATGATTAAATCGCAATGACCGTTATCTTTAAACTATGCATCCACTAAACCTATTTACTTAATCACTTAAACCTTAATCAACACACCCTTTCAAATCAAACATACATAAATGCATACATTTACTCTAATCTAAAATTCTTCTCATAACCCCAATTTTAATTAATTAATTAATTACTTACATATGACATTTTTGACTATACATAACTATTACTTACTATAGTTAGATATATTTTTAAACTATAGTGTAACTATTAATTACCATAGTTAGATATATCTATTTTATACTAAACTTTAGATATTAATATGTATAATTATACATTATTTTCAAAGATTGATCCTATTATTCACTTTTGAGGCACTTTCTCTTTATTATTATTATTATTATCGATTTAAATGTGTTTAGTTGTCAAATTTGTATTATATATCACTTAGCTTTATGACACCATAAATTCCACTCAAGATGATTAAATCGCAATGACCGTTATCTTTAAACTATGCATCCACTAAACCTATTTACTTAATCACTTAAACCTTAATCAACACACCCTTTCTCCTTCCTAAAATGTAACATCTCTTTCATCTTAATATGTATAATTATACATTATTTTCAAAGATTGATCCTATTATTCACTTTTGAGGCACTTTCTCTTTATTATTATTATTATTATTATTATTATCGATTTAAATGTGTTTAGTTGTCAAATTTGTATTATATATCACTTAGCTTTATGACACCATAAATTCCACTCAAGATGATTAAATCGCAATGACCGTTATCCTTAAACTATGCACCCACTAAACCTATTTACTTAATCAACACACCCTTTCTCCTTCCTAAAATGTAACATCTCTTTCGTCATTCCCTATAAATCTCAACCGGCACATATCTATGAGAAGCATTGCCACATGCTCACTGCACCTTTGACACTCAGCACGAGCCATCGTGCAACATCGCCACCTTCCGCCTACTCACCGCATTGCCCTCACCAACTTAGCCTCCCATTCCAAGTCGGAGATCGTGGACATGTTCTAAAGCACACATAGTACAATGAGCTCATGAGCCGCCAAACTCTTGTATGCTAGAAATGTAAATTAATCTTTGCATTTATTTGGAATATAGATTGATCTCCGTCTTTTTTTTTTGACAAGTCCTTTTAAATCTCAATTACTAATATTTGTCATGCAAATCCATATTTCCTATATTTGATTGAATTGTAAAAAGTTCTTCAATTTTAGCGTAAATATTTAAGTTTATGAAGAAAAGCTCTATTTATTCTTACATTACTTGCAACCACTACTTTCTACTATGATTCGACTCATGAAAGAAACTCATTGCATAGCTTTGCCAAAAAAGAAAAAAAGCCAATGAATAACTAAATCGAACACGATAAAAAAGTGGTTATGAAGTTGAACAAATATCAATATTTTGCCTCTCTTGATCCATTGTTCCTACTTTAAGTTTACAATTTAAAATTATGGTCTCATTGTGGGGTTGCAACATGATGAGATAAGGAATAACTTTTGGATTATTAGCATATGAAGTTAAGAGCCATTGATAGGATAAAATCCATATTTAAATTTTGAAGAAAACGATAAAATAGTCAAAAGAACAAAGAATTTCATTCAATAAACATTGTACTTTCTTAAATTCTATTGTGTTTCTTCAATTGATAGTCATATAGAATATGTATCCTATGTATCGAATGTATACACATCAAATTTTCTTAGTGACAAAACCTCATATGAAATCATATTATTTCTCAATAATATATAATGTTAACAATGAATATCCACTCAATAACAACTTTATGTAGTATTATTGCTAATATATATTTAATTTCTAACTTATTATATTAACAATGAAATGGTTGGTAAATATTAATTCACTATAACATGTTAATAAATAGTTCTACTCTATCTTATAATTTCTAAAATATATTCAATAAATTAAATGAGTTAGTTACAGAAAACTAATTAGTCAATATGTGAATTCAATACAATAATTTTATAATTTACTATATGATAACTACCAAATATATAAAGTTATATTATAATTTTTATCTTATTATATATGATTTAATTACTATAATAAAGATTATATTAATTACTTGCACTCAAATTATACTTAAGCAAAACTAATATTTAATAAAATTTACTTTCAAGACTGAACTTTTATATAGTCAATGTAAATAAACTAAATATGAATGTGATATCAAACGACGTGCACCATACTATTATTTTTAAAAATAGGTTTACGAAATGTAAACATTGCTCATTTGAATGTGATGGGCGTAGTTTTAGGGTACTACACATATTAGAAATCACATTTTGAAGTGCTCCAAAAAGAAGCTAATCTGATATTCACAACAATTGGTTCAAGCTACCATAAAAATGAAGATGGGAGTTGCACACTTAGTAATTACCATTTTGATAATGAAAAGAGTCAATCTTTGCTTGCAAAAGCCATCATTGTCCATGAGTATCCATTCAACATGGTCAAACATGATTTCTTTTTTTTTTGCTTAGGGAACTATATTATAGAACTTGTGGGTTTTAGTTTATTGTATGCGACTTTGCTCTTATTAAGTTTGTATGTGACTTTATTTTTGGTTGTGACTTGTTATTTTGGATTTGCAACTATTATTTCGGATTATGACTTCATTGTGTGCCTTTTGTCAAATAACATGTGACTTTATTACCATGAGAGTGATGTAGGCTCTATGAATCAAAGAGAGAATGATCGATGTAGACATCAAATTGTTCATTTGAGGTCAGTTGTCGTTCTTGTGAGGGAAAAAGCTATGGGATTAGTTGATAATACTCTTTTTTCTCGGATTTTATTATTTTCTTCTTTTCTTTGGTTTTTGTTCAGGGCTTGCTGTTGCTATGGTGTTCTGAGGTTTGTCATGGAGAAACGGCAAATTAGCAACAAAGGCTGTGAGGTAACTTGTCTTACTTTTCCTTTTAAATTGTTTGTCTTTATTTCTAGGCTTTAGAATTTGAGACTTATAATTTGTAGGTGATTGTGAGTGGAAAACTGAGGGCGTAACATGCCAAGTCAATGAAGTTCGAGGATGGGTAGTTAGCATGTGAATGAATATATTGACTCAGCAATTAGGCATGTGCTCCTGAGACAGGTTGGTTAATGGTTTCTCATCAAGCTTTATTGCTAATATCTATCTGAATCCATGTAGCAATGTTCTGGTTTTTTTTGCTTGCAAGAATATTAATTTTTAGTTATTTGTGAGTTATTAAAATCATATTTATTTTTTGTCATATCCTATTTATATCCATTTCCCAAATATCCGATTAATATCCGTATCATATCCGTAACCGACTCTCTAATATCCGAACCGTATCCGTTTCCGTTTAGTGCGGATATGGTAATGCCATTTTCTTACCGATGATTATCCGAACCGTATCCGTATCCGTTTTTAGAAAGCGGATATGGATATGATAAGTGTCATATCCGGACCGTATCCGAACCGAATGCACCCCTAATAAATACTCATAGTCTAAATACAAACAACTAACTAAAGGCTCTATTCCTTTTTTCAGTTTGTTAATTGTATGTTTACGGGATGACCATCCCAGGCTTCCTCCGCATTTCTACTCTTGACAATCTACTACTCATCCCATTCCATATTTCAGTTTATTAATTAGCTAGTGTATGGTGATCAGGATAATAATGAGTGAGATGATCATAATAATAATAATTATAGATGATGCCCGCATTAATCCATCCCTTGCTTCTTCAATTAAAGAAGATATATATACATGTACTATTTATTTATATAAGAGAAAACACGAAAGCAAACTAAACATCTCCTACACTAATGCTAATTAAGATATTATTATGAGGAAGAAGAGAAATTTTCGAGGCCTTTGTGAAGCTCTTGGATGTTTGCTTCTTAGTTTCGTAAGCTTAAACTGCTCAAGTATGTCTTACTGATGGTATGCTCTTCTTTTGCTCGTGGTTTCCTCCATCTGGGAAGATTAATGTCAGGTTGACACCTCATTCCAATTTTGTTAGTTTTTTTGAAGATTTTCTAGATAGAAGCATAGCTAATCTCGTGGATTTAGATGATTGAGATGATGAGGTATAGCATGAGGGTTGTAGCTTTCGGTAATTGACATTAAATTTTAGAAATTGCACAAGCTTTTGTTCTAGTCCTTATCTGTTAGGTTCTATTAAAAGCAGGCTTTATACGTAACAGCGAGATTCCGACATTGAAGCCTTTATCCCGCAGTTTTCATTCTAACTGCATAAATTTTGTCTTTGTTGAGCTCTTTGTTAAGGTAAGTTGTTCTGGTTATGCTTCTTGGATTAAGGCATCAAAATTAGATTGTTATCAATTAAAATTTAAAACAAATAGGACCTTCTTTTGTTAGTGGGCTCTCAAGGAAATCTAAAACAAATACGCACGTACACACATCCTGTAATAGCATGCCTATTACTGATTCTTATCAAATAATAGCAAATTGATTCATAATTTATCATCCAAAAAAAAAAATGAAAGAAAAAACTGAGGCATATTTACATTTGGGACATCAGAGCAAGGAATAAGCTGATTTCAGGAATTCAGTTAAAGAGAAACTACACACACACACACACACACACACATATATATATATATATATATATATATATATATATATATATATATATATATATATATATATATATATATATATATATATATATATATATATATATATATATATTCAGTTTATCAATAATCATAGAGTATATTCTAGTGTATGTATCGTGATTGTGCAAGTTTTGGTTGGTGAAAACTTATGGTTAAGATAGCAGACACAAAAAACAAAGGGAGGGGAAAAAACCCTCCTACCAAGGGGGTCGTCTATATAGAAAATCGTATAGAGCTTCATTTAAAGTTGATGGTTACATTGGTAAAATGTTTTGATTGCTTTGATATTTTAAATGCATACATTTATTTCACATGTAAAACTAACTAAGATATCTATAAATCTCAGAAAGCTCCCTATATGACGCTCCCCATACTCTTCGAGAAGCTTTTAGGACAACCAAGGAGGGTTACGCTAACACTAGCAAAAGGAAGGCAAAAGTGTAAAAAGTTAAACTTTTGCAGGTTATGTAATTTTATAAATATATGATCGTAAAGTATGAAGTATATTTATTATCTCTGCATCCAATAATTTAATCTGTTTGTTAATTTTCTTTATATCTTAGGATGCCTTGGATGCCACTTTGGACCAGAACCTCAGAGTGAAAGGTAGTCAGGACCCACATAGCCTGAGTAGAGAGAAGAACTATAGGGTGAGTGATTTGGTCTTAGGCAAAACTAAAAAGAACATGGATAGGTGGATGGGAGTGGGAGCTCAGAGGTCATCTAGATCATTGTAGCCCACAACAACCGAGACGATGACCCAGACAGCACCTACCGTGGCACCCTTGTACACGCAACAGGAGGACTACTCTGGCAAGGCATTCAACATCATCTTGTCAACGATGAATTTTTTGGAGGGTTAAATTGCTGGGGATATATTGACGGATATCTCAGTAGAATGCATGTTTGTTGTCCCTTCTAGTGACACTAGAGGGTGGTATCTGCCAAGATCTTGAAGTGTTGTAAAGATAAGGTTGATCCACCAGTGGCCATGTCACTTATGAGTTTTTTGGCTTCACAAACGTTGTTTACTGCTGGCAGGTCCCACGATGGACAGACTAGTGGACATGTATGCTTATCTATATACATAACACATGTGATTATGCACAACACATAAAATGTGTGATTCTGATATGAATTTGTTTGTGGTTACCGTGGTGATGATGTCGTATGGAGTAGCAGTCGTAGACGTGGAGACACCATCAATGATCAAGATGATGACATGGATGAGGCGGAAGGCCTAGCTTAGTGAGTTTTTTTAATAATTTGTATCTCGGGCATACAAGTTTGCTTATCAAGTTGGATGTATTACTTTAGGGCTTGGACTTGCTTGTGGGGATATTGACATGTTTGTGAAGATATTGTGATCATATTTTTAGTTATGTGGGGATATTGACATGTTTGTGAGAACATTGTGATCATGTTTTTAGTTATGGAGATTTGTGTATTTGGCATTGTTGATTAGTTTGTGGATATTTGATCTTTTGCATTGTGTTTTTGAATGTATGAGAGATATTATAAAGTATCAAGGAACTTGATATCGTGATTTGATTTTATTTATTATGATAATATTATTATTTTTGTGGATGGATTATGTATTGTGGTATAATATTCTCGTAAACAAGGAAATCTGTGTATTTGTGTATAGGAAAATCTGCATTATACAGGGAAATATTCAATTTTTTTTAATTAAAGTTTAATATTCCTAATGGAATGGTTGTCAAGATCGTGCATTCTTGATGGTAAATGCCGTCACAATTGCATAAACATCTTTTCACAATTGCATAAACATCTTTGATGGCTCTGCCGTCATGAATGTCCATTACCGATAGCCAGAGCCATCAAGAATAGATAAACATTATTGATGACTAAGCCGTCATTAATGCATATTCTAGACGGCGACGCCGTCAAGAGTGTTTTCAACATTCTTGATGGCTACGCCGTTGAGAATACGCATTTTTGATGGCATCGCCATCAAGAAAATGCCATCAGGTAAAAATCATTAAGAATACATATTCCTGATGAGCTCCCATCAAGAATGCAAACATTCCTGACTGAATATTTACTGACGACCTATAGTTGATGGGCCTCCGTCAAGGATATCTATTTCTGACGTGTTTTTGAACATTCTTGGCTGGAGAGGCCATAAAAAATGCAGCTATTTCTACTAGTGTGAGCCAAATTCCTCTAAACCAAAGAGAACTTAAGCTCATATGACTATAAAGCTATAGTGTACGTACGCACGTGGGCGTACTTGTTTCATGTTCTGATTTTTTTATATAGCAGGAAAATGTGAAAGTGACTCGAATGAAAAAAATTAAAGATTTAATTTAAAACATTAAAAAGAAGTTATTAAAAATGATAATGTTAATATTTTAACCACGATAGTTAGTAGAAAGAGTCCAAGTATCATTTAGTATTTGGTATCACTAGACTGGTTGATTCATTGAGATCAAGATAAACTGTCATGTAGATCTAAAAGTAGAAATACTCTATGGTTTAGCTTAATTAGTTAGCAAAAACTGCATAAATAAAACTACCTAAATCTAAATGTCTGAAACATAAAGACAAATTATAACACAAAATAACAGCCTAAAGAACTTGAAAAAACCACAAAAAATAACACTTTCCTAATCTTATCCATGTTACAGAATATGGATAACTTTACCACAATCTGAGTTGAAAACAAAAATGTGTGTATCTGAAACCGATCAAGATTTGGGGTTAGAAATTTACAGTGGATCCACCTATATGAATACGATCACTGGTGTTAATATCAAAGTTCTCAACAGTGAGATTTGAGGCTGATCTTGAAGAGCTTAGGATCCCTTGACCTACTTTGATGGCTGATCCCCCGATAGACTGTTGAGCCTCCTGCAAAACTACAACACATTAGAGGACCGGAGTTAGGCTCTCCGGTGATTCCTCTGACGATCAAGTTAGTCATGACCTGAAGGGGATCAAGGAACTTATATAGTTCTCTCTAAGTGTGCAGAAATTACGTACCTTTGGTCATTAGGCTGTGAGCCTATTTATAGCAGATTCAAGAGGGTAGTTTTATAATTTCGGTCGAGTCTAAGCAAACAACTTAGTCAGTAGATACTTTATCGGGTGTGTAGTAGAAAGAGTCCAAGTATCATTTAGTATTTGGTATCACTAGACTGGTTGATTCATTGAGATCAAGATAAACTGTCATGTAGATCTAAAAGTAGAAATACTCTATGGTTTAGCTTAATTAGTTAGCAAAAACTGCATAAATAAAACTACCTAAATCTAAATGTCTGAAACATAAAGACAAATTATAACACAAAATAACAGCCTAAAGAACTTGAAAAACCACAAAAATAACACTTTCCTAATCTTATCCATGTTACAGAATATGGATAACTTTACCACAATCTGAGTTGAAAACAAGAAATGTGTGTATCTGAAACCGATCAAGATTTGGGGTTAGAAATTTACAAAGGATCCACCTATATGAATACGATCATCGGTGTTAATATCAAAGTTCTCAACGATGAGATTTGAGGTGATCTTGAAGAGCTTAGGATCCCTTGACCTACTTTGATGGTGATCCCAGATAGGCTGTTGAGCCTCTGCAAAACTACAACACATTAGAGGACCGAGTTAGGCTCTCCGGTGATTCCTCGGCGATCAAGTTAGTCATGACCTGAAGGGGATCAAGGAACTTATATAGTTCTCTCTAAGTGTGCAGAAATTACGTACCTTTGGTCATTAGGCTGTGAGCCTATTTATAGCAGATTCAAGAGGGTAGTTTTATAATTTCGGTCGAGTCTAAGCAAACAACTTAGTCAGTAGATACTTTACTGGTGTCGGCTGTGGTTGCATGAGTCACTCTTGTGATTAATGCAATGGTGACAGAGGGTCCCAAGGCTGTCATGGTCCAATGAGTCATTAGGACTTTTAATGGGGGTACAATGATGACTCCGACCGTGCATTTAATGTGATGGTGACTGACTATCGGTGAGGGTTTCGAGAATGACCACCTTTCGACTCAGCCTGGCAAGAAAGGATGACTCCTGGCGAGAAGGGATGACTCGACCTGGCTAGAATAGAGGACTCGGCTTAGCGAGAAGGAGCGACTCGGCCTAGCGAGAAGAGGCGACTCCTTTCGACTCGGCCTAGCAAGAAGGGATGCCTTTCGACTCGGCCTAGCGAAAAGGGATGCTTCCTGGTGAGAAGAGATGCCTTTCAGCTCGGCCTGACGAGAAAGGATGTCACCTTTCGTCTCGGCCTAGCGAGAAGGGACGACTCCTTTCGATTCGGCCTGGCGAGAAGGGACGCCTCCTAGCTAGAAGGGACGCCTTTCATCTCGGCCTGGCAAGAAGGAACGCCTCCTAGCGAGAAGGGATGTCATTCGTCTCGACCTGGTGAGAAGGGACGCCTTCTGGCGAGAAGGGACACCTTTCGTCTCGGCCTAGCGAGGAGGAACATCTTTCATCTCGGCCTGGCGAGAAGGGACGCCTTTCATCTCGGCCTGGCAAGTGTTAATCAACATTCAACTGGCTAACACATGTCTCAAGCATACTACACCCCAACTCGTCGAGGCGAGACAAAGGTGTCCTTCGCAAGAAGGCCCCTTCACCGCATCGGAGACAAAGGCGCCCTTCGCTAGGCCAAGTCAAAGGAGTTGTTCCTTCTCACCGGGCCGAGATGAAAGGTGTCCTTCTAGCCGGAGATGTCCCTTCTCACCGGGCGAGGCGAAGGTGTCCTTCTAGCGGAGATGTCCATTCTCGCCCGGTAGAGTCGAAGGTGTCCCTTCTTGCCGGTAGAGACAAAGGTGTCCCTTCTTGCCGCCGAGTCAAAGGAGTCGTCCCTTCTCGCCAAGAGTCATCCCTTCTTGCCAGGCCGAGTCGAAAGGTGGTCATTCTCAAACCTTTCGCTAACAGCCAGTCACCATCACATTAAATGCACGGTCGAAGTCATCATTACACCCCGCCGAAAATCCTAATGACTCATCGGACTGGCACGGGACCCTCGTCGCGCGTTAATCACGGGTGACTCATGCCACCCACAGTCGACACCCGTAAAGTATCTGCTGACTAAGCTGTCTGTTTGGACTCGGCCAAAATTACAAAACTACCCTCCTGAATCTGCTATAAATAGGCTCGCAGCCTAATGACCAAATGTAAGCAATTTACGCACACTTAGAGAAACTATATCGGTTCCTTGATCCCCTTAGTCATGACACGAAGGGGATCAAGGAACTTATATAGTTCTCTCTAAGTGCGTAAATTACGCATCTTTGGTCATTAGGTCGTGAGCCTATTTATAGCGATTCAAGAGGGTAGTTTTATAATTTCGGTCGAGTCCAAGCAAACAACTTAGTCAGTAGATACTTTACTGGTGTCGGCTGTGGTTGCATGAGTCACTCTTGTGATTAATGCAATGGTGACAGAGGGTCCCAAGGCTGTCATGGTCCAATGAGTCATTAGGACTTTTAATGGGGGTACAATGATGACTCCGACCGTGCATTTAATGTGATGGTGACTGACTATCGGTGAGGGTTTCGAGAATGACCACCTTTCGACTCAGCCTGGCAAGAAAGGATGACTCCTGGCGAGAAGGGATGACTCGACCTGGCTAGAATAGAGGACTCGGCTTAGCGAGAAGGAGCGACTCGCCTAGCAAGAAGGGATGCCTTCGACTCGCCTAGCAAGAAGGGATGCCTTCGACTCGGCCTAGCGAAAGGGATGCTTCCTGGTGAGAAGAGATGCCTTTCAGCTAGGCCTGACGAGAAAGGATGTCACCTTTCGTCTCGGCCTAGCGAGAAGGGACGACTCCTTTCGATTCGGCCTGGCGAGAAGGGACGCCTCCTAGCTAGAAGGGACGCCTTTCATCTCGGCCTGGCAAGAAGGAACGCCTCCTAGCGAGAAGGGATGTCATTCGTCTCGACCTGGTGAGAAGGGACGCCTTCTGGCGAGAAGGGACACCTTTCGTCTCGGCCTAGCGAGGAGGAACATCTTTCATCTCGGCCTGGCGAGAAGGGACGCCTTTCATCTCGGCCTGGCAAGTGTTAATCAACATTCAACTGGCTAACACATGTCTCAAGCATACTACACCCCAACTCGATCGAGACGAGACAAAAGGTGTCCCTTCTCGCAAGAAGGCGTCCCTTCTCACCAGACCGAGACAAAAGGCGTCCCTTCTCGCTAGGCCAAGTCAAAAGGAGTTGTTCCTTCTCACCAGGCCGAGATGAAAGGTGTCCCTTCTAGCCAGGAGATGTCCCTTCTCACCAGGCCGAGACGAAAGGTGTCCCTTCTAGCCCGGAGATGTCCATTCTCGCCAGGCCGAGTCGAAAGGTGTCCCTTCTTGCCAGGCCGAGTCAAAAGGAGTCGTCCCTTCTCGCCAGGCCGAGTCGTCCCTTCTCGCCAAGAGTCATCCCTTCTTGTCAGGCCGAGTCGAAAGGTGGTCATTCTCAAACCTTTCGCTAACAGCCAGTCACCATCACATTAAATGCACGGTCGAAGTCATCATTACACCCCGCCGAAAATCCTAATGACTCATCTGGACACTGGCAGACTGGACCCTCACACCGCCGATTAATCACAAGGGTGACTCATGCCACCCACAAACACACCAGAAAGCATTCACGACTAAGCCGCTCTGCTTGGACTCGACCAAAATTACAAAACTACCCTCCTGAATCTGCTATAAATAGGCTCACAGCCTAATGACCAAATGTAAGCAATTTCTGCACACTTAGAGAAACTATATCAGTTCCTTGATCCCCTTCAGGTCATGACTAACTTGATCGTCGGAGGAATCACCGGAGAACCCAACTCCGGTCTTCTAATGTATTACAATTTTGTAGGAGGCTCTACAGTCTATCGGGGGATCAGCCATCAAAGGAGGTTAAGGGACCCTAAGCTCTTCAAGATCAGCCTCAAATCCCGCTATTGACAACTTTGACATCAACAACCGGCTCCGATTACATTTGCTTCTCCTACTATAATTGTTACTAAGAAGTGGGTTTAGAGTCTTTGATATCTCTATAAGAATGATTCTTCTTTGGCATACTTTATGGTAAAAATGCAATCTGATCATGGTTCTAACCATAGTCTTATAGCCATTCTATAGAAAAGACAATGAAGGATACTAATGAAGGATGTTATTAAAGTTGGAAAGGAGTTGGAGGGATGAAGAGTTTAGTGGAGAGGTGACTAATAAGTGAGTAATGGATAGTAATGAGGAATAATGGTGATAGTTCATGGTTTTAGTTACTGCAAAGGAATTACTAGGTTAATGAAAAGTTGTATGACATTTCAAATTATTTAGTAAATATATATTATGAAAATTATAAAACAAACATATTATATAAATTATATATCTTTTAAGATTAAGAAGTTAATAATTAATTTATTGAATACATTTTCATAGTTATCATATAATAGTATAGAACTATTTATAATCATATACAAAATTCTTAAGAGTATTTTTTATATATAATACCTAATACCTGAAGTAAACTATTGTGTTATTTACTAAAACCAACACGATAAAAGTTAATAATAATATATTTAATATAACATTACTTCACATGATTATTGCATTATTGATGAATGACAATAAATAGAATGAATTATATGGCTTATGTATGAATGTGTTTTATGTGTGCATGTATGTTTTAATGGATGCATGTATGTGTTTTGAGGGCATATTTGGAAGAAAATATTTTAACATCCTATACATTTTAGAATAGTATGAGATTAGTTTAGATTTAATTTCTTCAATTCATGTGTTGTCTTGCTTTGTTTAATTTTTATGCTTATTATTAGTTAGTATATTTTCTTGCTTAATTAGTTTTAAGGTAGTTCTGTTTTCATGCTTAGATAGTTAGTTTATTTTTGTATTTTTTATTTACTTTTATAATTAGTTTCTTTTCTTATCTTTTTATTCATGCTTTCTTTTATAATTAAATTAGGAATTAAAAATAATATGTGTGGCTAAATTTCTTAGGATAGTTACGATAAGAGAAAACTAGTATAACTTGTTTATTAGAATTAGTATTTCTCTCTTTTATGCCTTAATTATTTATGTATAGATTAATCAATCAAAATAATAGTTGATAGAATACTCTAATTCAATAGGTTATACTTTCCTTAAATAGTTTGTTAATCTATGCTTATTATTATTATAGGATTATTATTTTCACTTGATTGTTTATGCATGAATTTTAATTTTATTTTTAGAATCTATCTTGATAATGTAGGCTTTCTTTAATTAGATTGATAGGTCATGCTTGTTAATTCTAAAATGAATAAAATAATTGTAATTTCTAGATCTAATAAATAGTTATCTAGTGGAATTTATGCTAATTTCCTAATTAAATTTTCTTGGTCTATCTCTTTTATTTCCTATTTCTTATTTTGTTAGTTGTCATCTTTTCTTCCATTTTCTATTTCTTTTATTTTTCATTTTATTCTAGTTCTTTTATTTCTCCATTTTCTTTCCCCTTTTCTCTTATTTTATTTTATCTTTATTATTTATTTTTCTTTTTATCTTTTCTTGCTTGTATTTTAATTCTCTTTTATCTCCCTCTTTCCATTTTTATTTTTCTTTTCTTAACAAAGATTCAAAACTCATTTTCAAACCCTTTCATAAAACCTATTTTCAAACAACTTCATAAAGGGAAAAATCCCATTTTAAAGCCAAAACACCCTCATTGTGCTTCAACATTATCTACACTATAATTTGTTAGGCACTTCCAACACACTCATTTCTTACGCAACTCTCTCTCTCTCTCTCTCTCTCTAGAATAATTTAATAGACATTATAATAATCATAATTTTATCAAATACAAATAATTTAATAGACATTATAATAATCATAATTTTATCAAATACATATTCATAAGATAAGTAATTTTACTTGAGCCTGTAGTTGCCATATCGTGAGCTTGGTCTTCACCTCTTTACTCTATCGAGGGAAGATGGTGTCCCGTGTAGATTTTTCTTCACAAGCTTAAGAGTGTTTATTTCATACTTGCTTGATGTTTGCTAATGCAAATTATTTTTATTTATAGAACCTCAATTAATGAAGTGAATTTATGATAGAGTGAAAAATGTGACCATAGCTCTTTGACTTTCATAGAGATTATTAGGCTTTATTAAATCTCTATTAATTAACTTAATTTGATATTTAATAGCATTAATGAGTCTTTCATTAATTAAGTGATTGGAAATGTAATAACTTCATTAAGTTATTAGTAACCTCATAATTGCTCATCTCACATTTTCCATCAAAGTGTAGAGATTGGGCTTTCTTAAATAATTTGGACGTAAGGCTCATTATATTACTTAGTCTATTCATCAAATCCTAAACTAATTTGTCATGTATACCAGCTTAAGTGGATTAGACCCCATCAAATCGAACATTCTACCACTTGGCCAAAGGGCACAGTAAAGTTTTATGTTATAGGAGTTACTGGTGATATGAGCATGCCTTAATGATGACTGCGTTTGTTAAAAATTCTAAAGACTTGTAAGCCAATTCTATGGCAATAAATGTCATAGAGTCATTCTCCAATCACATCATAGTATTTTCAACAACACTTATCTTAACCACATAAGTGTAAGCAATATCAATGAAATTTCATATAACAAAACTAGTAATTTATAAATTACATACCTCCATGACGAACTTGATTAACCTTCTCCAAATGATCACCGACTTCCGTAGTGTCATCCATAGATATAGAGAATTTTTTACAAGCGATTAGCTTGCACCTTTCGGTTAGACAGGTTGAATTGTAGCCTCACTTGTAGGACCATGGAGGTATATATATGAGAAAAGATTTTTAATCATCTCTAGAGATAAGCCTTTTCACCTCCCCATGTAGAGTTATCACTAGCCATGATTCTCCACATTAACCATGCCAATAAATCCATAATAAAACACACATGACCTTTGGGTTATAAAATAAGTTACAAAGTTTAATATAATTAGGAAATTATATATATTGATAATATTTTGAAATCATTAAAAATCTTACAATCTCCCACTTGATTTCAAAAACTAAAACTTAAGAAAAATTCAAAGGTCATGCAAAATTTATAAATCAAAATACTTATATATACAATGTAGTTTTCCGGATCTACATTGTATATATCCATTATTATATACATATGGAAAAAATTAGCATATAAAATCAATGGTCCATAGTTCATAACATACTCAAGACTTAGGAACCCTGTAAGGATCCGCACTAGCTTTGAGTATTAGCCACTAAGGAAATGTGTCCCTAACATTCCATAGGCTCGAACAAATTTAAGATCTAATTTATTCCTCCATGAGACCCTCTTGTATACAAATACAGTGTATACCTCATGAGAAATTAGATCTAAGGACAATCCATGAGTACTCATAATATATCATCGCTAGCCAAATGTAACACATATTATTATCAATAATATGACAACCAAGTTCATCAATACATTAACATGGCAATAAACCCATATTACGAACATGGTTAACAAATACAGAAATAGAAACTGATTTAGTAAATGGATCTGTCAAGTTATCCTTTGAGGTTACTTTATTAACAAAGACCTCTCCTTTCTTCAGCATATCTCTGATATAGTGATACTTCCCTTCAATATGCTTTGCTTTGAAATGACACTTTGGATCTTTACTTATGGCAATAGCTGAAGTATTGTCACAAAAGATTACAATTGGTCGCTCCACACAAGGTACCACTTGAAGATATTTCAAGAATTTCCTGAGATATATTGCTTCTTTTGTAGCCAAATTAACAGCTACATATTCAGCCTCCATGGTGAACTGAGCAACACAATCTTGTTTCTTACTCTTCCAAGAAATAGCCCCGCCACCAAACATAAAAATATATCCAGAATTGGACTTTCTGGTATCTACACAACCCTGGTAATCTGAATCAGAATACCCAATTAGCTGCAATTCATCTGCTTGAAAACTCAAAATAAATGATCTTGTCCTTTTCAAATAACGTAATACGCGTTTAACTCCTTCCCAGTGACTTCTTCCAGGATTAGATTGAAATCTGCTCAAAACTCCAACAGCAAAAGAAAGATCCAGTCTTGTACACATCACAGCATACATGAGACTACCCACAGCAGAAGCATATGGATATTTGCTTTCATCAAGTTTATTAGCAAGTGACAATGGACAATCATCTCTGGACATTTTCTTTGTTGCATCAAATGGAACACTGCCTTCAGAACAACGATCCATCTTGAATTTATGCAGAACTTTGTCAATATAATTTTCTTAGGATAAACTCAATCGCCGTTGGGACCTATCCCTAATAATTTTAATACCAAGGATATATGAGGTTTCACCAAGATCTTTCATTTCAAAAATATTGAATAACCAACTTTTGATCTCCATCAAGAAAGATATATCATTACCGGCCAAAAGAATATCATCAACATATAGAGTAAGAAAGGCAATTTTATCTCCCACTGTTCTTACATAAACACAAGCATCCTCTGGATTCTGAACAAAACCATATGCCTCTATGGATCTATTAAATTTTATGTTCCATTGGCTAGAAGCTTGTTTCAAGCCATAAATTGATTTTTTAAGCTTGCACACTTTTCCTTCATTTCCAGATTCTATAAAACTCAAAGGCTGCTCCATATAAATCTCTTCAGTCAGATCTCCATTAAAAAATATAGTCTTTACATCCATCTGATATAGTTCATAATTATAAAAGGCAACTAGAGATAAAATTGCTCTAATAGACTGAATACGTGCAACCGGTGAAAAAGTTTCATCATAATCAACTCCATATTGCTGAGTAAAACCCTTCGCAACTAGCCGAGCTTTGTATCTTTCAACTTTTCCTTCCGAATTTCTCTTTCGAGTGAAATTTCATTTGCACTCCACAAGTTTAACAGAATCAGCATCAACTAGTTTCCACACTTCATTCTTATACATTGAAAGTATTTCATCCTGCATCGCCTCTCTCCACTTCTCCACATCAACATCATTAATAGCATCTTGATATGACTTTGGATCTGAAAAATCCTCATTCAACCTTATTCGCTCAAATACTTCACCAGCATAAGCATAATATTCTGAAGAAGTAAGAATAGAACTAGGCTTCCTTTCTCTACTCCCTCTTCTGGTAGGTTCAGGATGATCTTTTCTTTTCCTGGAAGTATCAGGATTTTGATTGTTACTGAAAAGAATAGAAGATGAAGTCTCTATAACCTCTTCAAGAGAAGACTTTTCTCCAAGAAACTCACTGCAATCAAATCTATCTTCAATGAATTTCACATGTCTGCTCTCAATGATGATCTTATCTTTTGGATCATACAGCCTGTACCCCTTAGAGAACTTAGGATACCCAACAAACAGACACCTTTTAGTTTTAGCTTGCAATTTATCTCTCCCTGAATCTGGGATGAGAACATGTGCAACACAACCCCACACCTTCATATAGTTCAATTTTGGTGTTTTACCATACCAAAGTTCATATGGAGTTTTTTCAACAGATTTTGAAGGTACTCTATTCAGAATATGAACTGCAGTAAGCAATGCTTCTCCCCAGAAAGAAGTTGGTAAATTTGCAAGTGCTAACATGGATCTTACCATGTCTAATAATGTCCTATTTCTTCCGTTTTTTTAAGTAGCAGGCTGTGTTTTTATTTTTATTTTTTTTCAAATCAGTCTTCATCTTTTTATTCCGCCTTCTTTCTTAGATCATGACTGTGAAATTTGAACAAAATGTATATGTTATTGATTCTAATTAAAGTACAATCGTCAATCGAACTAAAATATAACTGATCACTATGAGTAAGAGGGAGTTTCCTCCAAAAATACAAGGTTAAAATATGACACAATGCTCATGGCCCCGTTGTCACGAGCGCTAAAAGTTGAAGATTTGGTTTGCAAAACATAAAAACATAGGCTAATTACTTAGAAAAGTGGACTATAAATTAGGAGCTGATTAGACTTTGTTTTACATGGATGATGTGAGCTTTTTTGCTGGAATTCTTTCTTTGCATAAATTTTATTGTGATTATCACAATCATAGTTATTCTTTTAATATTTGTATACGAGTATAATCTATACTATATATTAAGAAAAGCTTCCTTTTTAGCCATTGTGGGTAGATGTGCATTCAGTCCGGATACAGCTCGGATAGGATACTTACCATATCCATATCCGCTTACCCATCTCGGATACGGATACGATACAGATATATCTCGATAAGGAAAATTTGTTGTGCGCAATAAAATTTCGGACAAAGACTTCAAGAACAATGGCCACAACAAGAGAGCTAGATCGCAATAAGAATTCCCGCCTCACCAAGGAAACAAGAATCAAGCAAATATCTCAACAAAGTGGGATATTTACTCTTCCTCTCATCGCTTCTAGGACCAATTGCCGAGGGAACCTAAAAGCTATTACAAATCAAATCAACAAGAAAACACTAATTTTACGTGGTTCTAAGTTGCCTACGTCCACGGGGCAAGGAGGAGGAGATCTACTATTAGAGAAAAAGAGAATACAAATAGGGTACAATTCTCACACCAAAACCCTAGAACAAAGCTCTCTAAACCCTCACAAATATCTCCCTCAAATGACGGCTCAAAAACCCTAATTTCGGCCTTTTTGAATGCCGCACCTAGGTCCCAATTTATAGTGTTCTCTCCCCTCTTAGTCCTAACTCGGCCGATGTGGGACTAATAGTCAAGCAAAAATCACGCGGTTTTGATGCTCGCGTTTTGAAGCTCAAACACGAGCTCGTGGCCCCACGCGAAAATCGCTTTGATGCTCGCGGTTTTGAAGCTCAAACACGAGCTCGTGGCCCCACGCGAAAATCGCTTTGATGCTCGCGGTTTTGAGGCTCAAACGCGAAGCCAGGGCCCCACGTGAAAACTTTCACGCGGTTTTGAGGCTCAAACACGAATTAATTCGTGGCCCCACCCATGTGCTTCACAATTCTCCACCTCGGTGAAGTTTTCCTAAAACTGAGCTGACACCAAACAACCAAATGTCCCCCTTGTTGCGTCCAAGACGAAGTGGAATAAATCCACGACAACGGACTCAATCCACAACAAGTCGAGAACCCAAACGAGAGTGAGAACATTCTCCAAACATTGATATCAACTCACCAAATCGGCTGCATCATAACTGACTGCCTACGTATCCTCTTGCCCAAGGAATCAAGCCTTCACGTAGTTCAACCCAAATGGCCGCCAACGGCCTCAACAATCACGAATGTGCAACAAGTCTCTGCAATGATCAAACTTGTTGCTCGGAACCACCTTTGTGAGTATATCTGACGGATTATCCTTCGTGTGGACCTTCACAATCTCCACATCACCATCTTCAAGAACATCACGAACGAAGTGATAACGAATGTCAATGTGCTTCATCCTCGCATGAAGAACCTGGTTCTTCGCCAAATAGATAGCACTCATGCTATCACAATGAATGGTGACGGACCGTTGCGATATACCAAGTTCCTCCAAAAGTCCTCGGCCAAATCGCCTCCTTCACACCAGAATTGCATATATATATACTCGCCGGTCAGACAAAGCAATCAGATCGCAAGGTGCATCTCCAACACACCGGCCAAGACGGGTCAAAGTGAACACATACCCCATCAGAGACCGTTTATCCAAATCCCTGCGATAACTGAATCAACATAACCAATGCACAACCGCCCACCAGTAGTGTCCCGCCATAAACCAAACCAATATTGAGCGCATTCTCGAATGTACCTAAAATCCATTTCACGGCTGCTCCAATGACCCACTCGATCGTGCATGTATCTCAAACCATGCTCACCGCCTGCGGACAATCTGGTCTAGTACATACCATTGCGTACATCAAGCTTCCAATCAAGGCCGATATGGAGTCTTCGACATCAACTCTCGATCTTCAACCGCCTTAGGTGAGAGGTCACCAAAGCTTCAAATGGGCTCCTAATGGTACATCGATCGGCCAGATCCATGCTAACATGGAATCGTTGTAGAACCTTCTTCAAATAAGCCATCTGTGTCAAACAAATTTTACCCTTCTTCTTGTCTCGCCGATCTCCATCCCCAAAATGCGCTTAGCCTCACCCAAATCCTTCATCTCAACTCCTTTGAAAGTCAGGCCTTCAATTCATTTATAGCGCACTGAAATAGAGGCAACCAACATGTCATCGACATATAATAATAAATAGATATACGCACCTCCTTTCAACTTATAAAATATATGCAAGGATCAAACGGCTCGAAAGTGTATGAATGACCAAGCATAAAACCATCGAATCGCTTATACCATCGCCGAGGAGACCGCTTCAAGCCATATAGCGATTTCTTTAGTCTCAAACCAACTTTTCTTTCCGCAACTGGAATCCCAATGGCTGAAGTCATATAGATTTCTTCATCAAGATCACCATGAAGAAATGCCGTCTTCACATCCAACCGATCTAATTCCAATCCATACCGTGCCACCAATGCTAGCAAAATCCGAATCGACGAATGCTTCACCACCGAGAGAAGACCTCATTATAATCAATACCTTCCTCCTGCATAGCCCTTCGCAACCAACCTAGCTTTGAACCTCAATGGAGTGCCTTCAATGCCCTCCTTCTTAGTGTATACCCACTTGCAACCAATTGCCTTCCGCCCCTTTGAAGCTCAACAAGCTCCCATGTATCGTTCTTGTGAAGAGACTCCATCTCTTCCTCGCATAGCTACCGCCACGGACCGCCCAACTCTCGCTCGCCTCTCAATGTAGTAGGTATCATCTCATCGATACTTCCACCGAAGTGCATATGCAATCGTCGGCATACCGTACGGCATATGTATGTTTCTCCTCGTCTCCGAACCGCAATAGAATCCTCAACCCGAGCCGCCGGTCCTCGATCCCGCACATCTGTACTCATATCCTCCAGTCACCGCTGCGGCTCGCCGGTGTCACCTCGCCAAGACTCTAATGGATATTGTACCATCTCGACAATGTGGAGTCAGACGATTGTAGGCATCAAAAATTGCCAAGAACCTCAAATATGACTAAATCATGAGAAGATCGAAGGACAACGCCGCCGAAATCTCAAGAAGCCCAATATGGAAGATTGTGTCTCGCCTAAGGCGAGACACTTATGTGTGCCTCGCCACTAGCGAGACACTTACTTGTGTCTCGCCACGCGAGACACTTATGTGTGCCTCGCCACGAAGCAGACATTTGATGTGTCTCGCGACTAGCGAGACACTTACTTGTGTCTCGCCATAAGCGACATTTGATGTGTCTCGCGACTAGCGAGACACTTACTTGTGTCTCGCCAAATAATGGTGACACCCGTAATACTTAAAATGAGCTCTCAAGGGTCTAAATCAATGCCGGTGGGGCCCACTTGACTTTATCAACGCAGAGACGCTCGACACGCATCAGCGGTTACATCACAAGATACGCCCACTAGGCGTAATTTAGGGCATTTAATCATGCCTAAAAAGCAAAACCGCTGCCAGCCTGAAGGGGACGATATTGCTCGCTTGTCGGCCGTAGGTGTTCCATACCGCTCGGGCCAAGTAGCGTAGGCAGAGCTCGCCAGCAGCGAGGCACTCGAAGCCGCAAGGCTAATCAAATTTCGCACTTATGACACTTGTGTTTCAAGAGGGCACGCTTCCCAAAGACTATAAATACCCTCCTACGCCCACTTGGGCAGGGGTCGGCTATCGAAGGGGCATTAGAGATCCAAGCTTCCTGAGTTCAAGAACACGATCCACACCTGAGATTCCTCGAAGTTTAAGCTTTGCCTTATTCTTGAGAAGAGTAGATATCTTACCTTGCTAAGATATTTGTCAAGTTCTTGTTTCCTTTAAGCATCAACTAAACCCCGCCGATTCGACGATCGCCGCTGGTGGTCCACTGACACGGTCCCCAAGACAGCAAAGTCCCACAAAAATAAGAGATCTACACTTGTAGCGCCTTTTGTTCGAAGTTTGAGAGAGTTATTTAATTTTCATTGTAACCGAGAACCAAAAGTGTAATTTTCTAGTTTTACAAATGGAACCAACTTTCACCCAAACACGATGGCGACCACGGGAGCCAACGGCTCGAGCCCGAGATCGTTGTGTCGCAGCCTTGCAACATCAGCCGACCTCATGGTTGATGGAATAGACTACTTCTTCGATCAAGCCAAATTCAAGAATATCTCCTCTTCCTCATCAAAGTCCTCCTCATCCCGCAAACATCGGAGGATCTCATCCCCTAAGAGGGAGGTTCGCTCGTTGTGATGTGCAACGATCTTCGCTCGCTATGCATGCAGGCGCATTTCCTCTCAACAAGATCTCAACCGATTCGACGAAGAGAGCTCGCCAAAGACGACGCCAAAAGATGGCTCGCCATTAGCCAAGGCCCCGAGTCAACGGATGGAGTTCACTATCGAATTTAATCACATGATCACACCAGCCGCCAACCCGCCGCAAGACTCGCCAAGGAAGAATGGGTTCTCGCCAAAAGGACCCGATTGACAAGGAAGGAGCGCCTAAAGCGCCGTGGCACGCTGCTGCTCATGCATCGCTATTGTTCGCAAGGCGCAGGAGTCTAAATCAACCAAGGAATCGACTCAAAATCACAAAGTTTGGGTCCCAAAGTCGACATCACCAAGAGTCCGCTTCTGCATGCTTCACCGAGATAGCTGAAGCCGCTAGCGAAGACAGTTTAAGCTGCCGCCAACAGCGAGGTAGTAAACCGCCTCGCCAGACAGCTGAATCGCCGGCCAACAGGCGCCTTCCATGCCTTGACAAAATGGGTTTTTCCGCCTTTCTTCCACTTTTCCGACCGAGGTATCAACCGTTAAGTCCGAAATCCACAACTTCGGTGTGTTCGCCTTGGTCCACAATTGAGAACCAAAGTCAAACATCGGTAATGGAACGCTTGGGTCACCCGATCCATAAACAACGACAAGTTGGGCCGCACTCCAAATTCCAAGTGATGTTCGAATGTGCCGAGCCATCCGACGCACTCAAACCGAAGAATTTCTATGCCTCGCTTGAGCATCCCACAAGGGGTCCACGAAGTCCGGCCGAGAGGAAGAAGTTGAGGCAAGTGACTCGCGAAAATCACGAGAGATAACCGCACCCTCGTGATTCATACAAAAGCAACTTCGTGATGACGGCCAAGCGACGGAAGTTGTCTCTCAAGTCAAAGAGTCGACGCCCCTAAAAGAAGACGGTCCTCCAATTAAGGACAACGCTACATTTGGGGTGGAAGTGCAATTTGTAATAACCCACACCAACTATATCATCGCCGGGGTAGCAACACATCTAAAGAGGACGATCGATTTAAATAGATTGTTCTTGCTCGTGGTGCAAAATTGATTAAGACGTGGTTATCGATATGCCCGCTCAATCTAACGCCACCCACAAAGAGCTTCAAGATTCGAACGGCTTTCCTCGCTAGCAACGGATGATTTGAAGCCAAAGTCAAAACACGATGGCGCACTACGTGGGGAGTGAAAATTAAAAATGATCCTAATCAGGAAGGTTTGATCGATAGGAGTTTTGAGACAATCCTAACCGCTTCAAGGTTTGATCGCCAATTGAAGTGGACCTCTCGCTCATAGAAGGAATCGAGAGAATATTGGCCGTGGTCCTAACTGTAAGAAGGTTTGACCAGATAGGAGTTTTGAGACAATCCTAATCAGTTTGAAGGTTTGATTGCTCAACTGAAGTGGACCTCTCTATTCATGGATTATCCACCCCTTTTTTCGCAAAATTGGGTCCGTTTGAGTGAGTAAGAAGGAAGAGCAGCTTAACCTCTTATATTCATCTGAGGAAAGGGAGCAGCTTTATACTCAGATACCTATCGGAGTACGAGGGAGCAGCTTTATACTCAGATACCTATCGGAGTACGAGGGAGCAGCTTATACCAGATAATTGCCGGAGTCAAGTTTGATTCAGTTTTATTTCGCTAAGACGCCGGCTTCAACCAAGGCTTGGATGATGGCCTTGAGAGCTAAGCAATCCTTTGTAGGATGGAGGATCCTCCTGCACGCACAAGATTTAGGGTCCCAAGTTTTGTTAGCCTCCTCTTGATTTGTAGGATGGAGGATCCTCCCGGTACACAACAGGTTCGCTACTTCCAAGAGAAGACACAACGGGTTCGCTGCCCAAGAGAAAACACAATTCCACAAGCCTACGATTCAAAATCAGAGCATAGATGTCATTACCTAATGACACCTAAACTATGCTTTCATGCATAGGATGTTATCTCGCCCCTTATCGAGATAAGTCGCCTAACACACGCCGGGTAATCAATTCCGTGATAATTGATCGCTTCCACGATTCAAAATCGTGAGCATAGATGTCATTACCTAATGACACCTAAACTATGCTTTCATGCATGTGGATGTTATCTCGCCCTTTATAGATGTCATTACCTAATGACACCTAAACTATGCTTTCATGCATGTGGATGTTATCTCGCCCCTTATCGAGATAAGTCACGCCTAACACACGCCGGGTAATCAATTCCCGCGATAATTGATCGCTTCTACGATTCAAAATCAGAGCATAGATGTCATTACCTAATGACACCTAAACTATGCTTTCATGCATGTGGATGTTATCTCCGCCCCTTATCGAGATAAGTCACGCCTAACACACGCCGGGTAATCAATTCCGTGATAATTGATCGCTTCTACGATTCAATATCGTGAGCATAAAGTCTAAGAGAATTCACTCTTTAGCACAACGTAACATGTAGAACGGACTCGATAATCTACATGCTAGCCCAACTCAAACGGTAGTTGGTAAAGGCTCATCAAACTGTTGATGGTCGAGGATTTGCCAAAAATCCTATATCTATCATACAAGCAATAACTTGAGACAAATGGTTCACTCTTCCGCCGGTCAAGCACTTTCTCCTACCGTGATTTTAATGCACTTTGTAACTCATTGCTAATGCAAATGTGCCATTACATCGCCCGAAGCTCAAGCATGCTCGCATGCATTCTCGGGCGGTCCTTTTGAGCGAGACTTCAGATTGCCCCGCCGCTTTCTTCAAGTGGGACAATTCCAGATATTACATATAGAAGCTTTCCGAACTGATATTCAAAACCGCACGACGCTTTTTCTCAATGATTCTCAAGGCATTTCAATTATAACCCAAGTGGTGACTTTCAAGATGAAGATGATTAGTCCAAAATCGACTTCGACATTTCAATCAATCCAAATACAAATGCAAATGCCTATTGATCCCAAAGTATGGTCACGACGCCACAGAGCCGTGGATTCAAGAAACCGGCAAAACATGGGCCTCTTCTACAAAGTTCAACGCTGAACGTAAGATCTTATCCAGTATTCCGCACTTTGATAAAATACGAGGAGTCCGAAAACTTTGGAGGGTATCAGAGGCATCAAAATTGTCAAGAACCTCAAATATGACTAAATCATGAGAAGATCGGCGACAACGCCGCCGAAATCTCAAGAAGCCCAATATGGAAGATTGTGTCTCGCCACAGCAGACACTTATGTGTGCCTCGCCACTAGCGCAGACATTTTGATGTGTCTCGCCGCGAGCAGACACTGCGGTGTGCCTCGCCACTAGCGCAGACATTTTACTTGTGTCTCGCCACATGCAGACACTTATGTGTGCCTCGCCACTAGCGCAGACATTTTGATGTGTCTCGCGACTAGCGAGACATTTACTTGTGTCTCGCCAAATAATGGTGACACCCGTAATACTTAAAATGAGCTCAAGGGTCTAAATCAATGCCGTGGGGCCCACTTGACTTTATCAACGCAGAGACGCTCGTGACACGCTAATAGGCGTTACACGCCAAGATACCACTAGGCGTAATTCTAGGCATTTAATCATGCCTAAAAAGCAAAACCAAGCACAAAGAAAGGTGACGATATATCTCCTTGCCGCCGTTTCATACCGCCGCCATGCAGTAGCAGCGGCGACCGCCGCTAGTTAGCGGCGGTAGCTGGCGCCGGCGTACTGAAGCCGCCGCTTAATCGCAAATTTCCGCGACTTATGACACTTGTGTTTCAAGAGGGCACGCTTCCCAAAGACTATAAATACCCTCCTACGCCCACTTCAAGCGTGGGTCGGCTATCGAAGGGGCATTAGAGATCCAAGCTTCCGAGTTCAAGAACACGATCCACACGGAGATTCCTCGAAGTTTAAGCTTTGCCTTATTCTTGAGAAGAGTAGATATCTTACCTTGCTAAGATATTTGTCAAGTTCTTGTTTCCTTTGAAGCATCAACTAAACCCCGCCGATTCGATGATCGCCGCCAGTGGTCCACGGATTACGCTGCCCCCAAGTGCAAAGTCCCACAAAAATAAGAGATCTACACTTGTAGCGCCTTTTGTTCGAAGTTTGTGAGAGAGTTATTTAATTTTCATTGTAACCGAGAACCAAAAGTGTAATTTTCTAGTTTTACAAATGGAACCAACTTTCACCCAAACATCGATCTCCACCACTGCGATATCTCCTTCGTCGCCACTTCCACCGATGAGAGTTGGGAAGCTTCAAGATAGAAGCCTCATCAAATGTGACGCCTCTACTCAAAGACAATCTTCTTATCAACTGATCCCATAGCTTGTATCCTTTGACACCACGCTTGAATCCCCGCAAATATGGCCTTCCTAGCTCAGGTTCCAATTTATCCGTTTCACATGATAAAATGCGGCACCCAAATACCTTGAGCTGGTCATAATCTCGGTCGCTCTCCCGACCACTCTCCATAGGGTCTTTCCCCAATCGCATGAAGATAGCTCGTTGATGAGGTGGCTCGTGATAATGAAGTGCCTCACCAAAAGATCTTCTCCAAATTACTATGCGCCAATAAACATCGAACCTTCTCCAAAGAAAGACCGATTCAACCTCTCTCGCCACCCCATTTTGTTGTGTATGACTAACCGTGAAGTGTCTCTATGCCCTCGCCTCGACATAGTCGCCGAAAGGGGTCTAAAGTATACTCACCACCGCTGTCGGATCTCAACGCCTTGATCTTTCTCCCACCGCAGCTCTAATCTCTTCTTCCACTCCACCTAATATATCTAGGACTTCACTCTTCTTCGCCATGGTGTACACCCAACATCGCCTAGAATATTCATCAACAAATGTGACGAACCAATGTCTACCACCAAGTGATGCCGCCTTGGTGGGACCCCAAACGCTCAGGTGCACGTAGTCCGTAATACCCTTCGCCCGATGGATGGTCGTTCAACTTCAACTTTGTCTGCTTGCCAAGAACACAATGCTCACGTAACTCAACTTTTCCACTCTTGGCTCCCTTTAATAGCCCCTCGCTGCATAACACCCGCAGCGGACCTTTCACCCGTGTGCCCTAACCTATAGTGCCAAAGCTCGCTTGTCCGGCCAAACAATCAAGCAACGTACAATCTCGGTGCTCCCATTCAGATAGTATAAATTTTGATTGCGGACTCCTTCATCACCACTAAAGATCCTTTAGTAACCTTCCCTACACCGCTTTTGAAAGTCACATTGAATCCCTTCGCTTCCAAAGCTCCAATCGAGATAAGATTTTTCTTCACCTAAGGAACAAATCTCACCTCCTTCAACTCACTTAACTACTCCATCGCATCCTATGTAGGCATCAAAATTGTCAAGAACCTCAAATATGACTAAATTATGAGAAGATCAAGGACAACGCCGCCGAAATCTCAAGAAGTCAACACATGAGAAGATTGTGTCTCGCCACGGCGAGACATCGGTTTGTGCCTCGCCATGAGCGCAGACATTGCTTATGTCTCGCCACAATGATTCAGGTGTGTCTCGCCACGAAGCGAGACACTTTGATGTGTCTCGCTACTAGCGAGATTGTTGGTGCCTCGCCACGAAGCGAGACACTTTGATGTGTCTCGCGATCTAGCGAGACATTTATTTGTGCTCGCCAAAGGCGACACCCGTAATACTTAAAACGAGCTCTTGAAGGATCTAAATCAATGCCGTGGGGCCCACTTGACTTTATCGCAGAGACGCTCAAATACTTTAATGTGCGGTTACACGCGAAGATACGCCACTAGGCGGATTCTAGGGCATTTAATCGCGCCTAAAAAGCGTGAAAACCGCTACAACAAATGAGGGACGACATTGCTCGCCAGCTAGCGAGGTACCATGCCGCCGCCAACAGGCAACCTACACCGCCGCCAGCTAGAGAGGCCATGAGGTACTGGAAAGCCGCCAGCTTAACCGCAAATATGGAGCACTTATGACACTTGTGTTTCTTCAGAGGGCACGCTTCCCAAAGACTATAAATACCCTCCTACGCCCACTTCAAGCGTGGGGTCGGCTATCGTAAAAGGGCAATCGAGATCCAAGCTTCCGGAGTTCAAGAACACGATCCACACCTGAGATTCCTCGAAGTTTAAGCTTTGACTTATTCTTGAGAAGAGTAGATATCTTACCTTGCTAAGATATTTGCTAAAGTTCTTGTTTCCTTTGGAAGCATCAACTAAACCCCGCCGATTCGACGATCGCCGCCGGTGGTCCACGGACACGCTGGCCCCCAAGACAGCAAAGTCCCACTAAAACAAGAGATCTACACTTGTAGCGCCTTTTGTTCGAAGTTTGTGAGAGAGTTATTTAATTTCTTTGTAATCGAGAACCAAAAGTGTAATTTTCTCAAGTTTTACAAAAGAAATCAACTTTTGACCCAAACACGATGATGGCTTACCACGCTGGGGAGCCAACGGTCTCGAGCCCGAGATCGTTGTGTCGCAATTTTACAATTGATCAAGCCGACCTCATGGTCGATGGATCGGATTACTTCTTCGATCGCCAAGTTCAAGAATATCTCTCCTCTTCCTCATCAAGTCCTCCTCACCCCGCAAACATCGGAGGACATCATCTCCTAAGAGGGAGGTTCGTTCACAGATGCGCAACGATTCTCGCTCGCTATGCACGAGGCGCATTTCTCTCAACAACACCCCTGGATCTCAAAGCCGGAGCTCGCTGCTGACTCCTTTCAAGAAGGAGTCATTCAACAAGATCTCAACCGCCTGACGAAGAGGGCTCGCCGAGACGACGCCAAAAGATGGCTCGCCACCAGCCAAGGCCCCGAGTCGACGGATGGAGTTCATTATCGCTAACTCGTGATAATCACGTGCATCAACAAACCGCAACCTCTCAACCCGCTAGCACTCCCGACAAGGAAAAATGGGTTCTCGTCAAAAGGACCCGATTGACAAGGAAGGAGCGCCCTCAAAAACGTCGTGCACGCTTTGCTCGAGCACGTGCTGTTGTTCGCAAGGCACAAGAGTCAAAATCAACCCAGCAAATGGCTCAAAATCGCCAAGCATGGGTCCCGAAGTCGACATCAAAATCGGCTCAAGAGTCTGCCTCGCCAAAAGTCTTCACCGAGATACTGAAGCCGCCTTCGCTTAGCGAGAATTTAAGCCGCCTTCACCAACGAGGGTAAAGTAAACCGCCTCGTCAGCCGAGATACCAATCGCCGCCAACGCAGGTACCTTCCATGCCTTAGCAAAAGTTTGACTTTTACGCCCCTTTCTTCCACTTTTCCGGCTGAGGTATCAACCGTTAAGTCTGGAAATCCATCAACTGAGAAGCCTTTGATTTCGGTGTTCAGTCGCCTTGGTCCACAATCGAGAACCAAAGTCAAAACACCAGTAATGGAACGTTTGGGTCACTCAATCCATGAACAACGACAGTCAGCCGCACTCCAAATTCCAATTGATGTTCAGACATGTTCCAAGCCATCTGACGCATCTCAAATTGAAAGAGTTCCTGTTGCGTCTCGTTTGAGTGTCCCTAAGGGGGTCCGCGAGTATGCTGATAAAGACAAAACGAATCGTGTGATTCGCAAAGTCACCAAAGGTGATCAAACGCTTGTTATTCATGCAGAAACAACTTCCAATGGCCGACGTCCCCAAAAGAAGACGTGTCCTCCAATTAAGGACAACGTTACACTTGGGGGTGAAAGTACAACCAGTGACAAGCCACATCAATTGTGTCATCAGGCTGGGGGTAGTAACACACGAAAGAGGACGATCGACGAAATAGATTGTTCTTGCTCGTGTGCAAAATTGATTAGACGCCGTTATCGATGTGCCCGTTTCGAGTCGAACGCCACCCACAAAGAGCTTCAAGATTCGAACGCTTTCCCCGCCAATCCGAAGATCTCGGGCCACGCCAAGACGACATCGAAGAAGAAAGAGATCATCCATCCAATTTGATGAGTTTCCGGCGACTATCAATATGGTGAACAAAGGAAAGGACCGCGACGGATGCATCCCGACTTCACCCCGAGGAAAGGTCGGTCTCGATTTCTGAGAATGTCTCGATTGCAATTGCGAGCTACCCAACGATTGACTATAGAAGGATGCATGAGGGAGAGTCATCCAAGATGAAATTTCCGACTCGCCGCCGATAGCTTCAGACGACATCGCTTCAAGTATGAGTCGTCACCATAGGAGGCTTTCACCATTACTCCCGATGTCCCGCTCAAATGTTACAAGAAGCCTTAGCCAAGCAAAGAGAAGAGCTTAAGGTCAAATGAGAACAGAGATGGAGCTAGCCATGCAAATGATGAGGAGTTACAAACCCATACAGCAGTAATAACCCGGGTCCAGCCAACAAACCAATTACAAGGTGGAGTTACCCACCATAATGTCGAAGACAAGGATTCGAGATAGACGAACACATTTACTGATCAACCTCCAAAGAAAGTCGTGATCCGTGCTCAAGGTAGAAATGGTCCAATTCTTCCTATTGGAAGTAATCCAAAATGGGGAGGATGATGGCGAAAGGATGAAAGAGCTTGAAGATAAAGTCAATGCTTTGATGTCCACACAAGAAGTCAAAAGGACCGTATCCCGTGGTCCGTATCCTAGAGAATGGGATTCAATTCCTTACCCACCAAATTCAATTTGATCAACTTCACGCCATTTGATCGAGAGGGTCACCTACACAACACCGATTTACTTCAAATCACATTTGGGGTGATCTCGAAATGAGCCTCCGATGATTCTCTATTTCGTTGGCCTCTTCGAGTCAGCTTGATTGGTATCAAGACTCAAGGCCGTAGCATCAACTGTTGGAATGATATGGAAAGCTTGTTCCTCAAAGAACTTCTTCGATGACGACACCGAAGTCTCGATTGGAACCCTCTTGGATGAAAAGCGTAAGAATGGGAGACAATTGACACTTTCGCTAAGCGCCCGCAATAAGGCCATAAACCGCAAAGATCCTATCACCGAGGAATTCATATTATGACGTACACAATAATCTTTCCATTGATTTGTTGGAAGTCATGGGGTCGCCCCGCCAACTACATGGAAAGATATGAAAATACGAGGAGAACAAGCCAACGCTTCCTCAAAAGGAAGAAAGCCGAAGAGGCTAAAAGATGGTCGACCCTCGTATAAATTTTTCCTCTCTTAATAGAGGAAAGGCATCCGTGGATCGCCGTTAGTCAAACGCTGCAACAACGACCGCGCCAAAAGCTTCTAAATCAATTCCACAGACATACTCTTTCAAAGACGAAGAAGTTCGATCATCTTCAAACACCTCCTTGATAACAACAAAATCAAGTTGCCTCCGATTATAAATCGAGGAGGTCGGCAAGACTTCTGACCCTAAATATCGTATGCTCCACAGAGGATCCTCCATCCTACTAAGGATTGCTTAGCTCTCAAGGCCATCATCCAAGCCTTGGTCGGCGCCTTAACGAAATAAGCGAATGAGGAATACCTCCAATGAGTATAAGAGGTTAAACCGCTTCTCCTTCTTACTCCAATAGAATATGAGTATAAACCGCCCCTATCCTCCATGAGTACAAGAGGTTAAACCGCTTCTCCTTCTTACTCCAATAGAATATGAGTATAAACCGCCCCTATCCTCCATGAGTACAAGAGGTTAAACCGCTTCTCCTTCTTACTCCAATAGAATATGAGTATAAACCGCCCCTATCCTCCATGAGTACAAGAGGTTAAACCGCTTCTCCTTCTTACTCCAATAGAATATGAGTATAAACTATTCTAAATGAATGTTCTAGTTTTGCAAAGAAAGTCGGGGTGGATAATCTATGAACGATGTCCACACAAGAAGTCAAAAGGACCGTATCCCGTGGTCCAGATCCTAGAGAATGGGATTCAATTCCTTACCCACCAAATTCAATTTGATCAACTTCACGCCATTTGATCGAGAGGGTCACCTACACAACACCGATTTACTTCAAATCACATTTGGGGTGATCTCGAAATGAGCCTCGATGATTCGGTCATTCGTTGGTACCTTCGAGTCAGCCGATTGGTATCAAGACTCAAGGCCGGTAGCATCAACTGTTGGAATGATATGGAAAGCTTGTTCCTCAGCAACTTCTTCGATGACGACACCGAAGTCTCGATTGGAACCCTCTTGGATGAAAAGCAGAAGAATGGGGAGACAATTGACACTTTCGTTAAGCGCTTCCGCAATAAGGCCATAAACTGCAAAGATCCTATCACCGAGAAATTCATATTATGGACGTACACAATAATCTTTCCATTGATTTGTTGGAAGTCATGGGGTCGCCCCGCCAACTACATGGAAAGATATGAAAATACGAGGAGAACAAGCCAACGCTTCCTCAAAAGGAAGAAAGCCGAAGAGGCTAAAAGATGGTCGACCCTCGTATAAATTTTTCCTCTCTTAATAGAGGAAAGGCATCCGTGGATCGCCGTTAGTCAAACGCTGCAACAACGACCGCGCCAAAAGCTTCTAAATCAATTCCACAGACATACTCTTTCAAAGACGAAGAAGTTCGATCATCTTCAAACACCTCCTTGATAACAACAAAATCAAGTTGCCTCCGATTATAAATCGAGGAGGTCGGCAAGACTGACCCTAAATATCGTATGCTCCACAGAGGATCCTCCATCCTACTAAGGATTGCTTAGCTCTCAAGGCCATCATCCAAGCCTTGGTCGGCCGCCTTAACGAAATAAGCGAATGAGGAATACCTCCAATGAGTATAAGAGGTTAAACCGCTTCTCCTTCTTACTCCAATAGAATATGAGTATAAACCGCCCCTATCCTCCGATGAGTACAAGAGGTTAAACCGCTTCTCCTTCTTACTCCAATAGAATATGAGTATAAACCGCCCCTATCCTCCGATGAGTACAAGAGGTTAAACCGCTTCTCCTTCTTACTCCAATAGAATATGAGTATAAACCGCCCCTATCCTCCGATGAGTACAAGAGGTTAAACCGCTTCTCCTTCTTACTCCAATAGGAATATGAGTATAAACTATTCTAAATGAATGCAGCCTAGTTTTGCAAAGAAAGCTGGGGGTGGATAATCTATGAACGAGAAGTCCACTTCCACATTGAGCGATCAAACCTTCCGACAGTTAGGATTGTCTCAAAATTCCTATCCCGTCAAACCTTCCTACGCTAGGACCATAATCAAAATCTCCTCTCGATTTCTTCCATGAACGAGAGGTCCACTTTCCAGATTGAGCGATCAAACCTTCCGACAGTAAGGATCGTCTCCAAATTTCTATCATGGTCAAACCTTCCTATAGTTAGGACCATGGTCAAAATCCCCTCTCGATTCCTTCCATTAAACGAGAGGTCCACTTTTCAAGGTTGAGCGATCAAACCTTCCTACAGTTAGGATTGTCTCAAAATTCCTATCCTGGTCAAACCTTCCTACAGTTAGGACCATGGTCAAAATCTCCTCTCGATTCCTTTTATGAATGAGAGGTCTACTCCAAGAACGGGTTCGCTTTCTCCCCAAGAGAAGACACAATAGGTTCGCTGCCCCAAGAGAAAACACAATAGGTTCGCTGCCCCAAGAGAAAACACAAACAAGCCGCAATAGTCTCAATGATTCTCAAGGCATCTCAATTACAACCCAAGTGGTGACCTTCAAGATGAAGATGATTAGTCCAAAATCGACTTCGACATTTCAATCCATTCAAATACAAATGCAACAGCTTATTGAACTCAATATGGATAGCTTACATCGCTACCCGTGGTTTGAGAAACCAAGCAAAACACGGGCCTCTTCTACAAAGTTCAACGCTGGAACGTAAGGCGATCTTATCCAAAGTATTCCGCACTTCGACAAAATACGAGGAGTCTCAAAACTTTGAGGGGTATCTGTAGGCATCAAAATTGCCAAGAACCTCAAATATGACTAAATTATGAGAAGATCGAAGGACAACGCCGTCGAAATCTCAAGAAGTCAACACATGAGAAGATTGTGTCTCGCTACAAAGGCGAGACATCGGTTTGTGCCTCGCCATGAGCGAGACATTTGATGTGTCTCGCTACTAGCGAGACATTTTGTGTGTGTCTCGCCACGAAGCGACATTTTGATGTGTCTCGCTACTAGCGAGACACTTGTTGGTGCCTCGCCACGAAGCGAGACATTTGATGTGTCTCGCATCTAGCGAGACATTTATTTGTGCTCGCCAAAGGCGCAGACACCCGTAATACTTAAAATGAGCTCTTGAAGGATCTAAATCAATGCCGGTGGGGCCCACTTGACTTTATCGCAGAGACGCTCAAATACTTTAATGTGCGGTTACCGCGAAGATCGCCCACTAGGCGTGATTCTAGGCATTTAATCGCGCCTAAAAAGCGTGAAAACCGCTACAACACCGGAGGGATCGACATTGCCTCGCCAGCTAGCGAGGCAGCCATGCCGCCGCCGCCAACAGGCAACCTACACCGCCTCGCCAGCTAGCGAGGCAGCCATGCCGCCGCCGCCAACAGGCAACCTACACCGCCTCGCCAGCATGTAGGCAGTTTATGAGGCGTACTGAAGCCGCCGCTTAACCGCAAATATGGAGCACTTATGACACTTGTGTTTCTTCGAGGGCACGCTTCCCAAAGACTATAAATACCCTCCTACGCCCACTTGGGCCTGCCATCGAAGGGGCAATCGAGATCCAAGCTTCCTGAGTTCAAGAACACGATCCACACGAAGATTCCTCGAAGTTTAAGCTTTGACTTATTCTTGAGAAGAGTAGATATCTTACCTTGCTAAGATATTTGTCAAGTTCTTGTTTCCTTTGCGAAGCATCAACTAAACCCCGCCGATTCGACGATCGCCGCCGGTGGTCCACGGATTACGCTGGCCCCAAGACAGTAAAGTCCCACGAAAACAAGAGATCTACACTTGTAGCGCCTTTTGTTCGAGTTTGTGAGAGAGTTATTTAATTTCTTTGTAGCCGAGAACCAAAGTGTAATTTTCTCAAGTTTTACAAAAGAAATCAACTTTCACCCAAACATCCTAATCCGCACAGCATCTATCCCACAAATGCCATGTGGTTGATCATTTCCCATGACAACAACACCCCGCCGACTTTCTCAAAAGATGCAAACCAGCCTCGCTTAGGGGTCACATGATAAGTAGCGCCGAATCAAGCATCCAATCTGATGCTTCCACATGATTCACCTCCGAGTAATCAATAGAGAATAGCACGAATCGTCGCAATCATCGCCTTTAGCAATATTCACCTCATTGGCCTTCTGCCCTTTTTCTTGCCATTTTCTTTCTCCTTGAGCTTTGACAATCTCTTCCAATGTCCCCGCTTCTTTGCACGCGATTGGTTCTTTGACAATTGGTGGCTTCTTGACTTTGACCTCCTCTATTGCCACCTTTCTGATATGGGCTTCTACCTTTCGTCGACAAGGCCTCGCCTGGTACTCGTGACGGAAGTCTCCTTGTCCTTCCTCCTCAAATCATGGTTGGTCAATGCTAGTAACTTCACTATAGCCGATAGAAGTACGTCCGCTCAACAAAGTGAGTACAAAGGTGTCATACTCCTCATCGTAAGGAGCCCAATAAAATAACCGCTTTGTACTCATCCGCTATCTTCATCAACATTTGCCAAGTCTGACAACAACTTAGTATAGTTGTTCACATGAGCCGCTAGTGAGGTGCTCCCGACATCCAAACCCGAAGAGTCTTCGCAGCTAGTGCAACCTCGTTCTCAACACTCTTCGCGATATACTTATTGTTGAGAATTTTCCACATCTTCATTGCAGACGCCACCCCAATCACATCATATTTCAGCCCTGCTCCAAACAGACTGATCACCCCACACGCTGCTCCTATTCATCTTATCCCATACATCCTCTTCATATTTAGGTGGCTCTCTTGGACCATGATGGTCTCTAAATTTTGAGCATTGAGCGATCCTCAGACGCCGCCATCCATAAACCAAAGTTGATTTTGCCGTCAGATTTCACCACATTAATTTTGGTGTTCAAAACCAACTTGCATTTGTATTGTACTCGCCATTGACTTGTCGCTTTCACTTTCTTCTCCCATTGCAAACTAACTCCAAATTGTAGAGAAAGAACAACTTTGATAGGATTAAAGAATCACCCAACCGAACCCTAGATCGGATTCCAAATAGATTTCCTAACCACACGAGGAAAGCGAAATCTCCAACGGCAACTCCTAATGCTATCTCCACCGGCCGAGAACTCCAAGAACTAAGCTTCACACAAGAATCTTCCTCCACCAAACTTCAAAACCCTAGATCTGAAATTTGGGCTCGATACCACTGGCCAAAGGCAATGGGGTAGCAGCACTTCACAACAATGGCCACAACAAGAGAGCTAGATCGCAATAAGAATTCCCGCCTCACCAAGGAAACAAGAATCAAGCAAATATCTCAACAAAGTGGGATATTTACTCTTCCTCTCATCAGCTTCTAGGACTGACTCCGAGGAACCTAAAAGCTATTACAAATCAAATCAACAAGAAAACACCAATTTTACGTGGTTCTAAGTTGCCTACGTCCACGGGGCAAGGAGGAGGAGATCTACTATTAGAGAGAAAGAGAATATAAATAGGGTACAATTCTCACACCAAAACCCTAGAACAAAGCTCTCTAAACCCTCACAAATATCTCCCTCAAATGACGGCTCAAAAACCCTAATTTCGGCCTTTTTGAATGTCGCACCTAGGTCCCAATTTATAGTGTTCTCTCCCCCTCTTAGTCCTAACTCTGGCCGATGTGGGACTAATAGCTAAAGCAAAAAATCACGCGGTTTTGATGCTCGCGGTTTTGAAGCTCAAACACGAGCTCGTGGCCCCCACGTGAAAACTGTTTTGATGCTCGCGGTTTTGAGGCTCAAACGCGAGCTCGTGGCCCCCACGTGAAAACTTTCACACGGTTTTGAGGCTCAAACACGAATTAATTCGTGGCCCCACCCATGTGCTTCACAAAATTCATATCCATATTCGCTAAAATCGAATACGGATACGGATATACATGCAGATATATAAGCGGATATGCATGCGTATACAAAACGGATATGAGAAAAGTAGATAGCATTGAAAAAAATATAGTTCATGTGATACAAAAGAGTTCATTAATATGTTCATTATATCTGAAAAGCTAATATAAGACATCTTGATCATCAAAATTAACCTCAAATCCATAATCTAAGGATTAAAACTATCATAACAATATGCCTAATATGTATTCGGATATTTCGGATATGGATCCGGATATTTCACTACAAAACTATATCATTGACCATATCCTATCGGTTTTAGATTTGAGTAATCATATCCGTATCCGTTAGGATGCGGTTACAGATATTTCCTCGGATACGGATACGGTTTAGCAACCCTAATTGTGGGCCACATTTTTGGAATTTCAAAGTGTCCTTACATCTGAAAAAATTAATTATAAATGCTCTCACATTTAAAAAAAATCAACAAATATACCCTCACACTTGACAAAATTAAAAGAATTGTCCTGACACCTGAAAAAAAATCACAAAATTGCCCTTAAACTTGGAAAATTTTGAAAAACGAAAGTATATTCAAAATCATATCTATTCATTTTCTTTGATAATTTGGTTACTGACACTCATCCCACATTTTATGTCATGCAATAGAGTACTAGTGTATTCATAATAGATGTTACATCATCTGTGTATTGCAAATTACTTCTGGAAAAAAGACATCTCTGTAGTGCATCATGTAATGTATTCAATGAAGCAAATCCTACCATCTTTTTCTTTTCTTTTAATTTAATTTATTTCAATTTTGGGCATCCTCATTCAATACTCCTTGAAAAAATTTCCTTCTATTAGAAGCAAATGGTATTGACGGCACATGCATGCTACTCTACACGATGCGTCAAGCACATGTCATTCGCCGAAGCGGTTCATTCATTGCAGAAAGGCAACGAATGTATGCGTTCATAAAGTTTCGAATTTGATAATAATTGGATGAGGTCACTAATACGAGACAGACTAAAATATTATCGAATATGTAGTAGCAAAAACATAAGCATTTTTCGTAGTGGGAGTTTGTTCTTCCATATTTATATTGGAAAAAATTGCGTTCACGAGACATGGTACTTCAAAAATCATTATTAATTTAATAGTTCAAAACTACTAGATATTCACACCTCATGGCACACGTTTAAGTGGGAAAAAAAAAATTAGGCATTATCTATCTTCTCTTAACTGTTGGGACAAACCTGCGCCCATAGAAAGTGATCGCGAACTAAAGATTTGTAAGAATAAAACATACGATTTACGTGGAAAACCCCTCAAGAAATCGTAGAAAACCACGGCACAGATAGAAGAATTCACTATGAGGAAAAATTTAGGAGGATTACAATCTCTTTATAAGGAGATACTCTCTATTTTTCTCTAAATTTCTTTCTTATCTCTTAATTGGAGACCAGATTCGGATTTTGGGATGATTTGAACTTAACGCGCTATTTATACCGCTTTACAGAGTGAACATCATTACACAAGATTTGCTACACCGAGATTCCTGATTTTGGGATGATTTGAACTTAACGCGCTATTTATACCGCTTGTGGTAGGTGAACACTGCTGCTACAAGATTTGCTACAAGATCGCTACGCGAATCGCTGTTGAAAGTGCTGCGGTGGCATCAGAAGAATTTCGCCATCAGAAGAACGCACGCCAAAGAATTGCGCTTTTCTAACATTAACTATATGATGATGATGATGATAAAAGTTCTTTGAAAAGATTTATTGTCATTGATTTTGATTAAACGAGTTTTCACACAAAAGAGGAAGATAAACAGGGAAAAAAAAGATGATAATCAAAGAGGGATTTCATACAAGGAATAGATTAAACAGTGAGAATATAATTAAGAGGTAAATTAGCAAATAACAACATTTTAAACCCACAATTTAGAATACAGGCTTAAAATACTGTAACATAATAGCTAATAACTATTTATGTTCAAAAGCAAGAGTCATTAAATTTTACAGGATACTTGTTTTTCGTTTTTTGTTTTTTTGTTTTTTTTTCAACATTATCTGCACGAGCTACATTCACCGCACGAAACGGTGGACACTCACTCTTCCACCTACCCCCTCTGTCAAAAGTAATCCTAACAAGTTCTAAATTCTTCACATGAACAAAATAAAAAGTAAAAAAATTGAAAGAAATTGTCCTCATCTCCCGAGCCTAATCCTCCTCTTGATCTCTGTCTCCAACTCCTCAGTGCCTCCCACCTCCTCCAATTCCTGAACACCACAAAACCACACAACAAAATCTCAGAATAAAGACAAAATTAAACAGTGGCTCTCCTTCTGCTTTTTTTTTTTTAGGAATTCCATCAGTACTCTTCTTGTCTCTTATTGTTCCTACAAACTATAGAAGGAGAGAAAAGCCCATAAATTACCCACCTTCGGCCCCATGAACAGCCCATAGGGTACCCCATCGAACTTGTCTGTGTGGTGGATCTGCAAGAGACACGTCGCCCCCATCATTTTTAAGTTAAAATAGCAATAATAATTGAAGAGGTTGCAAATAAAATCCTATAAAAGGTACACTTCATGCACCAACCAGAAAGGGATACGTGTCTCTATAATTTCGTGCTGATATTTTAATTGGTTATATTGATTTTTAATACGCTGATTGTGCTGATTTGAAATTGAAGTGAGCATAAAGTTTCTTTTTCAAAGAAGGGTCTCTATCTCAAAAAAATCCAAGAAACTCCTCCCACCGACTCAAAACTCTTAGGAAATTCATTTTTGTAATATTCCATAAAATAGGAAGATATTTCGTATTTTAACAAATTCGAGGAACTATGTGCAAAACGACGAGAAGAAAGTTTTAAAAAAAAAACTCACTTGATGAGCCGCAGCAACCTTCCGCAAGTATGGAACATTGGCTACGGGGCCCACAGGGAACCGCCGGTGCACTAATCCATCGTGGACGAACATGTACGCCATACCAAACAGTGTAATCCCAAGGCCCTATCAAATCCAGCCACGTGTAATTTAATATCCCACTCTGCACTCCGCTTTCCTACTTCGAGAAAAGGGGGGGAAAAATAAGGGGAACAGAGTTCTTGTTACTTACGGCGCCAAAGCAGAGGCCGGGGACGAGACCGCGGTTAAAGAATCCGAAGGAGAGGAGAGAGATCGCCGGAACGGCGTTAATTATGGCGAAAACGTCGTTAAGTTCGAACGGGCCTTCCCTGGGCCGGTGATGGGATTCGTGCATGTGCCAGAGCGATGCGTGCCATAGAGCCCTGTGAGCCCATCGAGCCCAAAACTCCATCCCAACCTAACCCCCAAAATTATATTAAATTCCTTATAATAATTTAATAATTCCAGAATAAAATAAGAACAGGTTATCGAAGTCTTACCGCTGCGCCCACGGACAGCGCGAAGGTTCCGAACATTTCCGCTATTGGAATTTCTCCTCCCTGTGCCAAAATCTCGATCAGATTCAAAAATTAAAACTTCACCAAATTTAGAAATAGGGGGGAGGGAAAGAAATTGACCTCCATTTGCCAAGCGAATCGGTAGTAAACGGCGGCGACGGCCATCGACGTGATGCCGAAGCTCGACATCACCGCGGCGATCAGGTACGTGGTTCTCTCAGATCTCTTCCTCTCCTTTCTCTCCATCGCTCGCAATTCCGAGATCCGCATCAGCTCCTGATGCTTCTCCTCCTCCTCGTCGCTGATATCCTCACCGCCGCCGGTGGACTTACCGCCCTCGTCGACGACGAAGAAGACAGTGCCGGTGCTCCTCTTCCGGCGGGTCCTCAGCGGCGGAGCCCCGAGGCGGCGGTTGGAGAGGGGAGAGAAGAGGAGGACGCGGCCGGAGAGGCGGCGGTGGAAGGCGGGATGAGAGTGGGACCGGCCGACGGAGGAGGAGACGGTGAGGTTTGTGAGAGCGGCGGAGATCCCGACCGCCATGGATATTTGAAATGCGTTCAGAGTGGGATGCTCTGTTTTTAGAGAGAGAGAGAGAGAGAGAAGGAAGTTAATTTGGGTTAGCGAGTGGGCTGAGATGAGTCAAGAGGATTTTGTGTGAAACGCATGGGGAGCCCGCTAGGTTTTTAAATTGGTTTGAGGTTTTGGAAGGGCACTGAGGTTTGCGGTTATTTACGAGTGGTGCCACTCCTTTAAGTTTTATATTTAGGTCAGACGGCCGGATATAATTTTAAAAATTTTGAATGCTGTTTCTAAGCTTGACCGCTTTGTGGATAGGAAAGAATTTTTTAGAAAACTTTTACAAATTCACCCCAAGTTGAGATGGAATTGTGGGCAAGCTATACCATTTTTGGCTTTGTCCTTAAGGGCAAATGGAATAAATCTGAGTTTGATCGCATCTTCTGCTAAGTCCCTCATCTTGATCATGAGGCAAACTTCTTTAAATTCGAGATGAAAATGTAAGCATCTACTCCTAGGAATTTGGGAAGCATGTTAATAAAATACGGTCTAAGTTTAAAATTTGCTCCATTGACCTCGAGAGTTTTATGCAAGAGGGGATTGCATTTCTAGTGGGTAACAAATATCTTGAAGAACGTGTGGTTGGTATTGGCTATTTCGCTTGGTTCAAGAGATGGATCAAAACGAATTAAACGATTGGTATTATCCCTAACCCAAGTTTGCATACACCAAAATCAATTTTTTAATGAAAAAGGACAAGAGAAAGAGTTAAGAAGATGATGGGAAAAAGAAAAGGAAAACTAACTAAAAGCAAATCAATGCAATCACTGCTCAATCACCCTAACTCTAGGGTCAAGCCTAAACTTGACTTAGACCAGCTCCTAACCAAAAATTCCCTTAGTGAAAAGATCAAAGTTTACTCGTGTAATTAGCCGTAAGGATAGTACTAGAAAGAGATCAAAGATCAATTAAGTACCTCTTTCTATGAGCTTCACGAACCCCTAAACCTTGCCTTAGATACCAATTAATCCAAATAAACTTGGACCGTTCACTTAAGGATTTCTTGTTCCTTAATGAGCTCGAATCCTTAGGAGCCAATGTCTAATCAGTTTTAAGAGGATTGGGTATGTGTAGTGAGGAATTAGTGATTTTGGGCTAAAAATTTGGGTCAACTCTACTGGAATTTGTCAAACAAGAACAACTTAAAATCGGGCCGTGCTCACCACCCAATTTTACAAGATTATCATACACACCCTTAGTTTTTATTTAAAGGGGAAAATTCGTGCTCTTATTTCTCATCTTTTTCCTAGCTATTACAGATTCGACACTATTATCAACTCTCATAGCCATATTGGTTGGGATCTCATAAAAATAGCAGCGTCCACAAAAGTTTGTATATATTTCTATCAATAGAAAAAAAAAACACCTCTCATGCATCATCAACAAATACATACGCTGAATTGAGAAGTTGATGCCCCCATCAAAATTTCTTTGGACCAATTTTTGATCAAATCCCTAGGCCTCATTTGGTAAAGGGTTAAGAAAGAGTGATTAAGGAGAAGAATTAAAGTAGTTAGTCCTATCGATTTCTCAAATGATTAAATTATTAATCCATTAAATAATTTTTATTTTAGCCCTCATGATCAGTTTTAGTGTTTGGAAATAACGAGGACTTTGACTGTTTTCTTTATAAATAGAGAGGTTAACTTTTAGTCCTTCTAAATATGAGTATTAGTAAACTCCTCATTTTGAGGGGTTAACTCATTTTAATCCCTCTAGAGGGGTTAACTTAACCCTTATGCATTTTTTACGTTTGGCAAATTATGGAGGGTTAACTCACTTTAACCATTCTATAGATTTTTTGTGTTTGGCGGATTAAGAAGGGGTTAAGTCTCCTTAACCCCTCACTTAACCTGTTGCCAAACGACACCTTAGTTCTCATGTTGACGGTAAGAATTGAGATGGGAGCAACGAATATAAAGAGGAGGGAAGAGGATGCGAAGGATACGTTTTGGTGTAACAAGCTTTGAAGCCCCTATGGCTTCAACAGGAAGGAAGAAATCCCTGAAGAAAAACTTGGGAGGAAGAAGATGAACTATGTTAATTGAATAATTGCCCTTAAATAATTACAGAACTAGTTTCGGTACTCATTTTTCAGTAATCGCAGATATTGTTTGTTTTTAAGTGTCTAAGTATCTCTAAACAACTTTTTTTTTAACGAACCAAATATAATAGGATTCATCAGTCTCCTAGCAGAGTTTGAGGAGAGTTATTTTTAGACGTTTTAAGCATATGTTAGATTTAGTGGCTTTTGTCTGTTATGATAATAAAACCATTTGTTTGGTTAAACGTAGCTTATTTTGGAAACTCATAAGTTAGTTTTTATTTTTCAAGCGTTAAGAAAATAGGTGAGATTCACGTGCATTGCACGTGGTTAAATATCATGATTGTTTGGTTTATTTCTTTAATATAGGTTGGTCGTGAAATTGTTTCTTTTAAATCTCTTTTGATACTTTACGCTTATATATCTTTAACTTTCAATTTATATGTCGCTAGACCATAAGCGCAGTAAGCAACAAATCATTCAGAATATTAGTCACTCATATAGCAACTAGTTTCTTCAATGTCTCAAATCTAATAATAACAGATGACATAAAAATTCTAATGAAGTTAAAAAGAAAAGGACAAAAATCTTCTTTGTTAATTCCTAATGACTATAGAATAAGAAAACCTATCAAAGATTTAAGAAAATCTCTCAATAAGCAAAGATAACCACATTCAACTATTCGGTTGCTCAATTCTTATTATTTTGAAACCAATTCATCAAATCATTCAAATAGCTATTACATCCCTAATTCTTAAGTTATTTTGATATTAGCCTCCAATCAAGAGTAAAAAACAAGTAGAGAAAACTAGTCACCGAATTGCTAATTATACCTGCTTTGAAGGATTAATTTCAAAATAACTTAAGAATTGAGTTACCTAATAATAATTTCAATGCTTTGACTAACTAATTTCAATATAAAAGATTTAAGGACTAATACAAAAATATTTTAATCAATCAATTATTGTTAATAAATAAATTAATTCTATAATTTGGTTCAATCAATTTGTTAATATTTCCATGTGCAATACATATTATATTTACAATGCTAGATGTCCTCTAAGCTTCTTTCTACACTTTAGTTGTCAAGCAATTCTAACTAGATTAATTTTTATTAATTAGTTTTGAATAGAAAGAGCTTTAATTCTAAGTTTAGTTTTGACTTAATAGCTTAATTTAGTTGATAACAAATTATAATTAGGATAAAAATATTAATATTCAAAAGGATTAGGGGTAAAACTAACAAAGGAAAGCTTTTTTGAGAACTTCAGCTTTTAAAGGAAGTATAATTTGAAGCTTACTTATTTGAGATATTCCAAAGCATACAAATATGAAAAGAAAAAAAAACTAACTTCAAAACCTTTTTGGTAGATAATTAATCCCCCACGGATCCAACGGATCAAAGGGGAGGGGTGCAATGCACCCGGCCCCATGGGATACTTTTCCCTCCCGAACACACTCTTTCGCCTCGTTTGGTACATGAGAATCGAGTGAAATGAGAATAGAATGGACTAAGAAATGGAATGGAATTAATGTGAAAATGGAATACTCATTTCCATTCTCACGTTTGGGTGCAATTTATAAAATAAAAGTGGGAATGGACGTATTTAGAAATTTTATATTTTATTGATTCCCACTTAAGTAGGAATGTCCATTCCCTATCATTTCATCGGACGCTTCATTCCCACATAAATGACCACGGTGTGAGAATCTTGATTCCAACTTCAAAAAGGTGTTGGTTCGATGTAGTTAATGTTGTGAGAATCGATATTCTATTCTCGGCCATTCTCACAGACAAACGGCGCCTTTGTTACCGCCATAACAAATGCACCTCATGCTGGTGATAACAACTAACCGCTAATATTCGATCTCATAGAAAACTAGAAGTGAGCCATATGAGACCATGGATCCACCGCCAATTACGCAAGGCTATTATCGTAATTATTCGGAAATGTAGGGCGAAAACAACCGAATCTCGGTAAGCACAGAGGTTCACTCCAAGATGGTCGCCCAGAGTTTTTCAGAACGAGTGGGGCCCAGAAACACGCAGCTTAGTCCAGTCTGTGTGGAGGTGGACTCCCAAATCCTTTTACGAAAGCAGTGGGCCCACAGCCACAGGGGGGGCTCACCCCACTCCTCACTCTACACCTTTTACGCGGTTGGAGAGTGACACACGTCAACGCCTCCTCCGCCGTCCCCGCACCCACCCGCTATCTCACCCAGACACCGAGTCCCTCCCCCTCGCCCAACCCCACCCACCCCGCCATTTTCACCCCCACCCGCCATCTGTCTTCACCCTTCAAATAAAAACTCCCTTAAATCCTTAATGCTGCGAAATTAGTCCCTTAAAAAATTGAGATTATCGTTATCCCAAGCTTTAGAGAGAAACTGTGAGCGAGCACCGGAGCCAAATCCAGCGCGCTCGGTGGTCCAATGAAACCAAAGCATGATGCACCCTACGAAATGAGCAGTGTCGGCACTTTTTATTGTACGCGGCTGCTCTGATGCCTGATATCGTGGAGCGCGTTTAGGGTGTGATTAGGACTTTTGATGCATTATCGAGTGTTAAATAAATGCTGGAAAGGCTGTTCACTTTGAATCGTGACGCATGAATTTGGACAAATATAGGTTATGTTGGGATTTGTTTGACAAGGATTAGATTGATTATGTCTGATGATAAAAAGTGCAGGTCTTGTTGGCCGATTTGCTTTTCTTATAATTCGACACGTATCGATTTCTGAGTCAGGTCAGCATTATTCTGGTATGTTTGATTATTGGGATAATGAAAGAATCTTCCAAAACTTGTTTATAGGACAAGATACACCAACTTTTTATCCATCGTTGTTGCTTTTACATTTCATACATCACAGATACACAAATCTCAAAAATGCTCTTCATATCTTTCATGGATCCCAATGCAATATCAATAGATAGAAAAATTGGTGTATGACTATTCCCTATAAACTTAAGTTTATAGGAGATTTGCTCGGATGCAAATTGCATTTGTAAATCAATTTGGTTGTTCTTTAACAAATTTGAGCACGGCATCTTTTCCCTACAAAATGTAGTCTAATATTATCAACTAGTGAATTTGGTCAATCGAATTGTAGAATGCAACCAAAATTGTTCACCACAAAGAACTTCTCTTTGTAGTAATCCTAAAGGAGAGTGGGCACATGAGCGAACTCGGAGTCTCCTCATCACCTCAAAGATGGCCATATCTCTTATTTATTACTTGGATAAAATTTTCAATAGTGTCAGGGACTGTCAATGGTTTTACATAAAAATATTTTTAGTGATAGTTTTCTGCAGAATATTTAACATATGTTTTTACTTTCATGTTTGGTTTTGTGATCTTGTATGTGGCACGTGCGGGCACACGCCAGGCGCTGGAACCGCCATGGTCAGACACAAGCGAAGACCGTGCATACCATGGCTTGGCAACTGGCCTGGGCCGTGTAGTCTGTGGACCGGAAGTAGGCCCAAGAACGCTCGGCGACGGAAAAGGGCCTTGGTAGGCGTTTAGTAGGCTTTTACTATTAGTCCTAAATCTTATATTAGACCGGGGGTCCCATGATATGGATTGACGGCGAATATGATTTCCTTTTTGGGTTTTAAAAATTGAATTTGATTTGCACAAAACCAAAAGAATCTTTGAATTATATGTTTTTATGTGCACATTATTGACTACTTCCGTGTATATCCTCAACATATTGTAATACTAATGTTTAGATTAATGTCTGTGATGACAAGAAGCCTAACGACCAGAGTTGGAGCAGAATTTTTCAATTAGGCACCATCTAGATTTTAATAATCTCTTGAACTTAGGGAGAACAAAAATTATGATGCACGGATACTTCAATGACTAAGACTTACATGTATTCAGAACAAAAATGTATTCAGAACAAAACAAATATTTTAGATTGTTGTTTAGGATTAACATTGGTACATAATGATGGGCACTTAACAACCTGATTGGGGCAGAAATACGTACATAGTCTTGATTTTAAAATTTTCTCTTGAAATTTAGAGAACAGAAATTGTTTATCATGTATACCTCGGGGATTAAGACATACATGCATTTGAAACAAAATAAATATGTAAATATTCTTATTATATACTTCATGGATAATTGATAATGTATATAGAAATCCATGATACATCATAAAGATATCAAACATATATTAGAGATATTACTTGTTTAAAGAATTAAAAACTGATGCATGATAGTATATTCATAGATAGACCTAGAAGGACTTGGTTGGAAGTAATTAAGAAGGATATGATTATGGTTAGCTTAATAGAGGAGAAAGCTCATAATAGAACGGAATGGAAGAATAGAATTCATGTAGCCGACCCCAAACACTTAGGATAGAGGCTTTATTATTGTTGTTGTATGATAGTATATTCACAACGACATTTTATATCTAAATGTATTTCGCAGAACTTTTCTATATATCTTAATCTGGACATTTTTGTATATTACAACTAATCATTAGGCCCTGCAAAGCACGGTAGCTCTTGAGTAGTCCTAAATGATGGCTGATTATCACATTTTATTACACTTTTATACCCTCATTATCTATTTTATTTGAATAAATATATCACTAATAACGTGTTTTTCTCTTAAATTACAGGAAAAGAAGAATTATTGAATAAGAGCTCACACAAAGATTATTTCGAGCCCAAAAGATCTCTAATGAAACCCAGAACGCCTAAATTCAAAGCTCACTACTCAGTTTATAGCAAAATCTCAGCACTTATCACTTTTTGTGTCAGTAATTATTAATAACTTGGCCTACAATTGATAATCAAATCAAATCTGGAAAGAAATAAAGTCAAATTGTTCGTGGATGGTGTAGGTCAGAAAAATTATCAAGACGCCAATATCCGCAAACACTATCAATGAAGGTTACAAGTCGACGACTTTCACGACAACAAAGGAGAATCGGTTAATGTCTCCAGAGTACAAGGATTACAAGTTGACAATCCTTGTGAAAAGAGATCATAAGTATTGATCTCTTCAGCAAAACGCGAGCACATGGCCCGCGTTTCAATTCAAAACGCGGAGCACATGGCCCGCGTTTCAATTCAAAACGCGGAGCACATGGCCCGCGTTTCAATTCAAAACGCGGAGCACATGGCCCGCGCTTCAATTCAAAACGCGGAGCACATGGCCCGCGTTTCAATTCAAAACGCGAGCACATGGCCCGCGTTTCAATTCAAAACGCGGAGCACATGGCCCGCGTTTCAATTCAAAACGCGGAGCACATGGCCCGCGTTTCAATTCAAAACGCGGAGCACATGGCCCGCGTTTCAATTCAAAACGCGGAGCACATGGCCCGCGTTCGAAGCTCAAAACGCAGGCTTCCAACCCCGCGTCCTAGTTAAAATATAGACGCGGAGGTCTATCCCCGCGTTCCTGCACTAAATGCAGACGCGAGGCTTGCTCTAGAACGCGAACTTCGCGTTTTGACTCATTCAAACATGAGTTGAACGGTTCCTCAACCGTTTGAGCAATTTAAGGGGGGGTGGTTACACCCCACTAAACCCCCATTATGGAGCATTTTAAGGGGGCGGTTACACCCCTTTAACCCCTATAAATGGGGGGTTTTGACAGCCAAATAAAGAGGTTGAAAGGTTTTTGGCCGGAGAACTAACAAAGGGGAGAGAACCAGTTTCCTCTGCGCAGCTGTGATCGGCGTGACGATCGGACCTTCATCCGTGGTCTGATCGGAGTGAAACTTGGAGGGCAGCCTCAACACTCATCGTTCCTAATTCTGAACGGTGGAGATTGATTTCTACCGGTTGGATTTGGAGATATTGAGGTTTTACCGAAGCCAATTGTGCAGAGAACGGTTTCTTCTGTGCAGCTGTGATCGGCGTGACGATCGGACCTTCATCCGTGGTCTGATCGGAGTGAAACTTGGAGGGCAGCCTCAACACTCATCGTTCTTAATTCTGAACGGTGGAGATTGATTTCTACCGGTTAGATTTGGAGATATTGAGGTTTTACCGAAGATCTCCTTTGCTGGCATCAACTCTCCTAGAGAGTTCAACTCGACATAGCTTTCAAACTTGCACGGCAAGTTCTTCTCCGCCATTCTTGGCTAAAAGGATTACTAATCCTTTTCTAAAATCAACTCTATCAAAGAGTTCTTAACTCGCCCAGAGTTCTAAACTTGCTCCGCGAAGTTATTTTTCAACCTCGCCCCACGAGCAACAAGACGGCCGGATCGCCCACGGATACAAGGCTCAAACTCCTATCGCCACCGCGGAAGAACCCAGATTAAATAAAGGGAAGGGTCTCCGCTGATCCTTCTCTCTTTGTAAATCGGCGACCGATCGAGGAATTTGTAATTTCTTTTATCTAAGTCGCTTAGAGAGAGAGATTGCATTCGAGAGATCAGATTCATTATTCTTCAAATAGAATAGATTCAATTTTACATTCTCAAATTTTTCCTCGCGAACAAAAGATGGCGACTGTGCTGGGGACTAGCTTCACAGATGAAGAAGTGGTGGCGCAATCCGATGTCAAGCTCATTGGGACGACTGTTGAAACTCTCACCGTAGAGTTTGATCAAGCCAAGTTCGAGGAGGCGCTCTCCTCCAGATCCCTTAGCCCCAAGGCTATGCGCAAGATCCACAAAGCCTTTAAGGAGACTAAAGTCTCTTCGGTTGTCGCTAAGCAACGGATCGGTAAAGATGGTGATGTCGCTGCAAAAGCCTCAAATCAGGCGAAAAGGAGCCGCCGCCGAAGAACACGTACCGAGATGGCCAATCGACCAACCAATGCGAACCTGGCGCTTGTGAGCCAAAACGCGATCCTCGTCCCCACTATAAAACGCGGGTTTCAACCCCGCTCAAGCATTCAAACTTGGACCCCGCCCCCAATCCAAAACGTGGGTCTCAACCTCGCTCAAATGCTCAAACGCGATCCTCGCGTCCTCACTATAAAACGCGGGTTTCAACCCCGCTCAATTGCTCAAACGCCAAACTCACGCTCGCCAGGGTTGCACGCGATCCTCGCTCCACTATAAAACGCGGGTTTCAACCCCGCGTTCAAGCATTCAAACTTGGACCCCGCGTCCCCAATCCAAAACGTGGGTCTCAACCTCGCGTTCAAATGCTCAAACGCGATCCTCGTGATTCCAAATGCCAAATCATCGGCATGTCGTCTTTGCTCAAATGCAGCGAAGCCATCGGTGTTTGACCGATTGACGAATGTCACTTGGTCCACCGAACGACGACATTTTCACAGGAATGAGACTTCAGAGGTCGAATACCTTGGAGTCACTTCTAATATGATCGGAGTAGGCAGACCGTCAATCTCTAGCTCCAATGAGCCAGAGGCAAATCGGTCCCCGACTTGAAAGAGGCTTTGAATGACTCGACGGAGTTTACCGACATACTGACTCAACAGGGTCATACCCCGCCAACTACCAAAAGTTGGCTAAAGGAATTGAGTCCGATGATGAGCATTCACCATCGCAGAATCTCAATCCTCTAGTTCTTTCTTGGAGCACGTGAGCTGCCTACATGACGGAGAATGTCAAGATTTCAAGAAGAGGCTCAAGAGTATCGTGCTATGATGCAAGAAGCCTTGCGATCACAACAAGAGTCCATCGATCAACTTCGAGAAATGGTAGCCCAACTTGTTGCGATAGGCCTGTTCACATGTTCGCTCAACACCTCAACCGTAATCATCACGAAGGAGGGTCGATCCTCAAAACAAAAGAAAAGTGAATGAAGCTCCCAATCAAGAAGCTCATCACGTAGAATCTTCATTTGAAGAAGAGAATAGGGCGAAAATGAGCATAGTCCTCAATCGGCAAAAATACGAGAACCGAAGCCCGCCAATGCCATGGCTAATAGGTGCGAGCTCCAAGATCGGGGTTGTCGACCGTATCCTCGCAGAATGGGATATGGTTCCTTATCCTCCAAAATCCAAAATCCCGACGCTACAAGCTTTCGACGGCACGGGATCACCGAACCAACACATCTACCATTTTAGGTCACAGACTGGGAATGTGATGGCAAATGATGTCATAGCAGCTCGTTTGTTCATTGACACCCTCAAGGGGGTTGCCTTCGAATGGTTCATGAAACTGCCTGCAAGATGTATCCAGAAATGGGCAGATTTAGAGAGACTCTTCCTGGCACGATTCTTTGAAGATGACACGTAAATCACTGCCACTTCTCTCCTTGCCCTTAAGCAAAAGGAGGGAGAGCCTATCAAAGTCTTCGCCGAACGGTTCCGGCATGGCACTTCGATGCTCGATGTATGACACACCGCTTCGATTGACACCGTCGGCACAATTTACAAACTAATCTCCTAGCTCGAATGGGGTTGCAAAATATCGCTCTCGAAATAACTAGTCTCCTGTATGCAACAGTCAAGCAATTATTGCTAGGATTGAAGTCAAGAAGAGGAGATCGACCAAGACTTGGCTATTGATGACCCTCTAAATCGCGAGACCAAGACTCTGTTAGTATCAACCTAGAATAATTACAGATCGGGGTTGATTATCCATTATTTTCGAGTAGAATAATGAATTCCAAATATTGTCAAGTTAACAAAACACTTTTGACAATGTAAGCACTTCAACGCAAAGAAGATCACCAAAATCAACTTATCAATCCTCCCCAATAGGATGATAAGTCCACAAAGTTGCTCCAATCGCAACATACCCTTGTCGTTAACAATGCACCTCGACAACCCGCTTATCAATCCTCTCCAATAGGATGATAAGTCCACAAAGTTGCTCCAATCGCAACGTATCCTTGTCATGTTAACCTAACACCTCTGACAATCAACTTATCGACTCTCCTCAATAGAGCGATAAGTCCACAAAGTTGCTCCAATGCATAGCGTATCCTTGTCATGTTAACCTAACACCTCTGACAATCAACTTATCGACTCTCCTCAATAGAGCGATAAGTCCACAAAGTTGCTCCAATCGCAACATACCCTTGTCATGTTAACCTCACACCTCTGACAATCAACTTATCAATCCTCTCCAATAGGATGATAAGTCCACAAAGTTGCTCCAATCGCAACATACCCTTGTCAGGTTAACAATGCACCTCTGACAATCAACTTATCGATCCTCATCAATAGGATGATAAGTCCTCAAAGTTGCTCCGATCGCAACATACCCTTGTCACGTAAACCTCACACCTCTGACAATCAACTTATCGACTCTCTTCAATAGAGCGATAGGTCCTCAAAGTTGCTCCAATCGCAACGTATCCTTGTCATGTTAACCTCACACCTCTGACAATCAACTTATCAATCCTCTCCAATAGGATGATAAGTCCACAAATTTGCTCCAATCGCAACGTATCCTTGTCACGTTAACCTCACACCTCTGACAATCAACTTATCAATCCTCCTCAATAGGATGATAAGTCCATAAATTTGCTCCGATCGCAATGTATCCTTGTCATGTTAACCCAACACCTCTGACAATCAACTTATCGACTCTCTTCAATAGAGCGATAAGTTCTCAAGGTTGTTATTAATAACACCACAATCCACGCCACACGCAGGGGAATTTTATCCCTAATCCTAAGTAGGTAAGTCAACGCCAACACACGCTGTCGGGTTTAGTCTTCTACCGATCAAAGAAGACACCGAATTTAAATCGGGAATTTTATCCCTAATCCTAAGTAGGTAAGTCAACGCCTAACACGCTGTTTGCTAGTCTCTTGCCCGTAAAGACGACAAAATCTACGATTCAACATCGTAGCATTAAGCCTAAAAGAGTTTTATTCTTTTAGCACAACGCCACATGCAACGGATTTAGATAATCGCATGCTAGCCCGATTCAAACGGTAATCCAGAAGGCTCATCAAGTCCGCTGATGGTCGGGGTTGGCTAATAACCCTAAAGTCAACGCCTAGCACGCTACGCGTTCTGCTAGTCTCTTGCCCGTAAAGACGACAAAATCTACGATTCAACATCGTAGCACAACGCCACATGCAGGCTTAACTCCTCTAACATCAACTTATCGACACTCTTCAATAAGAGCGATAAGTCCTCAAAGTTGTTCAAATCATAACTAAATCACGACAAACAACTTATCGATCCTCATCAATAGGATGATAAGTCCTCAAATTTGATTAAATCGCAATCAACTTATCAATCCTCCTCAACAGGATGATAGGTCCTCAAAGTTGCTCCGATCGCAACGTATCTTCATCAAGTCAACACTATACCTCTGATGATATAATCAACTTATCAATCCTCCCCAGCAGATAAGTTCCTCAAAATTGTTCAAATCACAACTAAACCCCATCAATCAACTCATCATTCCTTTCTAATAGAATGATAGATCCACAAAGTTGTTCAAATTACAACACAATCCTATCAAAATCAGACACATCCTCGCCAGAAGTTTGATAACCAACTTATCAATCCTCATCAATAGGATGATAAGTCCACAAAGTTACTCACATCGCAACACAATCTTGTCATGTTAACCTCACACCTCTGACAGTCAACTTATCAATCCTCCTCAATAGGATGATAAGTCCCCAAGCCTTGTTTACAACACAAGCCTAAAGCCTTGTTCACACCGCAAGCCCAAAGCCTTGTTCAAACCGCAAGCCCAAAAGCCTTGTTTAAACCACAAGCCCAAATCCTTGTTCAAACCACAAGCCCAAAGCCTTGTTAACACCACAAGCCCAAAGCCTTGTTCACACCACAAACCACGTAAGCCTTGTTCACATCACAGGCCTTAAACCTTGTTCAAATCATTGTGTTTCATATTTTGTCCCCGACAAAACCTAAACTTATCGACTCTCATCAATAGAGCGATAGGTCCTCAAAATCTTGTTCAAACCACAAATACCCAACTTTATCAAGTTAACTCCACACCTCGATAAAATCAACTTATCGACTCTTCAATAGAGCGATAGGTCCTCAAAGTTGCTCCAATCGCAACGCATCCTTGTCATGTTAACCTCACACCTCTCGACAATCAACTTATCAATCCTCTCCAATAGGATGATAAGTCCACAAATTTGCTCCAATCGCAACGTATCCTTGTCACGCTAACCTCACACCTCGACAATCAACTTATCAATCCTCCTCAATAGGATGATAAGTCCATAAATTTGTTCGACGCAATGTATCCTTGTCATGTTAACCCAACACCTCGATAATCAACTTATCGACTCTTCAATAGAGCGATAAGTTCTCAAGGTTGTTATTAATAACACCACAATCCACGCCACACGCAGGGGAATTTTATCCCTAATCCTAAGTAGGGGTAAGTCAACGCCAACACACGCTGTCGGGTTTAGTCTTCTACCGATCAAAGAAGACACCGAATTTAAATCGGGAATTTTATCCCTAATCCTAAGTAGGGGTAAGTCAACGCCTAACACGCTGTTTGCTAGTCTCTTGCCCGTAAAGACGACAAAATCTACGATTCAACATCGTAGCATTAAGCCTAAAAGAGTTTTATTCTTTTAGCACAACGCCACATGCAACGGATTTAGATAATCGCATGCTAGCCCGATTCAAACGGTAATCCAGAAGGCTCATCAAGTCCGCTGATGGTCGGGGTTGGCTAATAACCCTAAAGTCAACGCCTAGCACGCTACGCGTTCTGCTAGTCTCTTGCCCGTAAAGACGACAAAATCTACGATTCAACATCGTAGCACAACGCCACATGCAGGCTTAACTCCTCTAACATCAACTTATCGACACTCTTCAATAAGAGCGATAAGTCCTCAAAGTTGTTCAAATCATAACTAAATCACGACAAACAACTTATCGATCCTCATCAATAGGATGATGAGTCCTCAAATTTGATTAAATCGCAATCAACTTATCAATCCTCCTCAACAGATGATAGGTCCTCAAAGTTGCTCCAATCGCAACGTATCTTCATCAAGTCAACACTATACCTCGATGATATAATCAACTTATCAATCCTCCCCACAGATAAGTTCCTCAAAATTGTTCAAATCACAACTAAACCCTCATCAATCAACTCATCATTCCTTTCTAATAGAATGATAGATCCACAAAGTTGTTCAAATTACAACACAATCCTATCAAAATCAGACACATCCTCGCCAGAAGTTTGATAACCAACTTATCAATCCTCCTCAATAGGATGATAAGTCCACAAAGTTACTCACATCGCAACACAATCTTGTCATGTTAACCTCACACTCGACAAATAACTTATCAATCCTCCTCAATAGGATGATAAGTCCCCAAGCCTTGTTTACAACACAAGCCCAAAGCCTTGTTCAAACCACAAGCCCAAAGCCTTGTTCAAACCACAAGCCCAAAGCCTTGTTTAAACCACAAGCCCAAATCCTTGTTCAAACCACAAGCCCAAAGCCTTGTTAACACCACAAGCCCAAAGCCTTGTTCACACCACAAACCACGTAAGCCTTGTTCACATCACGTGCCTTAAACCTTGTTCAAATCATTGTGTTTCATATTTTGTCCCCGACAAAACCTAAACTTATCGACTCTCATCAATAGAGCGATAGGTCCTCAAAATCTTGTTCAAACCACAAATACCCAACTTTATCAAGTTAACTCCACACCTCGATAAAATCAACTTATCGACTCTCTTCAATAGAGCGATAAGTCCTCAAAAATCATCATCAAGTTAAAAATTCCACCTCGATGATAAAACCAATTTATCAACTCTTTACAATAGAGTGATAAGTCCCAAAAGCTTGTTCAAACAACAAGTATGAAAGGCATGCCAAGTTAACACTATACTTTTGGCACCTTAAAGAAAAGTCTAAAAGACTTAGTTGGAAATGTGGGTTCATCCCCGCTTTTACTCATCAAACGCTGAAGGACCACCCCCGCTTCAACACAAAACGCGAGGGTCGCTACCGCTTTTAAACACGTAACGCGATGGCTAGCTCCGTGTTTCAACCTCAAATCGCGAGGATCGCCTCAATGAGTGTTCATACCGGTACTACTCGCATTTAAAAACCGGAGTTCACCCATGCAAGACTAATGATTAGCGTGGACAAAAGCGTAACACAACTTCTTTGAAGACGTAATGAGGAGCAATACCTTCTCGTGATCAAGCAAAATAAGATATCCAAAGTATTCAAAGCTCGCCCCACCAACCGCGAACTTTCAAAAACTTTGAGGGGTTCTCAGAGGGTCAGAAAAATTATCAAGACGCCCAATATCCGCTAAACACTATCAATGAAGGTTACAAGTCGACGACTTTCACGACAACAAAGGAGAATCGGTTAATGTCTCCGTGAGTACAAGGATTACAAGTTGACAATCCTTGTGAAAAGAGATCATAAGTATTGATCTCTTCAAAGCAAAATGCGACGCTTCCCCGCGCTTCAATTCAAAACGCGAGCACATGGCCCGCGTTTCAATTCAAAACGCGGAGCACATGGCCCGCGTTTCAATTCAAAACGCTGAGCACATGGCCCACGCTCAAGCCTAAAACGCGAGCACATGGCCCGCGTTTCAATTCAAAACGCGGAGCACATGGCCCGCGTTTCAATTCAAAATGCGGAGCACATGGCCCACGCTCAAGCCTAAAACGCGAGCACATGGCCCGCGTTTCAATTCAAAACGCGAGCACATGGCCCGCGTTTCAATTCAAAATGCGGAGCACATGGCCCGCTCAAGCTCAAAACGCAGCTTCCAACCCCGCCCTAGTTAAAATATAGACACGGAGGTCTATCCCCGCTCCTCGCACTAAATGCAGACGCGAGGCTTGCTCTAGAACGCTGAACCTCGCTTTGACTCATTCAAACATGAGTTGAACGGTTCCTCAACCGCTTGAGCAATTTAAGGGGTGGTTACACCCCACTAAACCCCATTATGGAGCATTTTAAGGGGCGGTTACACCCTTTAACCCCTATAAATGGGGGTTTTGACAGCCAAATAAAGAGGTTGAAAGGTTTTGGCCGGAGAACTAACAAAGGGAGAGAACCAGTTTCCTCTGCGCAGCTGTGATCGGCGTGACGATCGGACCTTCATCCGTGGTCTGATCGGAGTGAAACTTGAGGGCAGTCTCAACACTCATCGTTCCTAATTCTGAACGGTGGAGATTGATTTCTACCGGTTGGATTTGGAGATATTGAGGTTTTACCGAAGCCAATTGTGCAGAGAACGGTTTCTTCTGTGCAGCTGTGATCGGCGTGACGATCGGACCTTCATCCGTGGTCTGATCGGAGGAAACTTGAGGGCAGCCTCAACACTCATCGTTCTTAATTCTGAACGGTGGAGATTGATTTCTACCGGTTAGATTTGGAGATATTGAGGTTTTACCGAAGATCTCCTTTGCTGGCATCAACTCTCCTAGAGAGTTCAACTCGACATAGCTTTTCAAACTTGCACGGCAAGTTCTTCTCCGCCATTCTTGGCTAAAAGGATTACTAATCCTTTTCTAAAATCAACTCTATCAAAGAGTTCTTAACTCGTCCAGAGTTCTAAACTTGCTCCGGCGAGTTATTTTTCAACCTCGTCCCACGAGCAACAAGACGGTCGGATCGTCCACGGGATACAAGGCTCAAACTCCTATCGCCACCGTGAAGAACCCAGATTAAATAAAGGGAAGGGTCTCCGTTGATCCTTCTCTCTTTGTAAATCGGCAACCGATCGAGGAATTTGTAATTTCTTTTATCTAAGTCGCTTAGAGAGAGAGATTGCATTCGAGAGACTGTATTCATTATTCTTCAAATAGAATAGATTCAATTTTACATTCTCAAATTTTTCCTCGCGAACAGATGGTCAACTACAAAGAAAAAGCGATACCTCCCAATCCGGAAAGCAGAATTCAACATATTATAAATGAAAATCGCCTATCTCGACGAGACGAAGCCATCCAAATTAGCAGATTTTAAAAAATTCATCAGCAATAGCAGATTATGATAGAAATCAGAATTTAATTAATATATATTTAATTATTTGAAGGCCAAGCTAAATCGTAAGAAGCCCAAGAACATTCAAGAGAAGCCCAAGAGTCTTAAATAAATTAAATGTAAGAGAAATAAAGCCCACAAAGCTCATCTCTCAACTATTAAATTAATGGTGCAGATTATTTTGAGAGATCCTATGATTTTGAGGGTTACTTGGGGGGGTCTAACCCAAATCCTATGGTTGTGAGAGTTACTTGGAGACCAAGACAAATCTAATTGTTGTGAGAGATTCTTATTATCAATAAATAGAGGGGGTAGAGTGAGGGTTTGAGAGTGTGAAAATTTTTGTAAAACTCTATTTGGAGAGGAGGGTTACTCTTAATTGAGAAGACCTTCTAAAATTATAAACATTATTTGCAATTAATAAAAAAAATTTACCTCTTCAAAAAAAATCTTCTTTATTGATTGATAAGATAAAGATGTACATTTATTTCAAGGGGTCAACCCTTTGCAATGTAAGTTTTCCTTTTTCTTTTATTTTCTTGCTTTAGATATTCATGTTTTAAGATTTTATTTCTTTTTATGTTATTAGATTAGATTTATTTTGATGCCTTGTAGAGTAGATTTACTTTCATGTTCTTTTATTTTTGTTATTTTCTTGCATTTTTATTTTGTAGTATATATTTACTTTCTTGCATCTCTATTTTTGTAGTTTAGATTTACTTTTATGCTTATAGTTTAGATCTTTATTTTCTTGTTCTTGTTCTTATTTTTATAATTAGTTTTTATTTTTATTGTATTTTTATTCTCTTTCTTTCTGCTCTCTAGTCTAGATTTTATTTCTTTATTTTTTATTTTTAAAATGTGTAACTAAACTCTTGTAGGAATTCTAGAATTGTATGAAACTAGTTTGATTTCTTTTATGATTTGTGGATTGCTCTCTTGTGCTTAAAATGATCATATTTAAGGTAATCAACTAGAGAACTAATCAAGTAACAAGAATTTGATAATCTATGCTTATATTGAGTGATTTGATAGGTTATGCTTATGAATTCTAGAATTAATATCTAGTTGTTGTTCTTTTATGAATATTGATTTTACTTGGATGATAATTTGATAGGTTATGCCTTATTTAAGTGGTTTAATAGTCTATGCTTAATAAATCTAAAATAAAATATGATAAAAAAAGATTGTGCATATTAAATTTATTGTCAAAACCGCCCGTAAATAGGGGGAAATTTCTAGTTTTGTTCCCCTATTTTTTCATCGCAGGGTCAGACCTAAGGAAGCGCACTCCACTAAGCAAGCAATAATCTAAATTTTTGTCATGTAGATTAGGCAATAAATGCTAGAAAAGTTTCTTTTGTTTTCCTTTGTTTATCCGAACATCAAGATACGATCAATGTCCCAGTTCTATAGCCGATCCACCTCCGTCACTATAACCACAAGCAATTAAGCAACTACTCCTCCCAAAAATCTCAACTGAATTAGACATATTCACATTAAATTATTTAAGTTATCTGAATCTTGACTTACTCTACAGAGATCACAATCTTGACTATGTGGGCCCATCGATCATTTGCCTTTTTTTCCACTTAAACGTGTGGTTGAGGTGTGAATATCTTGTAGTTTCGGTCTAATACATTAATAATGATTTTTCAAAAGAGTATATATTCTTAGCTCAGTACATAAATTTTCGAATCCATTAATTAATTAAGTATAACTGTTGTGTTCCTTTATTACTAGTATATATAAATGCTACTGAATAATTTCTCTTGTCTTGAAAGATGAGAGCTTGTTGAACTTAGGACATGAGCCAATATTTCTGAAGCAGCGTGTCTCATGAACACATTTTTCCCATATAAATATCGAAGAACAAACTTCCACTACTAAAAATGCTAATATTTTCGCTAGTAAATTATTGATATTGTTTGGTCTTTTTGGTATGAGTGACCTCATCCAATTATTATCAAATTCAAAATTTGCGACTATTAACAGTACACACATTCATAGCCTTTCTATAATGAACGAACCGCTTTGGCATATGACATGTGCTTGACGCATTGTATAGAGCAACATGCATGTGCTGTTAGAAAAAAGTTGAATGAGAATAAAAGCTTGAAACATTGAATGAGGCGATCCAAAATGCAGAAAATGGTAGGATTTGATTCATTGAATACATTGCATGTAGCAATACAAAGATGCCTTTTTCCATAAGCAACAAGTTGCAATTCACAGGTGATATAACATTTATTATGAATGCATTATATGTTAGTTCTTTAAACATGATTAATCCAAAGAGATAAACATAATAAGAGAGCGGAAGCAATACCTGAATCCATAGTGAAATCTGAATTAGGTTTTGATGATCTTCTAATCTTAGGGTTTCTCCTTAGAATTCTCTTTAGATGGGGTAAAAGAGATGAGAGAGATCTGCCCTAGATTAGGGACCATAACCCCTATATATAGGTATTGTACTTTTACAATTTGGCCCCTCATCAAATTGTAATTACAACCTGGTATCTACACGTTTAGACCATGATTTAATTAAATACCCATTAACCCAATTGATTGATCACTTTAGTGAGTTAGCCTTAAGTATAGCATTACACATTAATGTAACATATGTGCCCATAAATAGATTTAATTAGATTTAAATCTAACAATCTCCCACTTGGGCACCATATGTTTCCTTAAAATGTGTATAACCTTATGAGCTCAAAAATTGCTATCACTAATAAGGGTATTTCCAAACAATCTCGTCCATTGACTATATCAATATAGGATCAATGCGGTTTTCGTCACATTTATCGTGACTAAACCCATCAATGGTCACATATACCAATACAATCAAATGACATAGATCAATCATGGATGTGTAGCATGAAAATTACATGCAATGTGATCTGTACATGTCTATTTTCAACTGGTCCTACCTTAAACTTTAGTGAGGCCATCCTCAACATAATGTACCAGAGTATTTAATCCGAATACTTTATTCTGATCAGAAAATAACCAAACATAAATATGTCCAAAATACACATAAAGCAATAAAATCACAAACTCCCACTAAAACAAGATATCCTCAAATATCACAACACCCATATGAGTTGTGTGCTCATGAAAGACCTTGGGTGGTAATCCTTTAGTAAGAGGATCGGCTATCATGGAGTTTGTCCCAATATGCTTTATGGATATCCGCTTTACTCAGACCTTTTCTTTCACAACTAGTAACTTAATGTCAATATGTTTTGACTTAGTTGAGCTCTCGTTGTTATTGGAATACATTATCGCCGATTTATTGTCACAAAACAACTTAAGTGGTCTTTCAACATTTTCCGCACGCTGATCCGTTGATAAAATTTCGCAACTATATTCCATGATTGGATGCCTCATAGCAAGCTACAAATTGCCGCCATAGTGGAGGAAGCTACAAGTGTCTGCTTGACACTTTTCCGTGGTATAGCTCCTCCAGCCTAACATATAAATGTAGCCCGATGTAGACTTTCGCTATCTTGGCATCCAAAGAAAGTCGAATCGAGTACCCAATGACCTCCAACCGTTTCGATTTCTCGTATGTGAGCATATAATCTTTTGTTTTCTGAAGATACCTCATAACCCTTTTGACTGCTATCCAATGATCCATACCAGGGTTGCTTAAATATCTGCCAAACATACCAACAATGTACGCAATATCCGGACGCGTACACACCTGAGCATACATTAGACTCCCTACAGCTGAAGCATAGGGAATCTTCTGCATTTCCTGAATTTCAAGATTACTTTTAGGGCATTGATTGAGACTGAATTTGTCTCCTTTAGCAACAGGGGTGTCACCTGGTCTACAATCTTGCATGCCAAACCTTTTGAGTACTTTATCGATATAGCTCTTTTGTGATAATCCAAGTATACCTCGAGAACGATCTCGATGTATCTGGATTCCTAATATAAAAGAGGCGTCGCCAAGATCTTTCATCTCAAAATTCTTTGATAGAAATCTCTTGATTTCGTGTAACATGCCTATATCATTAGTGGCAAGCAATATGTCATCGACATACGTAACTTAAAAATATACTTACTCCCATCAACTTTTGATATACACAGTCATCAACAACATTCATCTCAAAACCAAACGAGATAATTATTTGATGAAACTTGTGATACCATTGACGAGGAGCTTGCTTGAGTCCATAAATGGATTTACTTAATTTGCAAGCCATATTCTTTGGGTCTCCCGACACAAAGTTTTCTGGTTGCACCATATAAACCATCTCATCAATGTCCCCATTGAGAAATGCAGTCTTAACATCCATTTGATATAACTCAAGATTTAAATGAGCAACAAGTGCCATGATTGTTCTAAAGGAGTCTTTCGATGAAACTGGAGAGAAAGTCTCTGTGTAATCAATGCCTTCCTTTTGAGTATAGCCTTTAGCTACAAGACGTGCCTTATACCTGTCCACATTTTCTTTTGCATCCCGTTTGGTTTTAAATATCCATTTACAACCAATTGGTTTTGCACCTTCTGGCAATGGAACAAGTTCCCAAACCTTATTGTCTTGCATAGACTTGTACTCCTCATTCATGGCATCAATCCACTTTTGAGAGTTAGAACTTTTCATGGCCTGATGAAGGTTGATTGGATCATCTTCCATCATTCCATTATTTTCCTCATGTTCTTGGAGAAATACAATATAATCATCCTAATAGCATTTCTTTTCTCTCGTGGATCTCCTTAATGGCACTGGTTCTTGAGGTTGTTGAGTTTGTTCTTCTGGAACAGGGAGTTATTCAACATTGTCTTCTTGAGGTTCCGGATTCATTTCTTGATCAATAACAGGTATAGGCACTTGAATATTATCGGAAATGACAGTATGGATTGGATTTGAAGCCAATTCCTCCTCAAAAGCAATGTCTCTAACCTTATTTCTCCTCCAAACTCAACATCCTCAAAGAATGTTGCTATTCCCGTCTCAAAAATAGTCCCGAGTGTGGGATCATAAAATTTGTAGCCCCTAGAACGGTCCAAACACCCAATAAAGTAAGCTGCTACCTGTTTTGAAGTCCAATTTCTTTTCATTTGGCCTATAAGGCCTTGCCTCACCGACATCCCCAAATATGTAAGTGCTTTAAACCGGCTTTCACCACCCAAAGCTCATAAGGTGTTTTAGCAATCGCTTTACTTGGTACTCGCTTAGAATGTAAGCTGCTGTCTTTAGTGCTTCTCCCAGAGTGACTCGTAAAGAAGAATGAGCAATCATACTTCTTACCATATCCTTAAGAGTCCTATTTCGCTTTCGCCTACACCATTCATGCTAGGTGATCCCGCATGGTGTAATCGGGATAATACCGCATTCCTCTAGGTATCTAGCAAATGGTCCCGACGTTGTTCACGAACCATCATATCCGTCGTAGTACTCACCACCACGATCGATCTAACGGTTTTAATCTTTTATTTAGTTGGTTTTCAACTTCACTTTAAATGATTTGAACACGCCCGAGACTCGATTTTCATGAATGAGATATAGGTACCCATAACGTGAGTGATCGCCTATGAATGATATAAAATATTGTTGACCATTCCAAGATGCCGTAGGGAATGGCCCACAAATATCTGTATGTATCAATTCTAAGACATCCAACATCTGTTGGCACCTAATCTCTTAACTTTGATCTGCTTTTCCTTGATACCAATGCATACATCAAAGTCTCAGAAAATCAAGGGAATCCAAAATGCCATCGACACAAGACGCTCAACTCTACCTTTGAGATATGACCCAAGCGCTTATGCCATAATGTTGCTGAATTTTCCTTATTTAATTTACGTTTAGTACCACGTGATTCCACATGCAGGATTTCATTATAAGAAGTAATTGTATCAAGCAGATATAAGTTATCGTAAGTACTTAAGAAACCAGTTCCCACAATATTTAAATTTAAAGATAAACTAGCCTGATTATTTCCAAATGAACAATAATAACCTGATTTGTCCAATAAAGGAATAGAAACCAAATTCCGTCTAAAAGACGGAACTATAAAAGTATCTTTTAAATCCAATAGGAACCAGTTCCCAATAGTAACCTAAAGTGCCCTATTGCTTTCACGTCTACCGATTGTCCATCGCCCACAAAGATGTGTCTTTCACCATCACTTGGCTTTCGGTAGCTCAGGAAACCCTGCATAGAAACACTTATGTGAGTAGTAGCAGCCGAATCTAACCACCAAGTATTTCTCGGTACTGAGACTAAATTAACCTCAAAACAGATCAAAGTAAGGAACATACCCTTCTTGACACGCCAGGCGTGATATTTGGTACAATCCTTCTTTACGTGTCCGATGAGCGTAAGAAACAACCCTGATCATCCTTATGTTGTTTCTTCTGAACTGGACCCTTAGCAGCTTCATTATCATTCTTTCTTTTCTTGACCTTATCCTTAGAGGCATAAGCCAAATGAGCACTTTCAGTCTTATCTTGCTTCAACCTGTCTTCCTCTTGCACACAGTATGAAATGAGCTCATTCAGAGTCCATTTCTCCTTTTGACAGTTATAACTGACCTTAAATTGATTAAATTGTGCAGGAAGAGACAACAGAACCAGATGCACTAGTAACTCATCACATAGATCGAGTTTTAGTGCCTTAAGTTTTGAAGCAATGTGAGATATTTTCATAATGTACTCCCTGATATTTTCTTTGCCCTTATACTTCATTGAAATCAAGCGAGCTAAAAGCTGCTTGTTTCTACCTTATCGCTTTTAGCAAAACGCTTCAATTTCGCAAGGAAATCTTTGGCTTTAGTAATCCCTTCGGATTCTGTGCCCCTAAAGGCTTTCGAATGCCATGCTTGATGATCATTAGACTCATGCGATTTGAACGCTCCCACCTTTCATACTCCTTCTTTGCATCAGGAGTGCTTTCCGCAAAGGAGAGGTTGAGGTTGTTCAGTTCTTAATGCAAGGTCTAGATCCATGCACCAAGAATAATTAAAATGTTCTCTTTCCGCATCTTAAAATTAGTCCCATTGAGCATGGGAATTGAGTTGATGTTAGCAGAAATTGATGCTAAATATGCATTAGCTGAAATAAATAAAAGATTTCACATTAATAACTGTAGTTAGTAATCAATAAAGTTTAAATATTTACAATAATCCCATCTCAAGATATCTGGCACAACATTAATATTAAGTCTTTGGACAGTAATATTAATTGCAAGTGATACCTTGTTGCAATGATCAAACACTGACAATAACGCATGTCAAATAATGAAACTATCTTTGGATTGATTCATTATTCATATGTAAACCTTTATAATTGTCACACATTTATCATCGCAGATGTGTATGCAGTCTACATAAATATTAACCTTCCTTTGGGCCGATTAAATATTTACTCGAAGACATCCACACAACCATCTAATATCCCTCATGAAAAATATACACAAGAGAAATTACTTTGGCAACATCTTGTTTCAATTAATCATTTAGAATAAAAGACAACCTTAATGCCTTAGTGTCATGTTATTTGAATTAAATAATTGATTCACTACCAACTTAAAATAGATTTCTCCATTTTAATCAACCATAGATAGACCCATAAAGGCCTAAAAGACTTAATGGATTATTTGAGAAATTCAATTAATCCCAAATCAAATTCATTTGAATTGAACACGAGGTTCGCTGGAGAACGAATGCGAGTTCGTTTTGATAACTAACGAGGTTCGCTTGAGTTCAAACGAAGTTTGACTTGAGTTCAACGCGGGTTCGACTTGAAGTTTGAACGCGGTTCGACTTGAGTTTGAACGTGAGGTTCAACTCAAGAACCAACGCAGGTTCGCTTGTATCCGAATTGAGCGAGGCTCGCTTGAGAACGAACGCAGGTTCGCTTTGAATTTTGAACGTGAGGTTCAACTCGAAGAACTAACGCAGGTTCGCTTGTATCCGAATTGAGCGAGGTTCGCTTGAATTTTGAACGCGAGGTTCAACTCAAGAACTAACGCGAGGTTCGCTTTGAATTTTGAACGCCGAGGTTCGACTTGAGTTTGAACGCGAGGTTCGACTTGAGTTTGAACGCGAGGTTCAACTCAAGAACCAACGCAGGTTCGCTTGTATCCGAATTGAGCGAGGCTCGCTTGAGAACGAACGCAGGTTCATTTGAATTTTTCACCCCTTAGGGTTTCGAATCGAGCCGCCAGCTTTGGTTCCTCGCACCTAGGGTTTCAAACCCTAGGGTTTCCTCGATTATGCCGCCCGGCTGATGTGCCGGGCAATGGCACGCGAGGAGCGAGGGAACGACACGGAGACCAACCGCAAAACAAACCGAAGAAGAAAAGGAAAAGATCAAAATTAATCTTTACTGCTCATCCGTGAGCGCTTCAAACCAACATAGATTAGATCAAAACCCAACTTTAATCTTAAATCCCTAAGAATTAATCACGAATTTGGCTCGATACCACTTGTTAGTTCTTTAAACATGATTAATCCGAAGAGATAAACATAATAAGAGAGCGGAAGCAATACCTGAATCCATAGTGAAATCTGAATTAGGTTTTGATGATCTTCTAATTTTAGGGTTTCTCCTTAGAATTCTCTTTAGATGGGGTAAAAAAGATGAGAGAGATCAACCCTAGATTAGGGACCATAACCCCATATATATAGGTGTTGTACTTTTACAATTTGGCCCTCATCAAATTGTAATTACAACCCTGTATCTACACGCTTAGACCATGATTTAATTAAATACCCATTAACCCAATTGATTGATCACTTTAGTGGGTTAGCCTTAAGTATAGCATTACACATTAATGTAACATATGTGCCCATAAATAGATTTAATTAGATTTAAATCTAACATTATACCCATTTAAATATTAGAGAATAACTATGATGAGATTAAGAATCACAATGAAAAACTTAGGTTTTTCCCCATATAAACCACCTTAAAAATAAGATCATTGTAAAAAGTATCTTTCGTTTTCAATTTATACATATATCATCTTTAAAGTGGGTTTTTTTGTTCCAATCAACCATCTTCCAATCAAAATTTTCAGTGAAAATCTAAAAGTTCCCTTAAAACTCACATTTAAGAAATGTGACTCACATTTTGAATGTTTAGAGTTATTTAGAATAAAAGTCACTTATGTTAAACATGTATTTTTTTAATGTTTTTTAAAGTTTTTAGTGAAAAGTTGACTAGGAGATGGTTGATTAGAAAAAAACTAACTTTAAAGATGATTTATGTAGAAATTAATAGTGAATGATAGTTTCTATAAAATGACCCTATTTTAAGACAGTTTCCAAGGAAAAACCCAAGAACTTATGCAAAGAAAGAGTTCCAGCAAAAAAGCTCAACATCCTCCATGTAAAACAAAGTCTAAGTAGCTCCTAAGTTATAGTCCACTTGTTTAAGTAAGCCTCTTTATTTTTTTCAAACCAACCTTCAACTTTTCTTCGCGTGTTCGTGTGGTATATGAGTATTGTTGTCATATTTTAACGTGTTATCTTGTCTCCTAAGTCCCTAGTCTCATTCATTTTTACTCTGGCCTCAAAAGTATCATTAATACCCATCTTGAACACGTAATTCACAAGCCAACACTTGTTATGTTCACTTTTCAGGTGACTGTAGAATGATAATTGTTTGATTGGGAATTAAACACCCAAGTGGGTTGTATGTAGTAGTGTTGTGATAGAGCACTTAAAGTTCTTCTGAGGGTTGTGTCAAAGACTCAAAGAGCACTTAGTAGAGGCTTATTAGTCAATAGAATCTACTAAAAAAGGGCTTGAGGGCATGGGTCTTCATAGCTGATTAGAAATTTCGGTCACCAATTCAATTTGCTTCGTGCAGAGTACAAATCTTATCAACATATTATACATAGTCTTTCAAGGGGAAGATAGTCGGTTAAATAGTTTATCTATTCTTTATATTGTTCAGAACATCTCGCTTGCGTATAAGATATTTTTATAAAATTTTGTATTCGCTCATGTCGTTTATTCCACATTATTTGAATGTTGACATATGAGTATAGACCATGATGAATTTAAATAAAAAATTTACATTAACATTAATGCTGCCATTTTGCACTACTAAATTCATGCACCTAGACTCACCCGATCTCAAGTATTACGTCTTGAGTTTCGTATTTCAAGTGGCAGAGTCATGTTTTCAATTTCCAATGCGCAAAAATTTAAGACTATTCATATTACATTTTTTGTCAGAACCGCCCATAAATAGGGGGAAATTTCTGATTTTGTTCCCCTATTTTTTGTCGAAGGGTCAGAATTGAGGATGCGCACTCCACTGCGCAAGCAATAATGTAAACTTTTGTCATGTAGATTAAGCAATAAATGCTAGAAAAGTTTCGTTTGTTTTCATTTGTTTATCCGAAATCCCATCAAGATACGATCAATGTACCCATTCTATAGCCGACCCACCTCCGTCACTATAACCACAAGCAATTAAGCAACGACTCCTCCCAAAAATCTCAATTGAATTAGACACCTTCACATTGATTTATTTAAGTTAATTGAATCTTGACTTACTCTACAGAGATCACCATCTTGACTATGTGGGCCCATCAATCGTTTGCCTTTTTTTTTCCTCACGTGTGCTTGAGGTGTGAATATCTTGCAGTTTCGGTCTATTACGTTAATAATGATTTTTCAAAAGAGTATATATTCTTATCCCAGTACATAAATTTTCAAATCCATTAATTGATTAAGTCTAACTGTCGTATTCCTTTAGAGTAGTGATAACCACACTACAAATTTACACTACATTATACACTATGCTGACATGACACTGCTGACTGTACATAATTTATTGCCTTTTTTTTTGGAAAGTAAAAATGCCAACAATTAAAAAACCTATTATAGTATCATATTAATTGCCTCAAAACCTCTTCATCTTCTTCATTAAACAGAATCGAGGCTTTGATCCTGCAAGAAAAAAATGACAAGGAAAAATAGTTCCAACTGAGAAAAAGAACGACAAATTAAGAAAAAGAATGACAAAGAAGAAGAGAAGTATCTAATTGGAATTATTTTTTTTCAGCATTAAACAGATTCGAGTCTCTGTTTGTTAACATTGAGAAAAATAGTGCGGAGTTCTTTACTTCATCAACAAAGAAAAAGAACGAAAGGTGTACCTAATTATAATTTTTTTCTTCCAAAACAAGTTCACTCTTTCTATTTACTCATATTTACTTGATGATTGACTACGTGTTGCTTGAGATTATATTGCAAAGAAGTCAATTTTTCCATCACAAATCCTTGCATCTAAAAAGATTCGACCAAAATTTCGACAATGTTAGGTGATGCTCCTACAGAGAGATAGACGGTGGACATCAACAACAATGAATCGAAACAAATCGAGAAAGAGTCGCAAGTTGGCATTCAAGCGCTTACAAGCATAAGCATGAATGCTTAAAATGAAAAAAAGAGCTAAACACCTAATAAGCAAACTTGACCTAAATAATTCAAAGGAGATTGAACCGCTTTTGCTCTACTTGAATGATTGTTAGCGTGTCTATTATGAGAGTAAGCTTGGAAAGCAAGTAGGTTATGTGTAAGTATATGTTAATAGAAACAATTTATCTCAAAGTCTTATGTGCATATTCCCAAAGTTTTGTCCAATAATGAATAAGCTACAGTTTATATTTTTGTTATTTCTCTTTGATTTTGTAATAGACTCTCTAAATGAGAGTCTGCAGTCTTCTTAGTACAGGTTTTATCTTTAATAGGATGTGCATGTTTTTGTGCATGCTCTTGATATCAAGTCTTGCTCTGTGTTGAGCTGGTGTCTGAAGTTCATTTTGGTAATGGAAACTTACATTTCTCACCAAAAAAAGTAACTTATCTCCAAGTCGGACCCTATGACATACCACAATACAATCAATAAGCATTAAGCAATGTTAATGAACTATCTCAATTGTGCAAGGCAAAAGAAAGGTACACACGCAGTAACCACGCTAATAGCGCCAATGTTCGAAGACTTAATAACATTGTAAATTCTTGCTTGTATTGCTAATTGCATACACCAAGATTCAAACTTTTGAACCAACAATTATAGAAAGAAAGAAAAAAAAAAAAAACAAAGCAAGTTACAAATATATCATCCACTTGATTTTACAATGTAACAATACTTCAACATTGAAACCAAAATTCAGAGAATATTTAACTTTTCACAAACCAAGAACTTCTAGTTATTCCTGTGACTTTGACCTCTATGGACTTGAGGAGGAAAATAATGTTGGTTTGCATGTATCGTAGTAGAGTAAGGAGGAGGTCCTTGTACTGGAACTGAGTAGCTAAATGGAAACTTTGTTTGGAGGCTTTGATCCTGCTAGAACATTAATTCGAAAATGGGTTAATTGAAAATAATTTCTACAAGAAATACAATGTTAGTCGATGTACATTTTAATTATTTGAAATACAAACCTCGAGACTTGTTGATATCCCAAATTTGCTCTTGTGGTGAAACATTTGTTGGCAAGCTTGTCCCTTTTAAACAAAAGCATCATTACCTCAGAAGATTGCATGATATCATGCTAAAAATAAACTTCATAACATACAACCCAATACCTGTAATGTCGGCCACTGCCATTGACCTCTTAATGGTGGAAACTTTGATAGATCAACTGATTGAAGTTCCTTCAAAAAAAGTACACACATTCTTATGAATAAATATAAAAAGCTGAGATATGAAAATATAAATAATTTAAAGTTTATTGGAACTAAAGGTTCTAACCATCTCATTAGCAGCTTTGCATGTCTTGGGACATCGAATTATGCTCTTCAATGTTTGAGATATTTTGAGAACACCGTAAGTAATTAAATTCATCGCTTAATCAACTATGTATTGTTCAATATGAAAATGATATGGTGGATGAAATTAAATACCTTATATTTCTTGGTTTTGACTATTTTCTCCACCAAAGATTGCTTTCTTTTTCTTTTGGTCGACTTTCGCTTAACATGCACAGATCATGAACAAAATGAGATGCCTCGATGCCATTTTTTTCCAGAAACCTCATTTTTTATGGTAATCGAATCTCTCTCGCATCTAGAAGATGATATTTGAGGTTGACCAATAAGATGATTCTGATCATTATCAATCTTTTTCATTGCTTCTTGAAGAATTTTTTGGACAAAATCATGTCTCTCATTGGATGTGGAACCAACTTCTGCAAACTTGAAGCACATCTTATATATATTGTCAAAACGATCAGTCACGGTAGTAAGTACTATATCCTTGGAAGAACAAGCTTTAGAGTGTGAACATTTAAAATCCTTCCTCCAACGGTCTAGAATATACTGAGATGGAATTTCATCCACATTATGATGATTAAGCACAGAAATTGCATGTTTGCACAAAATGCCTTTAAAATGAAAAGCCCGACAAATACATTGCACCTTGTTTCCACTTGCTTGGTAAGTGACTTCAAATTTTTTCAATTCCATTTTTTTTCCATCTTTCTTTTTGATACGTTCTTTAACCTCATAGATGAACTCTGAGCCATCCACATGAACTTGTGAAGTGCTACAGTTAACCAAACCTTTTATCTCATCTTGAAACTTTTTGAATATACCATTAGTATAAATTTTGCATAATTGTTCTTCGAATAGTAATTTAGAAATTAACTTTGGACTTTTGTGAAGTGAATCAAAATCTGCAAGTGATTCCTTTTCATATTTACTTTTCAGAGCCATTTCATATTGTCCAACAAATTATTTTAATGATGTTTTTGATTGGACGTACCCATCAAAGAATGCGTTCATACTTTCACTCCTTTGGGTAGTAGACATTCTACCAAAATATGTCTTTTAAGAGAACGGGAACCCAATACTGCTTGTCTCTATATAATGAATTGAGCCATTCATTATCTTGTAGTTCATATGTGTCAATCATCGTAGTCCAAGTTTTCTCAAACTCATCATCTCTTAATGAATCATACACCGCTTTCTTCATGAGCTTCTTAATAGCTTTATATTCCTCGTACTTTCCTAACTTCTCGTGAATCTTTCTCATAATATGCCATAAGCAAAACGGCGAGGAACTTCGGAAACACCTCCTCAATTGCCTCTTATAGACATACATTGATCGGTTATTATTGCTTTGAGAACGCTCGGACATACAAGATAGCCATGCTTTAAATAGCCATACATATGATGCAATGCTTTTGAAAGCAATCCACAACCAAACAAAACTGATTGACCATGGTGATTAACGCCAACAAAAGGAGCAATGGCATGTCATACTTATTTGTTAAATAAGTAGTATCAAAACTAATCACATCGCCAAAATATTTATATGCTTCTCTTGATCTTCCATCGGCCCAAAATACGTTCTCCAAGCGGCCTTCATGATCCAAATTCATCAAATAAAAGAAATTTGAGTTTTGACTTTGCATACGAATGAAATATTGGTGAATTGCCTCGGCATCACCCTCTCCAAGAAGCAAACGCCTAACCTTGCTAATATAGTTCCCGTGACTCACGCTCATCTGTACTTCACATTTTCATATCCACCTTCTTCCACTACAAGAGAATTGTAAGACTTGTGCAATGGTATTCCAACTTTGTCATTAAGTTCAAGTTGTCGTTTTTCCCTTTCACTAAGCTTCTTGTTGGATCGGAAGATGAACTTGAGATGGACTACATATATGATTATGATGAAGATTAACTTTTTGAATGTAATACATCCCATCTACTTCCAATTTCACATGTATACTTGCTGGACAATTCGTCATTGCCGATGGTTTTGAATAATAACTATTACTAGAAGTATGTCGTGGCTTCCCATGTTTGCAACATGATAATATGACACGTTTAATCTGCTTGTGCTCATTTAACCATGAACTATGTATTTTTGTACCAAATCCCAAACTATTAGCATATTTGCTATAAAATTCACTTACTTCCTCATATGAATTAAAAGTCGCCAACTTATGCTCTTTCTTGATTTGTTTCGATTCATTGTTGTTGATGTCCACCACGCCTATCTCTACCGTAGGAGCATCACCTAACATTGTCGTAAAATTTGGTCGAATCTTTTTCCGATGCAAGGATTTGATAAAGGAAAATTGACTTGTTGCAATATAATCTCGAGCAACCCGCAAATAATCATCAAGTAAATATGAGCAAATAGAAAGAGTGAACTTGTTTTGGAAGAAAAAATTATAATTAGTACTGCCGTTCTTTTCTTTGTTGATGAAGTAAAAGAACTCGAGCTATATTTTCTCAATGTTAACAAACGAGACTTGAATCGCTTTAATGTCAAGAAAAATAATATGATACTATAATTCCAATTAGATACTTCTGATCTTCTTCTTTGTCGCTCTATTTAATGAAGAAGATGAAGAGGCTTTGAGGCAATTAATATGATACTATAATAGGTTTTTAATTGTTGGCATTTTACTTTCTAAAAAAGGCAATAAATTATGTAATACCGCCATGCCATGTCACAGAGTGTATAATGTAGTGTAAATTTGTAGTGTGGTTATCATTTTCCATTCCTTTATTACTAGTAAATAAATGTTACTGAATAATTTCTCTTGTCTTGAAAGATGAGAGCTTGTTGAACCTAGGACATGAGCCAATATTTCTGAAGCAGCGTGTCTCATAAACATATTTTTCCCATATAAATATCGAACCACCAACTTCCACTACTAAAAATGATAATATTTTGGCTACTAAATTATTGATATTGTTTAGTCTTTTTGGTATGAGTGACCTCATCCAATTATTATCAAATTCAAAATTTGCGACTATTAACACATACTCACATTCATAGCCTTTCTGTAATGAACGAACCGCTTCGGTATATGACATGTGCTTGACGCATTGTATAGAGTAGCATGCATGTGCTGTTAGAAAAAAGCCGAAGGAGAATAAAAGCCTGAAACATTGAATGAGGCGACCCAAAATACAGAAAATGGTAGGATTTGATTCATTGAATACATTGCATGTAGCAATACAGAGATGCCTTTTTCCATAAGCAACAAGTTGCAATTCACAGGTGATATAACATTTATTATGAATGCATTATACCCATTTAAGTATTAGAGAATAACTATGATGAGATTAAGAATCACATTGAAAAACATAAGTTTTTCCCCTTAGAAATCACCTTAAAAATAAGATCATTGTAAAAGTACATTTCATTTTCAATTTATACATATATCATCTTTAAAGTGGGTTTTTTGTTCTAATCAACCACCTTCCAATCAAAATTTTCAGTGAAAATCTAAAGATTCCCTTAAAACTTACATTCAAGAAATGTGACTCACATTGTGAATGTTTAGATCTATTTAGAATACAAGTCAATGATATATCTTAAACGGCATTTTAAGGGTTTTTAGCTAAAAGTTGACTAGGAGATGGTTGATTAGAACAAAACTCACTTTAAAAATAGTTTATGTATAAACTAAAAATGAAAGATAGTTTCTGTAAATGACCTTATTTTAAGGCGCTTTCCAGAAAAATAACCCAAAACTTATGCAAAGAAAGAATTCCAGCAAAATAGCTCAACATCGATCCCCCATGTAAAACAAAGTCTAAGTACTTCCTAAGTTATAGTCCACTTTTCTAAGTGAGCCTCTTTATTTTTTTCAAACCAATCTTCAACTTTTCATCGCGGGTCCGTGTGTTATATGAGTATTGTTGTCATATTTTAACCATGTATATTTACCCCTTGCTTGTGGTGATTAGTTACATTTTAATTCAATAGACGATTATATTTTTAAATTTCACGGTCATGGTCTAAAATAGAAGGTGAAATGAAAAGGTGAAGGCTGATTTGAAGGGGAAAAGAAAATAAAGAAACACAGGGGTTACTTAACAAGTTATTATAGCAAAGTTGTGGACTTCACATTAGACTTTGTTCTCTGATTATTAAGACGTAGTGAAGGAAAATATATTTTTCTCCATATTTAGTCCTAGATAAAGTATTGTAGCCATGCTATCTTGTCTCCCAAGTCCCTAGTCTCATTCATTTTGGCTCTGGCCTCAAAAGTATCATTAATACCCATCTTGAACACGTAATTAACAAGCCAACACATGTTATATTCACTTTTCAGGTGACTGTAGAATGATAATTGTTTGATTGGGAATTAAACACCCAAGTGGGTTGTATGTAGTTGTGTTGTGATAGAGCACTTAAAGTTCTTCTGAGGGTTGTGTCAAAGACTCAAAGAGCACTTAGTAGAGGCTTATTAGTCAATAGAATCTCCTAAAAAAGGGGCTTGAGGTCATGGGTCTTGATAACTGATTAGAAATTTCTGTCACCAATTCAATTTGCTTCGTGCAGAGTGCAAATCTTATCAAAATAATATACATAATCTTTCAAGAGGAAGATAGTCGGTTAAAGAGTTTATCTATTCTCAGTATTATTCAGAACATCTCACTTGTATATAAGATATTTTTATAAGATTTTATATTTACTCTTGTCGTTTATTTCACATTATTTGAATGTTGACATGTGAGTATTGTCCTTGATGAATTTAAATAGAAAATTCATGTTAACATGAAGGCTGCCATTTTTCACTACTAGATTCATGCATCTAGGCTCATCCTAGCTCAAGTATTACGCCTTGAGTTTCAGATTTCAAGTGGCAGAGTCATGTTTTCAATTTCCAATGCACAAAACTCTAACACTACGTAGATTATGCATTTTATCAGAACTTGAGAGCAGTGATCCCGACCTTCGAATGGGGCAAAATTTCCATATAAGATATTTTTATAAGATTTTGTATTCACTCATGTTGTTTATTCCATATTATTTAAATGTTGACATGAGAGTATAGACCATGATGAATTTAAATAGAAAATTCATGTTAACATGAAGGCTGCCATTTTTCACTACTAGATTCATGCATCTAGGCTCATCCTAGCTCAAGTATTACGCCTTGAGTTTCAGATTTCAAGTGGCAGAGTCATGTTTTCAATTTCCAATGCAAAAATCTAATTCTACACGGATTACACTTTTATCGAGTCGCCGCATCTTAAACAAAGCGATTTCGACCTTCGAATGTGGGAAAATTTCTAATTTTGCCACCCATATCTTTTATTGATGGGTCCGAACTATACGTCTGCATGAGGACGGTTCTGATAGGATATGCACTCTACTAGGCAAGCAATAATCTAAATTTTTGTCATGTAGAACAAGTAATAAATGCAAGAAAAGTTTCTTTTGTTATCCGTTGTCTATCCAAAATCCCATCAAGATACCATCAATGTCCCAATTCTATAGCCAACCCACCTCCTTGATTATAGCCGCAAGCAATTAAGCAACGACTCCTCCCAAAAATCTCAATTGAATTAGACACCTTCACATTGATTTATTTAAGTTAATTGAATCTTGACTTACTCTACAGGGATCACCATCTTGACTATGTGGGCCCATCAATCGTTTGCCTTTTTTTTTTCCTCACGTGTGCTTGAGGTGTGAATATCTTGCAGTTTCGGTCTATTACGTTAATAATGATTTTTCAAAAGAGTATATATTCTTATCCCAGTACATAAAATTTCAAATCCATTAATTAATTAAGTCTAATTGTCAGATTCCTTTAGAGTAGTGATAACCACACTACAAATTTACACTACATTATACACTATCTTCGACATGGCATCTTGGTGTACATAATTTATTGCCTTTTTTTTTGGAAAGTAAAAATGCCAACAATTAAAAAACCTATTATAGTATCATATTAATTGCCTCAAAACCTCTTCATCTTCTTCATTAAACAGAATCGAGGCTTTGATCCTGCAAGAAAAAAACGACAAAGAAAAATAGTTCCAATTGAGAAAAAGAACGACAAAGAAGAAGAGAAGTATCTAATTGGAATTATTTTTCTTCAAAGATTAAACGATTCGAAGTCTCGTTTGTTAACATTGAGAAAAATAGTGCCGGAGTTCTTTACTTCATCAACAAAGAAAAAGAACGAGCATGTACCTAATTATAATTTTTTTTCTTCCAAAACAAGTTCACTCTTTCTATTTACTCATATTTACTTGATGATTGACTACGTGTTGCTCGAGATTATATTGCAAAGAAGTCAATTTTTCCATCACAAATCCTTGCATCGAAAAAGATTCGACCAAAATTTCGACAATGTTAGGTGATGCTCCTACAGAGAGATAGACGTGGTGGACATCAACAACAATGAATCAAAACAAATTGAGAAAGAGTCGCAAGTTGGCATTCAACTGCCTACAAGCATAAGCATGAATGCTTAAAATGAAAAAAATAGAGCGCGAAACACCTAATAAGCAAACTTGACCTAAATAATTCAAAGGAGATTGAACCGCTTTTGCTCTACTTGAATGATTGTTAGCGTGTCTATTATGAGAGTAAGCTTGGAAAGCAAGTAGGTTATGTGTAAGTATATGTTAATAGAAACAATTTATCTCAAAGTCTTATGTGCATATTCCCAAAGTTTTGTCCAATAATGAATGAGCTACCGTTTATATTTTTGTTATTTCTCTTTGATTTTGTAATAGACTCTCTAAATGAGAGTCCGCAATCTTCTTAGTACAGGTTTTATCTTTAATAGGATGTGCATGTTTTGTGCATGCTCTTGATATCAAGTCTTGCTCGTGTTGAGTCGGTGTCCAAGTTCATTTTGGTAATGGAAACTTACATTTCTCACCAAAAAAGTAACTTATCTCCAAGTCGGACCCTATGACATACCACAATACAATCAATAAGCATTAAGCAATGTTAATGAACTATCTCAATTGTGCAAGGCAAAAGAAAGGTACACACGCGGTAACCACGTTAATAGCGTCAATGTTCAGAAGACTTAATAACATTGTAAATTCTTGCTTGTATTGCTAATTGCATACACCAAGATTCAAACTTTTGAACCAACAATTATAAAAAGAAAAAAAAAAAACAAAGCAAGTTACAAATATATCATCCACTTGATTTTACAATGTAACAATACTTCAACATTGAAACCAAAATTCAGAGAATATTTAACTTTTCACAAACCAAGAACTTCTAGTTATTCCCAGGACTTTGACCTCTATGGACTTGAGGAGGAAAATAATGTTGGTTTGCATGTATCGTAGTAGAGTAAGGAGGAGGACCTTGTACTGGAACTGAGTAGCTAAATGGAAACTTTGTTTGGAGGCTTTGATTCTGCTAGAACATTAATTCGGAAAAGGGTTAATTGAAAATAATTTCTACAAGAAATACAATGTTAGTCGCATGTACATTTTAATTATTTGAAATACAAACCTGCGAGACTTGTTGATATCCCAAATTTGCTCTTGCAGGGTGAAACATTTGTTGGCAAGCTTGTCCCTTTTTAAACAAAAGCATCATTACCTCAGAAGATTGCATGATATCATGCTAAAAATAAACTTCATAACATACAACCCAATACCTGTAATGTCGGCCACTGCCATTGAGCTCTTAATAATGGAAACCTTGATAGATTAACTGATTGAAGTTCCTTCAAAAAAAGTACACACATTCTTATGAATAAATATAAAACAGTGAGCTATGAAAATATAAATAATTTAAAGTTTATTGGAACTAAAGGTTCTAACCATCTCATTAGCAGTTTCAGGCATGTCTTGGGACATCGAATTATGCTCTTCAATGTTTGAGATATTTTGAGAACACTGTAAGTAATTAAATTCATCAGTTAATCAACTATGTATTGTTCAATATGAAAATGATATGGTGGATGAAATTAAATACCTTATATTTCTTGGTTTTGACTATTTTCTCCACCAAAGATTGCTTTCTTTTTTCTTTTGGTCGACCCTTTCGTTTAACATGCACAGGATCATGAACAAAATGAGATGCCTCGATGCCATTGTTTTCAGAAACCTCATTTTTTATGGTAATCGAATCTCTCTCGCATCTAGAAGATGATATTTGAGGTTGACCAATAAGATGATTCTGATCATTATCAATCTTTTTCATTGCTTCTTGAAGAATTTTTTGGACAAAATCATGTCTCTCATTGGATGTGGAACCAACTTCTGCAAACTTGAAGCACATCTTATATATATTGTCAAAACGATCAGTCACGGTAGTAAGTACTCTATCCTTGGAAGAACAAGCTTTAGAGTGTGAACGTTTAAAATCCTTCCTCCAACGGTCTAGAATATACTGAGATGGAATTTCATCCATATTATGATGATTAAGCACAGAAATTGCATGTTTGCACAAAATGCCTTTAAAATGAAAAGCCCGACAAATACATTGCACCTTGTTTCCACTTGCTTGGTAAATGACTTCAAATTTTTTCAATTCCATTTTTTTTCCATCTTTCTTTTTGATACGTTCTTTAATCTTATAGATGAACTCTGAGCCATCCACATGAACTTGTGAAGTGCTACAGTTAACCAAACCTTTTATCTCATCTTGAAACTTTTTGAATATACCATTAGTATAAACTTTGCATAATTGTTCTTCGAATAGTAATTCAGAAATTAACTTTGGACTCTTGTGAAGTGAATCAAAATCTGCAAGTGATTCCTTTTCATATTTACTTTTTAGAGCCATTTCATATTATCCAACAAATTATTTTAATGATGTTTTTGATTGGACGTACCCATCAAAGAATGCGTTCATACTTTCGCTCCTTTGGGTAGTAGACATTCCGGCCCAAAATATATCTTTTAAGAGAACGGGAACCCAATACTGCTTGTCTCTATATAATGAATTGAGCCATTCATTATCTTGTAGTTCATATGTGTCAATCATCGCAGTCCAAGTTTTCTCAAACTCATCATCTCTTAATGAATCATACACTGCTTTCTTCATGAGCTTCTTAATAGCTTTATATTCCTCGTACTTTCCTAACTTCTCAGGAATCTTTCTCATAATATGCCATAAGCAAAAACGGTGAGGAACTTCAGGAAACACCTCCTCAATTGCGCCTCTTATAGACATACATTGATCGGTTATTATTGCTTTCGGAGAACGTTCAGACATACAAGATAGCCATGCTTTAAATAGCCATACATATGATGCAATGCTTTCTTTTGAAAGCAATCCACAACCAAACAAAACTGATTGACCATGGTGATTAACGCCAACAAAAGGAGCAAATGGCATGTCATACTTATTTGTTAAATAAGTAGTATCAAAACTAATCACATCGCCAAAATATTTATATGCTTCTCTTGATCTTCCATTGGCCCAAAATTTGTTCTCCAAGCGGCCTTCATGATCCAAATTCATCAAATAAAAGAAATTTGAGTTTTGACTTTGCATACGAATGAAATATTGGTGAATTGCCTCGGCATTACCCTCTCCAAGAAGCAAACGCCTAACCTTGCTAATATAGTTCCTGCACTCACGTTCACTGTACTTCACATTTTCATATCCACCTTCTTCCACTACAAGAGAATTGTAAGACTTGTGCAATGGTATTCCAACTTTGTCATTAAGTTCAAGTTGTCGTTTTGCCCTTTCACTAAGCTTCTTGTTGGATCGGAAGAATCGAACTTGAGATGGACTACATATATGATTATGATGAAGATTAACTTTTTGAATGTAATACATCCCATCTACTTCCAATTTCACATGTATACTTGCTGGACAATTCGTCATTGCCGATGGTTTTGAATAATAACTATTACTAGAAGTATGTCGTGGCTTCCCATGTTTGCAACATGACAATATGACACGTTTAATCTGCTTGTGCTCATTTAACCATGAACTATGTATTTTTGTACCAAATCCCAAACTATTAGCATATTTGCTATAAAATTCACTTACTTCATCATATGAATTAAAAGTCAGGCCAACTTGCGGCTCTTTCTTGATTTGTTTCGATTCATTTTGTTGATGTCCACCACGTCTATCTCTACTGTAGGAGCATCACCTAACATTGTCAGAAAATTTGGTCGAATCTTTTTCCGATGCAAGGATTTGACAGTGGAAAAATTGACTTGTTGCAATATAATCTTGAGCAACCTACAGTCAATCATCAAGTAAATATGAGCAAATAGAAAGAGTGAACTTGTTTTGGAAGAAAAAAAATTATAATTAGGTACCTGCTCGTTCTTTTTCTTTGTTGATGAAGTAAAAGAACTCGAGCGCTATTTTTCTCAATGTTAACAAATAGAGACTTGAATCTGTTTAATGCTGAAGAAAAATAATATGATACTATAATTCCAATTAGATACTTCTGATCTTCTTCTTTGTCGTTCTATTTAATGAAGAAGATGAAGAGGCTTTTGAGGCAATTAATATGATACTATAATAGGTTTTTTAATTGTTGGCATTTTTACTTTCTAAAAAAAGGCAATAAATTATGTACAGTCAGCTGTGCCATGTCAGCGTAGTGTATAATGTAGTGTAAATTTGTAGTGTGGTTATCATTTTCCATTCCTTTATTACTAGTAAATAAATGTTACCGAATAATTTCTCTTGTCTTGAAAGATAAGAGCTTGTTGAACCTAGGACATGAGCCAATATTTCTGAAGCAGCGTGTCTCATAAACATATTTTTCCCATATAAATATCGAACAACCAACTTCCACTACTAAAATGATAATATTTTGGCTACTAAATTATTGATATTGTTTAGTCTTTTTGGTATGAGTGACCTCATCCAATTATTATCAAATTCAAAATTTGCGACTATTAACACATACTCACATTCATAGCCTTTCTGTAATGAACGAACCGCTTCGGTATATGACATTTGCTTGACGCATTGTATAGAGTAGCATGCATGTGCTGTTAGAAAAAGCCGAAGGAGAATAAAAGCCTGAAACATTGAATGAGGCGACCCAAAATACAGAAAATGGTAGGATTTGATTCATTGAATACATTGCATGTAGCAATACAGAGATGCCTTTTTCCATAAGCAACAAGTTGCAATTCACAGGTGATATAACATTTATTATGAATGCATTATACCCATTTAAATTTAAATATTAGAGAATAACTATGATGAGATTAAGAATCACATTGAAAAACATAAGTTTTCCCCTTAGAAACCACCTTAAAAATAAGATCATTGTAAAAAAGTACATTTCATTTTCAATTTATCATTATACTATCTTTAAAGGAGTTTTTTGTTCTAATCTACCACCTTCCAATCAAAATTTTCAGTGAAAATCTAAAAATTCCTTAAAACTTACATTCAAGAAATGTGACTCACATTGTGAATGTTTAGATCTATTTAGAATACAAGTCAATGATATATCTTAAACGTGCATTTTAAGGGTTTTTAGCGAAAATTTGACTAGGAGATGGTTGGTTAGAACAAAACTCACTTTAAAGATAGTTTATGTATAAACTAAAAATGAAAGATAGTTTCAGAAATGACCTTATTTTAAGGCTTTCCGAAAAATAACCCAAAACTTATGCAAAGAAAGAATTCCAGCAAAATAGCTCAACATCGATCCCCATGTAAAACAAAGTCTAAGTACTTCCTAAGTAATAGTCCACTTTTCTAAGTGAGCCTCTTTATTTTTTTTCTAACCAATCTTCAACTTTTCATCGCGGGTTCGTGTGTTATATGAGTATTGTTGTCATATTTTAACCATGTATATTTACCCCTTGCTTGTGGTGATTAGTTATATTTTAATTCAATAGACGATTATATTTTTAAATTTCACGGTCATGGTCTAAAATAGAAGGTGAAATGAAAAGGTGAAGGCTGATTTGAAGGTGGGAAAAGAAAATAAAGAAACACAGGGGTTACTTAACAAGTTATTATAGCAAAGTTGTGGTCTTCACATTAGACTTTGTTCTCTGATTATTAAGACGTAGTGAAGGAAAATATATTTTTCTCCATATTTAGTCCTAGATAAAGTATTGTAGCCATGCTATCTTGTCTCCTAAGTCCCTAGTCTCATTCATTTTGGCTCTGGCCTCAAAAGTATCATTAATACCCATCTTGAACACGTAATTAACAAGCCAACACATGTTATATTCACTTTTCAGGTGACTGTAGAATGATAATTGTTTGATTGGGCATTAAACACCCAAGTGGGTTGTATGTAGTAGTGTTGTGATAGAGCACTTAAAGTTCTTCTAAGGGTTGTGTCAAAGACTCAAAGAGCACTTAGTAGAGGCTTATTAGTCAATAGAATCTCCTAAAAAAGGGGCTTGAGGTCATGGGTCTTGATAACTGATTAGAAATTTCTGTCACCAATTCAATTTGCTTCGTGCAGAGTGCAAATCTTATCAAAATAAAATACATAATCTTTCAAGAGGAAAATAGTCGGTTAAAGAGTTTATCTATTCTCAGTATTATTCAGAACATCTCACTTGTATATAAGATATTTTTATAAGATTTTATATTTACTCATGTCATTTATTTCACATTATTTGAATGTTGACATGTGAGTATTGTCCTTGATGAATTTAAATAGAAAATTTATGTTAACATGAATGCTGCCATTTTTCACTACTAGATTCATGCATCTAGGCTCATCCTAGCTCAAGTATTACGTCTTCAGTTTCATATTTCAAAGGGGCAGAGTCATATTTTTAATTTCCAATGCACAAAACTCTAACACTACGTAGATTATGCATTTTATCAGAACCATCCGCAGGAGAGCAGGTGATCCTGACCTTCGAATGGGGCAAAATTTCCATATAAGATATTTTTATAAGATTTTGTATTCACTCATGTTGTTTATTCCATATTATTTAAATGTTGACATGAGAGTATAGACCATGATGAATTTAAATAGAAAATTTGCATGAACATTACGGCTGTCATTATGCACTACTAGATTCATGCACTTAGGCTCTTTCGACTCAAGTATTACGTCTTGAGTTTCATATTTCAATGGGGGCAGAGTCATATTTTCAATTTCCGTCTTGAGTTTCATATTTCAATGGGGCAGAGTCATATTTTCAATTTCCGTCTTGAGTTTCATATTTCAATGGGAGCAGAGTCATATTTTCAATTTCCAATGCGCAAAAATCTAATTCTACACGGATTACACTTTTTATCAGAGCTGCCGCACGGAAACAGGCGATTTCGACCTTCGAATGTGGGAAAATTTCTAAATTTGCCACCCATATCTTTTATTGACGGGTCCGAACTATACGTCTGCATGAGGACGGTTCTGATAGGATATGCACTCTACTAGGCAAGCAATAATCTAAATTTTTGTCATGTAGAACAAGTAATAAATGCAAGAAAAGTTTCTTTTGTTATCCGTTGTCTATCCAAAATCCCATCAAGATACCATCAATGTCCCAATTCTATAGCCAACCCACCTCCTTGATTATAGCCGCAAGCAATTAAGCAACTACAACTCCCGAAAACCTCAACTGAATTAGAAATCTTCACATTTAATTAAATTTATTCAAGTTCTTTGAATTGTGGTTTACTCTATAGAGATCACAATCTTGACTTGTAATGGGTGGGCCCATCATTTGTCACATGCACCCATTCTGGACTCGAACGGATTGTGAGCTTGGTTGGCTGTTTTGAGAACATGAGACCCCTCTTTCTTTATTTACTCTTTGCATTATTGTACTTTTAATGTTTATTTATCGGTCCATTAATTAGTTAATTAATTAAAATTGGGGCAGCTTGTGGCTGCAGCTAACTGAAATAACAGTTGCTTGTACGCAATTAGTTAGTGTAACTTCCATACTTGAAGCGCATGCCGTTTTCCGAATGATAGGTTAGAGCACTAGAGTGGTGGATAATCTAGTCGGAGACTTGATAGCTACATTTTGTATTGAGTAGTGATGTAACTTTTAATATATTGCAATTAATTTTGTCCAATATTGGAGAGAAATCTTTTAAAGATTCACATTAAAAGTATTATAATTTCATCATATAATTTATTGCTCTACGAAAAAATTTATTTTATTTATGTGATATATGACAACCATCGATCATAGTTCCCTTTATGAACCTATTAAATGATTGTTACTATGGTCATAACATATGTAGTTAACCTATGGAAGCATTTTGATCCCAATACCATTTAAAAACGCAGATTAAATGAATTTAACCGGTTCAATCAATAGGCCACATCGCATACGGTGGTTTTCAAATAAGAATCATGACTTAACCGGCTGCGACTCACGACAATCTATAACTTGTAGGGATTATATTGAAATTTTGCAAGTGTTTTGGTTATTTAAATCACTACGCAACCTGTTCACATATTTTGTCATCGGAATTGCTCACTCTCTCTTTTTTCCCCTTGTTCTTTTTTCATAAAAATCATAACTCAGCCATTTGTAATGCAAAGAGATAAGTGATAAGCATGAACTTGTGGAAAATTACATCATAACTCAGCCGTTTGTAATGTGAAGAGGTAATTGAAAAAGCATGAGCTTGTGGAAAAATACATGTCATTATAGGGACTAAGAGCAAATTTTATTAAGACGTTAATTTTTATCAAATCATCTACTCTGAGAACACTCCTGAAAGCAGCAAAATGAACACACACATGTACATACTAAAACCCGACATATTCTTGCAAGGATATAATCATATGATCTAAATAAAGCAGCTATTTAATCCAACGAATCTTCTTCAATTAGTGCTTATATGATGCTACAGTTAAAATCAAACCGCTATGCAGAATCCACTTGTCTGCATGATTAACTCCATCGGTATGATTAGTGTCAAGGGTCGAACTGTTATTGCTAAAAAACAGTAGCTAGTCACGGACAAAGCCAAAGGTTAGATGACGCTGTCCCCTCAGCTAGCTCTCTACATGGTTACTCCAATGCCCTAAAAGATTTCTTTTGTCATGGGCTGAATAAAAGGCCTGTTACTTTTGTTATGATCTACATAGCTCCAGCCCAAGTCAATAAATTTCACTGATCATGCTTAACCATGTATGCTACGTGTAGTCATCTAACGTAACATCCTTCTGTCCGAAATAATGGGCCTAGGTTTCACCTTCTACACGTAAAAGCCCGTTGCGTATTATGTATGTATATAAGTTTGAACTGGGCCTACTTATGGCCTCTTAGCTGGCTTATCTTAACACTAGCAGTTAACGAGTAAATTACTGGTGCTCCCGTCCGACCCGAGCCATGCCCTCAACAAAGCTTTCAGAACTCATTCCTAAGCTCTAAAACTGTCTGTCGGCGAATTAATGGAGGGGCTTCTTTACTTTGTTAAGCATAAAGACCAGAATATGAAATAAAGTAGCTTAATCTATTTATAATGACGCATATTTGAAAAAATTGATACAATGATAAAATGAGCCAGCCAAATAATTTAAAATGAGAAACTTTTGAAGAAGAAAGTCACTTATACAATTTTTTGGATGGACGAAAAATTAATCTCTTATTAAAGAAATATTAGAAAAAATCCTTTTTTTTTGGGATGGTACAATCCTCCCTCTTTCAACATGAAGAAAAATAAAAAACACATTAATTTTCATTTAACATTTAACAAGTTTATAAATTTACATCTTTTTACTATGATAGTATTTTTTTTTCTTTCTTTATTCTGTTATACTTTTGACAAACCTAGACAGTCGTCTAATAGTTTAGCATTCAATGTTCGATCATGAGTGCATGCAAAGCTACTGAGCCAGATCCAAGAACACTAAAGGTTAAGTGAAAAAGAGATACATGTCTCAAACATATGAGTGTATTTGACATCTTGAGATAATCAGGTTAATTGGAATAATAAGAAGGTCATAATTTATCCTAATTTGGGAATAATGATTAGATCTTAACCAATTTTGTTAGGCCAACTTTTGACCAATAATCGGACCAAGTTCGTCCCAAATCCCATCCGCTAGTTCTTGAAGGTGTGTTTGGCAAAAACCTTCGAATTTAACCTGATTAAGAGAGGAAAATGAACTAAGGAAACAAGATTAGTTCTATCAAATACAAGTTTTCTATCAAATACAAGTTTATCTTCTTAGCCCGGCCTCTAGTCACCTGGTTTAAAGGAGTAGTTTGTGAAAATGAATTCACATGAAACTGCAAAACAACAAAATTTCAAAAAAGCAACCATTCTCACAAGATCTGCGAAAGCATCTCATTTCCCAGGGGCTAAATTGCAAAAGGTTGCTCGAGTTCGGATAACAAACCAAATCCTCATCCTCCCTCTCGTCTCTCGCGCTCTCCTCTCGTTCTCGCCGAAGCCCCAATGGCGGCCTCCGCTTCTTCTTCATTTCCTTATCTCTTCCCTCCTTTCTTCAATCTCGCTCCCCCAATCGAGTTCCCTTCACTCTTTTCTCTACCTCGAGGGTCCGGTCACCGGCGGTGAGAGCATCGGTCACCGCCGCTCCGCTGCCGACCTCCTCCACCGGAATCGTCCTCGTCGACCGCTCGGAATCGGAGCAGACGAACCGGCTGAAGTCGGTGTACCTCGAGAAGGTCGTTCCGATTCTGATCAACGAATTCAACTACAAGAATGTTCACGAGGTATTCATCTATCGGTTAGGGTTTTCGATAGACTAGGGCTAGGGCTTTACTTTTTGTTTGAATGTTTGCCCTTTTGTGATTAGGTGCCGAAAATAGAGAAGATAGTTGTGAATTGTGGCATGGGGGATGCTGAGCAGAACTCCAAGGGATTGGAGGCGGCGATAAGGGACTTGGCCACGATAACCGGGCAGAGGCCGGTGAAAACCAAGGCGAAGAATTCTATTGCGGCTTTTAAGCTCAGAGAAGGAACTGTTGTGGGGATTGCGGTTACTCTTCGTGGCAATGTAAGTGATTATACGAAGTCCACCATTCTTTTGTTGGAGTTTAAGTCCATTTAAGCTGACAAGTTGGATTTTGTAGCATCAATTGTGTCACACCAGAGTTTGTTTTGGGTCTTTTGTATGATCTTGCTGCAGGAAGTAATGTTTGGTAAATATTGAACAATGGGGAAGTCCTGTTTTGGGTATTTTGTGCAGGGTCACTTTGAGATGATAACTTGTTGACCATATAAAGTATCTCAATTCCACTAGATATAAATTCAGTAGTACATACTTTCGCCAACTGAGGAGCCTCAAGTGTTGGAAAGAATCAAGATGGCGGAAAGCGGAGTGAAGAGGTGAGGTACTGCTTAGGCTTTTTGGGGCCTAAGCGGTTCAAAGTAAAAGCGCCACAGGAAAAAGCAGTCCAAAACCTATTAAAATTTTAAATATAGATAAAAATAAAAAAAGAACTTGTTGGAGGCGGAGCTTGCTAGAGGTGGAGATGGTTTTGGGAATCTAGGATTTTTTTGGGTTCCTGTGGAGATTATTTTGCCGGAGGCGGACTTGTTGAGGAGGCTTTAATGATGAGAGAGTTTCGACTAAGTTTGGGGTGACCTTCGACAGAAAAGAGGAGGTGGACGAGGTGAAGAAGAGGAGGCTTCGCGGGAGAAGAGGACTTGTTGTGGTGGATGAGGTGGATGAGCTGAATGGAGGAGGTGGACGAAGTTGGAGGCGGAGAATTTTGGTTCTAGGTTTTTTGGGTTCGAAACACAAAAGAATATCAGGAAGCAAAGGAGAAAGGGGGGTTTAAGTTTTAAAAGCGGGTCAGGTTTGGGTTGGGTACAAAAGGGTTGGCTATTATTCATTTTTTAAAAGCACTTGCAAGCGCTTTATGCGCCTTAGGGCTATTTTACGAGTAAAAACTCTAAGGGTGCTTAATACCAGTGAAAGCGTTGAAAGCGAATCGATCTAGGGCTACTTCCATTTTAAAAACGGCTTAAGCGGTGATTATTACTGTTTTTTCAATATTGGAAAGAATGCATATATAGATTAGAGAAGAAACATTTGGTTGTTAAAATCCGTAATCACAAACAAAATAGAACCATTTTCTACCATAGTATATTGGTGAATTGCAGTCAGTTAACCACATTTAAGTAAAGATTAAATTATGGCCCTGCCCTTGTAGATAAAGCTCCTCTACTAAACAATTTTGTTCTTATGCCCATGTACTATCACAGGAGTGTATGTTGTCACTCTCTGTTACCTTAACCTCGAATTAGTTTGAAGTTAAATCATAAATAAACTTGAGTAACTCTTAACTAAAATACCAAATGAAAGAGTAATATTTGTTTATTTGTCATTAACCATTATAATTTGTCGAAGCCCCTACAAGATTCTTAATTAAGTTACAAGGTTTAGGTTAGGTTTTGAGACAAGAGGGGATCTTTCATTTGAAGAGTTTAGAGTTCTATCGCTACATTAGACAATCATCGAATGACACACTAATAGCAATGTTGAGAATAACGATGACGCATAATGTAACACTCTATCTTTTGTTAAGGGTTTATGGAAAAAAATGCAAAAAACATAACGCGTAACGTAGGCTATTTTGTTTATTAATTATTTAGATATTTCATAGATACAAACTATTCATAATGACTTCAATAATTAGAATCATTAAAATTTTCAAACATGAAGGAGGACTGGTAGAATTACAGGAGTTAGGATTTAGAAGGCTTTATTTTCATCGAATGGAGTTAGGATTTAGAAGCTAGAGAGGAATTGGAGATGGAGATGGGGTTAGGATTTTCTTCATCGGCAAGAAGAGATATGGAAGCTGAGGAGGAACTAGAGATGAGCCTTGTCATTGGTGGAGATAGATGATGAGAAGAGCCTTGTCGTCAAGGAGAGACTTTGTCTTTATCGAAGGCACGAGAGGAAAAAGAAATTGAAAGGTTTCTTCATCGAAAGAGTGAGAGTAGATGGAGAGGAAGGAGATGAGGGAGGTGTTAGAGATGGGTTCGTGGAATCGCTAGGGTTTTTCATGCGAATGGAATTGGGTCAGGGGATTCTATTGGGAAGTTATTTTGGTTAGTGTAATATTGATTTGGATGGTGAAGATATCTCCACACGCCAAATCTGATCATCAATTTTACTCAATTTAACAAGTGTTAAATAATGCTTAACATGATGTGGATAAAACAAGTTTTTTGGTGTTTTTTTTTGCGTTAAATGTAACATGGGTTATCTGCTTGAGTTTTATAACACTTTGGCTCTGTTAGGCATTGAAACTGCTTAAAACGTCTGAAACGGTTTTTTGTCTACATTGACTAATAGCTAGGTTTTCGGTGGCCTATGTTAACTCAATAATGAGTTAGGAAAGTCTTTGTAAGGAGTAGGTTGAGAGAGATGCACATAGAAGTATAGAATGGGAAGTGTGAATATAAGTTATATTATTCTTACCCTTATCATAAATGCATAGCCCTTCCTTATACTAATGTGTAACTTATAAACTAAGCTCTTCATTAATGAATCCCCTAGCTAATGGATATCAAGTAAACTTTATCTTAATACCGTAAGTAAACCTATAAGACAAGTAAAATGTTGAAAATATACATGAAAAACTAATTATGATTTTTTCCCTAAATGAAGCTTTAAATCACTTTAGTTGGTGCTATAAAAAAATTATATTGATTGACCTTAATCAAAACGCCCTATTGATGTTTATCAAAGAATACCACAAATATGTAAATTATTTTAAAATATATCTTGATATCCAAAATGTGATACACATAATATATGTGAATATTGTTTCTTAATTTTTTTAAATTTTAAATGATTAAACATTTAGGTATAAATAGCTCTCTAAACTTTGGGAATTGGGATAATTTCACATAACCCCCTAAAATTTGGGTGGTTTCACATAACCTCTCTAAACTTTGTTCATCTCATTTAACTAAAAAAATCCCAAATTTCATCGTTTGTCATTTACAAGTAACGCACTCCCTCCTTACATTTTGGGTATTTTTTCTCTCAAAGATTTTTTTTTCAAATTACATACAAGGGGTCCGATGAGAAAAGTTCGAAGTTCAGGGCGTTTTGTGAGACACACTAAAGTTTAAAGGGTTATGTGAGATAGACAAAGTTTGGAGGGGTTATGTGAAAAAATCCCTCACAATCTGGGGGGTTTTTGTGAAGTTAACCGTTCTTTATTTAATCATAGTCACGCAAATTAAAATATCAAACCCGTACTTCCCCAAAAAGCTAAACATTGTTGTTAGCCCTTCTCTATCAAGAAAAGACAAAAAGAAAAAGAGAGCCCAAATTCCTAGAACACCAAACAATGAAAGCTACTCACTACTGCTGCTCCTTCATCTCCTTAGCCTTCAACTCTCAAACCCAATTCCTTTATAATAAAAAAAAACTCTCAAACCCAACATCCTACCGCTCTAGCTTTGTTTCAGTTTTGAAGGCAGGGCCAAGGCTACTTTGACCCCTACATAGCTCCGCCCCTAGATGAACACTATCTTTATGATCCTTGTTCCTTCATGAATAAAATCACCATCTTTATGTCGCCTCATGCATTGCAATTAAGATCAACTAAAACTTCATCTTTCTTTGTTTGAAAGTATCTTAGATCTTAAAAACCTTGGTTATACGATCATAATTTTTTTACCAAGCATTATCTAATAACTCTCATTAAGCCATTGTAACTGATGGACATAGGGATGTTAATGGGACGAAGGATCGAAGATAGGATGGGCTTAGAGTGAGTCCTAACCAACCCCAAAATTTTAGACCCTTATATTGTGGTCAGACCTTAGCTATGGTCTTTAATATCCTAAACTCAAATCTCCATTATTTGTGCTCCGAGTTGGTCCTTTGTCTTGATTAGAAGACTCTTGTATGAAGCAAGTGGAGAAGGTAAGAGCTTCTTCTAATGCATGTAAATCTTGTTATGAAGAAATCAGTATGTTGGTGCAATGCCGACATAAAAATATAAGTCTTTCTATGATTTTAAAATATTTGTAATGGGTTGTGTGACAATTGACATTGTGAAATTCTTGAAAAGTATGAAAATCTCAATAGCATTTGGTATAAACATGAATTTGAAGAATGTGTTGGAATGCTCGACTTTGAAAATTATATGAGTCCATTTTTAATAGCTCAAGCTTTTGAGTAGAAGTGGTTACCAAAATGATAGCATAACACTAGAAGTAAAAGGAAGTCTCCATGCTCAGATTCCACCATTAATATCATTTATTTTCTTATTATGTTTATTTTATTCCATTGATTTTCACATGCAAAACAAACCTTCTGAATCCCATGGTGACAGTGTAAGGATTTGGCTTTAACCATTATATTCTAGTTTAAGCTTTTGGATAAAGTGATTATTAAGAAACCCCTCTAATGAAATGTAAAAATCACGATAGCTAGTTCAGAAAAATGCGACATTTTCTCGTATTGGATAGCTACAACATAGGCAACCCTATAGCTCACATAATTTGACTGAAGTCTTCCAACGTTGCTCCATTGTAGCACCTCACGTAGGTGTAAACCCACTTCTGGAATTTCAATCCTTTAAATTAAGAGGGATCCACAACAAGAATAAGGGCGACTTGAGATCAAATGTTTCTTCTATGGAAATATCATCCATTTTAGTCGTTGGAAATATGCACTAGATTAAGTGCAAGCCTTAACTGATGGGGTCATTCAAGATAAAATTTACTTGTTGGATTATGGTAAAGCATGTGTATATTAGGAGGATCATTATCCTTATATCGTTAATTTACCTCACAATGTTTCAGTTGTTCCCTCCATGTTCAATTTTTTTCTTGAGCCTTTTTATTGATGTAACTATTTATTTGAGTTAAATATACTACAATATTGCAATTGTATTTATTATATCACAAAACATAACTTATAAACCCTCTATCTAGTTGATTATTCTATTTATAAGTTCACACTAATGAACTACTCATTAGTGACTAATGTTACAATGTACCTATAACATCGCAAATTCTTTTTTTCCTTTCGATGATCGGATACCATTAGATACCGATCCATGAATCGGTAAATCCTTTCCTTCCTTGTATTTTGTATAATCTTCTAGTATGAAGATTCTAACTTAGCTAATTCTCATTTTTATGATCTAGTTAACTAAGTCATAGTATACATATAAAACTAGCATGTAAACCTAAACCAACCATGTTTTAAACTTTGATTAGAGATAACCCAAATTATTAAATACCTATTTTAAAACTCTCTTATTAACATAATTATTTAATTTGGTCAGCCATGCTAGTGGGTGAAGTTTTGCATAAAAACCCTCAACTTTGGCCAAATTTGAAGATTCCTCTCCACATGGGTCTTATATATATGTACACTCAACCTCTTTTTTATCATTTTCAAGAGAATAATTCCCAAACCCTCATTCCCTCCCCTCTCCTCTGGCCGACCAACACTAGCCACTTCTTTTGTTTTAAAAAAAAAGAACAAAAAAAGAAAAAGAGATTTCATAGCTTCATCTCTCAAGCTCTAGAGATAGAACAAGAAGGAGAGGAGAAAGAAGCTAGTTTGAGGATTTTGAAAGAGGAAATGGAGCAAAGTCTCAAACCTAGGTATAATTTCTTAAATTATCTTCTTGATGTAGTTATTGGGGATTTAAGACTGAATATATAGGATTTAATTTGGTTTTTGGTCTTGTATGTGAGGATTTATCATTGCATGTTACATTTAAGCAAAGATTAGCCTTTGCATGTCAATGAGTAGTTATAAAAACATGATCTTTATATATATGAGCATAGAATATATGATACTTACTGGTTTTCAAACCCAATGTGATCAAGTAATGATTAGTGTAAACATGGGTTGCATGTCGGTTTATGTAACATAATTATTCGTACATAAATTCCAACATGATACCCTCTTAGTAAAAAGGGCATAACTTTCCCTATAAATATTCAAATGAAACAATAGAAGAAGAGGCTAGTGTTGGTCGGCCAGAGGAGAGGGGAGGGAATGAAGATTTGGGAATTATTCTCTTGAAAATGACAAAAGAAGAGGTTGAGTGTACATATATATAAGACCCATATGGAGAGTAATCTTCAAATTTGATTAAAGTTGAGGGTTTTTATGCAAAACTTCACCCACTAGCATGGCTGACCAAATTAAATAATTATGTTAATAAAAGAGTTTTAAAATAGGTATTTAACAATTTGGGTTATCTCTAATCAAAGTTTAAAACATGGTTGGTTTAGGTTTACATTCTAGGTTTATATGCATACTATGACTTAGTTAACTAGATCATAAAAATGAGAATTAGCTAAGTTAGAATCTTTATACTAGAAGATTATACGAAATATAAGGAATGAAATGATTTACTGATTCATGGATCGGTAACGGTATCCGATCATCGAAAGGAAAAAAAGAATTTGCGATGTTACAGTACCAAATTAAGTTTACTTGGAATTTAGATGCTTCTTGGATACCTTTTGCATATTGGTAATTTTTGTATCTTTGACACTCAACTCGAGCAGAGGTGGCCAGATTTGAGTGATTAGCTAATTTCTACATCTTGATGTGTGATTAGTTGCAAGTACTATTGAGAGGAGAAAGGTGAAGCCTTGGATGGTACTTGTGAAAGATTTATTGGCAGTAATTTAGTTTGCGCACTTATGTTAAACATGTATTGTATAGTCGTGAAACTATAATGAACTAAGGAGATAAGTTAGATAGTGTCTGTGAAGAGAGCAATATACATATAGAGGCGTGCAAATTTGTGAGACCTTTCTTTTAAGTGAGTTGAGAAAGATAGATATTCTTTTGCAAGTTAAGTGAGTTGAGAAAGATAGATATTTCTTTTAGCGTTTGGTACCTAAACATGAAGATTAAACAAGGTTTGCTATAACCCATGTGCGCAGTAGGATGCCCAATTAATTCCCTTGGGAAGGTTTAAATTTCATTTCCCGTTCAAGAGCTTCTCTAAGGTGTACACCCCCTCTCTCGTGATTTAAGCTTATAAGACATTTTACCTAGAAGAAAAAAAGGAATATATTGCATGATATGTTGCTTTTATTGTAAGGCAAAAAAACCAATTGGTCCCTGTACTAGGGCTTCATTCTAGAATTGGTCTCTCCGCTTTATTTTTTTTCAACTTAGTCGCTGTACTTTTATTAGATGTAAACTTAGTCCTATTTTAACTTTTTATTAAAATTTCATTAAATAAAATTAGAAGGATAATTCTATCCTAAACTCAACTTACATTAAAAGGACTATTATTTTATTAAGGTGAAACTCTTTTCTACAACGATGAATGAATTTATTTCTTGTCAAATATACAACATTCATGGATAACGAAAATTTAACCCATCATTGTCGAGTGCACCCTTGAGCCCGCTTCCACTCCTATGTCTACGGGTAGCAACGATATGCTCTTCGACCTCCTTGATAGCCGACGTGAATCCTAGAACTTCAGCAACGCACGACCAACCTCGAGTTCAACAATAACATCTAATTCGAGGTCCTTTATTGCTTCTCCCCTTTCCGTCCTCCATTACTGCTCGAAGAACTCCACTTCGACCTGCAAGAAGTCCTCGAGCGCTTCGCCTTCGACAATGTTTGCAAGGTGGTGTTCAACGAGGACACACCTTCGCTCAGTGACGAGCATGAGTACGGCGAAGGCAAAAGATTTCAGAATTCTAAAGATGTTAGAAATGCGATGTTTAAGACTTGCACGTGCTAACAATGTTCAAGAAACTAAGTTCATTAAGTTAATGTTAGGAAATTAGTAGTCACTAAAACATAAAATTTCAAATAGTCTAGCATGTAGAAGGATAGTTTTTGTCTTAGCTACTTTAACAAGTTGCTAGTTGAACAATTATGTAAAATGGTCAAAATTGAGGAAGTATGTGACTAGCTTTTGAAAATGAATCGTCCCACATTATAAAACAAACTGAAGTTTTTCCAGGTTATATGTCATCAAATTCACATACATATCAGCATATGAGCAATGGCGGAGCCAGGATCCATGGAGTAGTGGGTTCAACAACTAAATAGTGGGGGCAATATTAAGTGTATGTCTCACAAAATCTAACACCGGAGGTAATATTAAGGCAATTTTAAAGCTAAGTCTTAATAATAAGATAAGGGCTGTTTGGTTGGCAAAGAAACCAATAAAAGGTGGGAAATAGATTTTCCATAATCATTTCCTTTCTTTTGTTTGGTTGAGGAAAAAAAAGAGGAAAAAAGTACATGTGAGATCTATCTCTAGAAATGTAACTAGTTCATCGGGTCCCAAAAAGGGGAAACCCATTTCCGAACAGATATGCCGGAAATGGGGTTGAAAAAAGAAAAATAGGTCCCACAACCCATTTCTCATGGGTTATTTCCCAGAGTTAGATTTCTTGAAAATCAACCAAACAGGCCCTAATTTCAGTAAGCGCACTTGCCCCCACTTCCCTCTATGTGGCTTTGTCACTGCATATGAGTACACATTGATGATCATGGTAAGAAAATGAAAGTCTCTATAGGTTATAGTTTCTTCTGATTTTTCATGAGAAGTGGTTTAGGATGATAATGTATGTCTAGTTAATTCCTTTCTAAAGTTTGTCAATATAACGGATTCCAGGAACATTGTCGAATATGACACAAAGACCACTTGGTTCAGTTTCTACTACCAAATGTGTTGCCAATTAGGTAGCACGGACACCAGGACACGGACACAGACAAGGGTATGGATATAACAAATTTGTAATATACATATGTGTGTGTGTGTGTGTATTATGTGTATGTGTATGTGATTTACATTAGATCAAATATTGAATTAAAATACCTATAACATTTGTATGTTTCTTTCAATTATCTATAATAATTAATAATTAAATTAAATCAAACTAAGAATAAGGTTAACAATAAAAGTTTAGTTTTGATCGCATGTGGGTATTTTTCAAATATTTAAGTAATGGGTATTAGTTTTTGGGTTCAAAAACCGATTGGTTTTGAACTCGATGTTACCAAAGAAACCAGTTTAGGGTATAACTAATGGGGAAGTCGAGTTTTGCTTTGAACCACGTGTGTCCTTGGCCCCAAAACGTCGTGTCCGAGTAACCTAGGTTGCCAAGGAGGTCAAAGTCCTATTAGCTTGTTCTTCAAAGTAAAACTTTGCAAGACCGCCACCAAGGAGGTCAAAGCATGTCCTCACTGTGGTCGCCCATGACATAGTTGGCGAAGTGGGACTTTAGGGTGTGCTCGACAGTGATAAGAAAATAGAGAGTATTTTATCTCAATTCAATCATAGTTCTATTAGTTTTGAGAAAAGATGAGTTTATGGTAGAAATGTCCTAATGTTTATTTAACGGAATTTTAAACGGAAAGTTAACATAAGACTAAATTAACATCTAATAAGGAGTGCGAGAACTAAGTTGATAAAAAAGTAAAGTGGGAGGACCAATTTGGGAATGAAAGCCTAGTACAAGGACCAAATTGGTCTTTTAGCCTTATTGTAAACTAGGGCCATTATAGCCTAACTCCATGTCTATTCAATAAAATATGGCTGAATATCATAAAACACCCCTTTGGACGATCATTAGATAAACCTAGGGGCGGATCTAGAAATGCTGGTCACTGATGACAAGATTATAAGTCTACATGTATAACTAGTACACACAAACACACACATGCACACACAAATAAAATAAAGTCAATAGAAGTATCTTATCAAAATTCTTTGCAATTATGTGAAGAAATCACATAAGTTTAAATCTTAAGTTAACTAGTTAGCACATAAGACTAAGAATTACATATAATTGGGATCATGCAATTAGCTAAAATTTCACTTATTACCACTTCAGGTTCCATTTAATTAACATTTTGTACTATTTTCATGCATGCACCTATATTGAAGAAATTTACTTACTTGGATGAAGCTTATGTTTAAGAATGTATACAAATTATAAACTTGTCATAGAAAGAAAAAAAAAGATGAATGTTTTTCAGTTTGCATTTGGATTGCATATTCCTTGAATTTTAGTATGAGACAAAAGCAGTATGTCAAAGTTAATAGCAAAATGTTTAGATTAAAACATAATATTCAGTGTAACACTAGTAACCCAGAGTGAAGACAAAATCAACATTATCCTCTCTAATATTATTTTTCTTTATAACGTTAATTTTTTAGACTTAAAATTTCTTTTATATAGTGACTTACTAATTATTACTTTAACTAAACGGTACTAAATTCAAATACTGACCTAATAGTAAATATAAATCTTAGGAGTGGTCAGTGGGGGCAATTGCCCTATTGCCCTACTTTAGGTCCTCTTTTGGATAAATCCCCACGCCCTTAGGTTTAAGGGTTGCCAGAAAACTCCCTTAAGATTTTTCCAGAAAAACCCCTTAAGAGCATGAACCCCAATTTTCACTGGCAAAATATCCCCCTATGTATTTTACCCACCCATTTAAAAATTGCGTTTAATGCTGCTTAGGGGTTTCCTGCATAAAATCTTGAAGTTAAAGGGATTTTCTGATAACCCCTAAACTTAAGGGGGCGTTTTATGATATACTTTGAACGTTATGTGAGTTATCCGATGATCGTTCAAAGTTAGGGGTGTTTCGCATATTTAGCCTAAAATATATACTGAACAAGGAAATATATTCACCGGTATTTCATTTTCCTAATGGAGTAGATATACTAATTTCCTGTACTTGTCCTTATCTACTAAGTGTATATAGGCTAAAAACCCTTTTCTACTAAGTGTATGTAGGCTAAAAACTAAGGTTGGAAATCCATCAAGTTCCTTGGACTACTTAGGCACCACGTTTGCATCCTGTAAATATGCACATTTAGCCTGCAATTACTCGATCATGAATCTGTTTCAGTTTCTTATTACGTTTTCATATTTGATATTCTTTGTGATCTTGTTATCCCATTTGCAGGTGATGTACTCATTCCTTGACCGTCTAGTCAACTTGGGGTTCCCCAGGACCAGGGATTTCCAAGGAGTGAACCCTAACAGTTTTGATGGGCACGGGAACTACAGTATCGGCATGAGGGACCAAAGTGTGTTTCCGGAGATCAGATATGAAGCCCTCGGCAAACAAAACGGTATGGATGTCTGCATCACTACCACAGCAAGAACCGATAAAGAGGCCCAGAGGCTGCTCGCCCTCCTTGGCATGCCGTTTAGAGAGGGCAGTGGAGGCCCCACTGTTTTGATCCGAAAGAAGAAGAAGAAGGCCATCCACTTTGAATCCAAGTCTAAAGGAAGAAGATAGAGAAACATAACACCCCATTTTTATCCTCCTTGCTGTTGTCATTGCAATTAGTTTATCTTCTGTTCTCTTTTTGATTTACATAGTTGAGCAGTGCATTTGCAAGAACATAAGCATCTGAATGCTAATGAGGTCTCAGTTTGCTGTAAATTGTAACTTGTGCTGGATTTGCTGAGGATGGTTTGTGAATTTGGCTGGTCACCTACTTATATTCATATATTACGCAAGTGTGTGGACATCAGGCTGCTGTCTCGATAGATTGTTGGTGGAACGTGGTTGGAGTAAATGAAGTCAGATAGCGCTCCTATCATTTTCATGAACCTGGTTCACTATCTCCATCTTCAGTAAACTACAGGGAAAAGAAAACAAACACCAGGACTCGGCTGCTCTCAAGTCACAACATCGTTCTTATATAAGTGCAACTTGTGCGATATGCACAGGAATTTTCCATTGGACAAAGAACTGCTAGTTCCGTGTACGTAGTTGTCTGTGGCAGCCAACATACTAACAATTAATTAATACAGTTTTATATATATTATGGTTTGAAAATCTGCAGGCCCACTACCTGGGTGACCGAAAAGTCCAAAGGCCCAAGAATTGACACTGAGAGAGAGAGAGAGAAAGAGAGGACCGGGCCACGCGGTCCAATTTGGTTTCCTCACCCTTCGTTTTCGGGAGGTGAAGAAAGGGAGGGGCATCCTCTCACAGAGTAAGAGTGAGCCTGAGAAGCCAGTAAAAAGAGAAAAAAGATCACCGATCAGCTCCCAAAGCAAAGCAAGAAAAAAAAAAAAGAAAAGAAAAAGCGAAAAGAGAGCCCCAAACCCCTCTCAATTCACGGGTTTAATTTGGGCGCCTACGGCCCCAAAACCCTTCCTTTTTCTCTCTCACTCACATTCAATTCAACCAAGACCTCTCTAGATCTCTTCCCCCCTATTTCTCTATTATTATTATTACAGAAGTGGGGGCAAACAAAGCCAGAGAGAGAGAGAGAGAGAGAGAGAGCGGAGAAGGGTAATGGATTGCGTATCGGGTTCGGGCGATGGGCACCAGATAAAGGGGGCTCTGACTCATGGCGGGCGCTATATCCAATACAATGTCTACGGGAATCTCTTCGAGGTCTCAACCAAATACGTTCCCCCTATTCGCCCCGTTGGCAGAGGAGCCTCCGGCATTGTTTGGTGAGCCGAGCCTCCACTTTAACTGCTCCCTTTACTCCTACTAAGCTTGCACTTTCTGGGCCGCTCAGTTCAAATATTTGTTTAGCTTTTTTTATTATTACTGTAATCTGCCTGCTCTCTTTCTAAACTAACTAACTATGCAAAATTGATTTTTGTCCTGTGCTGTTTGGCACCGTGATCAGACTAAGAATTAATTTATTATTATTATTGTATTTGCATATTGAATGACTTGTCAAGTATTGTTTGTGAGTCTAATGAATCTTGAAAGTTTCTTCCTTTTGTTAGAATAAATTGTTTTAAATAAATGAAATCAATGGATCTCAGCTGATTAATCGTTGACAACAAGTCATAGCTAGCGAAGTTGGACCAAATCTATTGACCTGGACGGGAGCCTTATGAAGCTCAAAGTTCTGATGAAGAGTTGCATCATTCAATTTGCTGTTTTCCTTATTATTGAAAGTCACTTCTTTACTTATAAAAACTGTTTACCTTCAATAACTGAAAATGTAAAAGTCTGAACTTCTGATCGAACGGTGTACTTTCTGTGACTAAAGTATGATGACTGAATTCCTCTCCTTCTTCCTTCTTCTGTGCAGTGCTGCTCTGAATTCACAGACTCGTCAAGAGGTTGCTATTAAGAAGATCGGCAATGCATTTGATAATCGAATTGATGCCAAAAGAACTTTAAGAGAAATTAAGCTGCTCCGTCACATGGATCATGAAAATGTGAGATTGCTTTTTTTTTTTTTTTTGTGGTAGTGATTTCAACCTTTTTGAATCCTATTCGCTAATCTCAAAACATATGCAACATGATGACTTTCTTTGTTTTATCATCTAATGACTGTAAACTCTGAACAGCTACTAATTTTTTCCCCACTGCTCAGTGTCTGCTAAAAGTTCTTGATTCTTTACCTACTGAGGGGAAATGTAGGCAGCAGATACGGTTCTGATTATGTGCATTTGATGTAACAATAGCCATTCGATCCGCTTAAATGAATACAATTGATAAGAACCAAATCAGTTTTCTTTGTTCAGTGCTAACCTGTGCTCAATCTTCCTTGACTAGTAATATTCTGTATGATGTTTGTTTATATGAAGGTCTCATTTCTGTTTGCAAAAATTTTCTTGTGATCATACTTATACCAAAATGTTGTTTACCGTTTTCCTGTAACATTTAAAAGCATATACATATAAAGTGCTGATGTTTGTGATTCAACATAATGATGTTTGAAAGTGGTAACTTCATCACATTTTAACTTGAGGTTTTGAAACTTTAGTCATCTTTATTGTTCTCTCCTCATGCTTTATGTTCAAACCCTTCTAGTATTCAGCATCTTATATTTATCTCCTAATCATTATATTTGCAAGTTGCAATCCCCACCATCCTTTTCAGAAAATCTAAAATCATGAATAGGATGTCCATTTTTGTTCCATGGAATTTAACTTACTTTTTTTTGCCTAAATGTCTGAAAAATATGTAAGACAGCTGAAGAATTTAAGCATGAAGATCAGGTGGGTGCCTAAGAGGCCTAGATTGTTCTGTTGGGTTTAATATTGATAGCGAAGAAAATAAACATTTAGACAAAACTCCAGTAAACGTATGCTAATCAATATTTAGATGCTTAGTATGTTATTCTCCACTGTAGTAAGTGTCTTTTAATATAGTTCTCCAGAGAAATCTAAGACATATAGAATGTTATATAAAATTTCTAATAAGTTTTCTGATTTTTTTCACTTTAGTCTTATTCTTTTGTTTGAATGATAAACAAATTTTGAATGGTTCAAGGTGTTTAACTCTTCTTTCCACCAAAGGTACTAGATCCAAAATTGGAGCAATTACACTTTCTTCCCAATGTCGTTGATTATGATGGTCCACTTAAGTTTTTGTTTTTTTTCCTGTCAACAGCGGGATCTTATATTTAAGTTTTATTTTATTGCTTTTATTAGCATCATCCTGAAACTACGCCATTCTTTTATGACAGGTCATTGCCATCAAGGACATAATACGCCCTCCACAGAAGGAAACCTTCAATGATGTATACATCGTCTATGAGTTAATGGACACTGATCTTCACCAAATTATACGGTCTAATCAACCCCTAACTGATGATCATTGCCAGGTTTGATGAATCTTTCAAACTTGAATTAGAGTAAGCTAATTTAGTCTATTTATACTATACTTTTGAACTTGCTGCTTAATTGCCAAACATTCTTATCCGTAAAAGGTTGCTGGTTTTATTAACTACCTTATAGAATTTTCTCTTTGATTTCATGGATTATTTAGGATTCATTTTAGATTTGCAATACCTAATGCACCCTCCTTTATCTAGACTTGGGTCATGTATCAAAAGAATATATTTTTTCTATATATTGATCATGATGAGTGTAAGTCACGATGGGTGGTGCCGATCATCGTTTCGAGTAGCCTGTTGGGTTAGCTCACGATAAGAATCTGAGCTCACCATCTCATTTTATCATGATGAGCGTGCGCGCGCTCATTCATGATACTGTGTTTATCATCTCTAGATGGATTCTTCACTTAACAATGTTTCTTCTGATACATACATGTGTTCTTAGACCCTATTGAATGAGTGTCTTCTATGGTAGTTCATTGTCATATTACTTCGTGACATTAACTACATTGTCATATTACTTTATGAAGTTAACTACTAAACTCTTTCGTGTTTTCTAATCCCCAATTACAGCCTTGATCTCATTTTGTTCTACTAATTGTACTTGCAGTATTTCCTATATCAGTTGCTGCGAGGGCTGAAGTATGTACACTCGGCAAATGTGTTGCATCGCGACCTAAAACCCAGTAATTTGCTTCTGAATGCCAATTGTGACCTTAAGATAGGAGACTTTGGATTGGCACGGACGACTTCTGAAACAGATTTCATGACAGAGTATGTTGTCACTCGTTGGTACCGGGCACCAGAACTGCTCCTAAATTGCTCGGAATATACTGCTGCTATCGACGTTTGGTCAGTAGGCTGTATTCTTGGTGAAATTGGGACCAGGGAACCTTTGTTCCCAGGAAAAGACTATGTTCATCAACTAAGGTTGATAACAGAGGTATCTGTCCTGGTGCTTATCAATTAAATAACTTCTGAAAGAATTTCATTTATATGATTTGCAGCATGTTTATCAGGCTTAAACTAGTTGTAGTCCATGTAACTTGCATTCTCATCCCCCCATCTTTTTGTTGGAGCTGAATGCAACCATACCCATGAAGACCATAATTAGTGATAGATTTTGTTTACATTTCATGATCATGGTTTATATTTTTTATTATTATGCATAAGTACCCATTGTGATATTTTTTGCAATCTAAATTTTCATTTAGGTTAATGAGTTGGTAGGTCCACAAGTTTAATCAAAGGCATGATTTGAATAATTTGATTGGTGAATTTGTGGATGATGCTGAAAAGCATAATCAGTTATTACACTTGAAACTCTTTTACCTTACCCATAGACATCAGTACAATTAGCCACGTTCCGAAGCTCAGACATCTGTCTTATGTATGATGCCTGAGATTCATGAATGAGCGACAATTCATCATGGAACTAATTGGGTTCTCATCTTCGCATGAGCACATACTTACACGTATTGAGTGCTCAGAATCAGTTTCCTAAATTCGTGGAAAGAATGTTGTTTGCTTCTCATAATTTACTTATTTTCAGCCAATGTATTAAAAAGCTAGTGCCTAACCTGCCTAGCGCCCACCTAGGCCTAAGTGGTACCTAGGCCGCCCACTTTTTAAAACATTGGCGGGCGCCGGGCGCAGCAGCCCACCTAGGCCTAAATGGTGCCTAGGCTGCCCTCCTAGGTCTTGAGAGCGCCTAGGGAGCATGGGCCGCTTACACGAACTGCACCGCTTGGGTTTTGATCGTGATTTCCTCCACTGTCGCCTTCACGTTTGCTGACCTCCTCCGGCCTCCACCAACTACGTACACCTCCTCCGGCCTTTAGCAAAACCTCCACCTTCACCACTTAAACAAAAAAAGAAATCCGCACAGGTCATGCCTGGGTGCTATGCATTAGTCCAGCGTAATGATTTCTGTAACATTGCTTAATATTTACTATTTAGTCTATTTGTGCTTGGTTGATAATGACTATGATTGTTTTTTTTTGTGTGCAGTTTCCATGAATTTAATGCTTTTTTTTTCCTATGGATTTAATGCTTTTTTTTAATCAATTATTTTCATTTTAAAAAAACTCCTAGGCCGCGGCTAGGCTCTAAGCTCCGTCCGACGCCTAGGCCGCTTAGCACATACTGTAAGCTTTGCTTTAGGCACTTCAATTCCATGCATTCTCTTGACTTAGTTTCTACTATTACTGGCTATTAGTCTAGGGGTGGAAATGAACCAAATAATTAATAAACCATTAGGTTATTATTCGTCCAGATATTCGATCATATTCGATTCGATGGTTCATTTAATAATAAACGAATATTTTGTAGTATTCGACTCGTAAACGAATAGAATTTAACCAGAGGCATATTCGATTCGGTGATTATTAAATATTTGTTTATGCTTTACATTTTATTCCTCTAAATTTAATTTATCATAAACTATTTATTCTTTAAAGTTACACTTGAGATATTCATCATGCTGACATATATCATAACAAAATATCTATAAGAAATAAATTCTTATTCTAATTTTAATTAAGATTATATTCTTAAGTTGCTAAAATAACTTTGCTAGAAAATGGATTTATATAGATTTGATATTTATAATGAGATGTTGTTTTACTTCTACATTATTGCATTAAACTAACTTTTTATCTTATATAACATAATAAATATTACTATTACTATTGATAAATATATAAATTAATAACTAATAAGTATATAAATTTAATTAATTTTAGTTGTGACATATCATAGTAATCATCATCTAGTTATGCATGCAAAATATAAAAAACAAACAACACAAATAAGTTACCAACACATGATTCGAACTCATGACCTCAAGTTAAAGAGCCCAAAGCCTCAACCAACTGTGCTTACCAGTATTCATGAATACTTAACGAATAATGGTTTAATTAAACGAATCGAATTTGAACGCCTCTTACCTATTCGACACGGATTCGAATTCGATAGAGAAAACCGAATTCGAATTCGAATGTTAATGTATTCGATCAAATTCGATTCGTTTCCACCCCTAGCTACTACAAGTGGCCAAGGGCTGCATCTGAATGTTGCGACAGGCCCACGGTTATGATGATTTACAACACTGCATAATTCACTTCTGTGAAATTCTCATTTACTAGTTTCCGTTTCATTTGATGTTGTTATTATGATTTTCTGCCATATTATCTGAACATGACATAACAATTTGTTCTCCAAAAGCTAATAGGCTCACCGGACGACTCAAGCCTTGGATTTCTTCGGAGTGATAATGCAAGAAGATATGTGAGACAACTCCCTCAATATCCAAAGCAAAACTTCTCTCTGAGATTTCCAAACATGTCTCCTAGAGCTGTTGATCTCCTAGAGAAAATGCTTGTTTTTGATCCAAACAAGCGAATCACAGGTCTGCTTCTTTTCATGATTCTACTGTATTCATTATTATTAGGGTTCCTTATCTGTGAATTTTACTGTATTTTTTGTCATTACATTCTTTTCCTGCAGTTGATGAGGCTCTTTGTCACCCATATCTTGCATCTCTTCATGACATAAATGATGAACCAGTCTGCCCACGACCTTTCAGTTTTGATTTTGAGCAACCATCCATCACTGAAGAAAATATCAAAGAGCTCATCTGGAAGGAGTCCTTGAAGTTCAATCCAGATCTAGCACACTGAGAAAAACTGGAGGTGAGCGCTAAAATCAGCTAAGAAAGATAGAATATGACCTTTGCCCATAAACTTCTCTATACGTTATTATTTTATCCTAACTTGCTTATATAATGATCTCGCAGATCAATCAGTTATCAAGAGTAATATTTGGATGCAATCTTTCTTGACATATGATTTTGTGCAAGATTTGGCTTTGCACTGTATATGCCTTTGAGACATGTTGCTGACGCTTCATATTATCATCTAAATGCTTGAAGAAATATATAAAGAGCACCATCGAGAAGAAGCTTAGACCACTTTAGTGGCCCTTTCCGTTATGAAGATGATGATTGTATGAAGGTGCTGAAGTTACAGTGTGACTTTTGTAAAATAAATTTGTGAATCTGAAGAATTTATGGATACTATCTATTTGAGCATTGGCTCAGTTACTCTTTCGATAAGCTCTGTATATTTGAATTGGTGTGGCTTAGGTATCTTCTGTAGGAATGAGAAGACATTGTTATGTAAAGACTTGATATGGATATGAAGTATTCTTGCAAGATAATGTGCTTTATGCCGGCTGTTCTGCTATCTGATGCAGTATAAATTGCTTTTTTTCTCTACAAAAGCAGAGCTGATATTGAGATAAACTTTCTGCAATCCACAAATTACTAAAGCTAAAATCAGATTTCGCTCTTGCACAATGGTTCTAAGAGAACATTGCACATCTTCGTGTACATCTGCAATGAGATATTATAAATCTTTATAATAAAAAAAAAACAATCGTAGGGATAAATTATGCTAATTGGAGAGAACTTGTGAAAGGAAATTTGAAGCTTTAATCTTCAAAGCAAGAAACTGAGTTTGAATCATTTATATCATTTGATCAATACTCAAAGTGCAGTATAATAAGTTTATTTCCCTTTGAAGCAGATGCTGCGGGGCAAACCAACCTCTCAAAGTTGATTTCATTGACAAAGGTTTAATGAAACATCTTCAATTATCAAGACACAAGTCTCCGTAAACAAATGTAGTAGTTGCAGAGGCCATATAGTCAAGAATTACAACTTGAATAGAATATCAATATTCAAAGAAAACAAAAGATAATCAACAGTCCACCTGAGCTATAAAAAACCAAAAATCTGATAAAACTTAATTTATTTTCTCTCATCAACTTGTAAAGTCTACAAATATAAAACATACAATGCATTCACGCTCTCTACATCACAGGCAAACTTTTACTTTGCCCTCAAACTCCTTCACTTCTTCGAACAATTACCAAACTCAACATCCTCAACCTCCAACCTATCCTCAGGAAAAGGGCAAGCCTGCCCGTTCTCCGGCAACGCCGAGCACGGCGTCGGGCTCACCTTGCTTGACACCCCCTCTACCTCCGTACAGTTCCATATTGGCTTCTTCGACTTGATCACTTCTGCCGTAACATTTGACATACAAATCCCCTTAAACGGAGCTCCATCTATCCCCTCCAACTTCGCCGCCATCGTCACGTTCGTCGCCACAACGTCACTGTAACTGATCCCGGTGACCTCCGGTATCGCCTTCGGGTCCCAGCCATCGTCCGGGTGCTGCCCGTAGTTGCCTGTCATCCAGAACACCCACTTCATGGTGCTGAGATTCATGCGACGGACAAAGATATCCTTGATGTAGTTGCCACGGCCAACAGCGGTTTTGATGCGGACACCGGACTCGGAGTCAATAGCGGTGATGTCCTCAGCTCGTACGTCGCGGATGCCACCAGACATCTCGGAGCCGATGGCGATGACAGCGCTGCTGGGGGAGATGCAGGTGAGGCGACGAATAATGATGTGCTCGCTCGGGAGGCCAACCTTGATGCCGTACTCATCCCAGCCGCTCTTTATTGCAATGCAGTCGTCGCCGGAGATTATGAAGCAGTCCTCGATGCGGACTCCGGAGCATGAGTCTAAAGGTTTGACGGAAATATATGAAGGTTATGTCTTAAATATGAAGAATGGTTTATTGAGTTCTCAATCACTAGTATAGAGATGTTAATTGCGAATTCTACGTGTAAAGGGTTCGCCACTTATTGCCTCTAATACTTTTTTATTACCATTTATGTCATCATATGTATAAACTGAAAATCTCTCGATTATCTCACTGTTACATGGATGTCATAATGTGTGATGTGTTGGAGAGAGATCTTATAATATTTCAATTTGCATGTTGCAGATAGATCCCCTAATAGTTATTGAGAACCCTATACTAGATAAATAAAGAAAACTTATACTACTACAGATATAGACACCAGAGAACCAACTAGTTTTTGACTGTTGCATTAATTACAATATCTGCTGCCATTCATTCAAAAGAACCCGTGAATATTTCTGCATGCACTCAATTAAAGACTTATAACTAATTATTATCAATGTCTTTATATGCAATTTCCCGTTCTGCTGTCAATATTCTGTCTCGCATTTTCCCTATTTCCCTATCAAATTCCTCACTAAATATCGTGGTGATGAAATTTTTCTCATGTGTCTAACATATATAAATTCTTTTTCCTTGGTCTAAAGCAGGAAGAATTCAGTCTTTCCTTGTGTAAGGAACATCCTACAAATTTCCAATGCACTCTCTTTTCTATTACTAGGGAACAATATTATTTTGGAGGGAAAAAAAATGTCTGCACATAAATAAATCTCGGATAAGTACCTGGATCAATCCCGTCAGTATTTGGCGACTTAACCGGTGCAAGGATTGTCACACCTGAAACTACAACATTGCTGCACAAAATTCAAATTATCTCCATCAGAAACATGCATGAGATAAACCGAAGCTAGACAATACGTAAAAAAAATGTAGCGATAAACAATTTTGAGGAAATTTTTGCTTACGTGCAGTAAACCGGATGAATGTTCCATGAGGGAGAGTCTTTGAATGTAAGGTTTGATATGAGGACACGATCTGAATAAAGAATCTCGAGCAGGTACCCGCGAGTGTAGTCAAGCTTTTTCTGCTGGTATTTATCCCACCAGATTTTGCCCTGACCATTGATTGTTCCATTGTTTCCTGTAATGAGAGAAATATGAATTCAGTGTGGACTAATAAGAGTAAGCACTAGCCATATCCAACTCAAAACTATGATCAGGTACTTGGTTCTTGTTAATATCCAATATATCATCATAAAAATAACAAAGAATAACTTAAGGAATTACCGGTGATGATGACATCGGTAAGGTTGGATCCCATAATGAGGTTGCTGTATCTTCCACTAGTAGGCGAGTCTCTTCCTCTCCCATACGAAGGCAAGGGATCGATTAGAGGCCAATCATTTACGTCCTAAACCATGCAAGATTAAAAATCAAGCATCTGGTTATGGTGCACTCTTAAGATTTTCGACAACAATATGAAAAGAATACTACTAAAATCTGAGCGTTAAGGAATCACGGGTTAAGTGCTAATTGCATTGTTAATTTAGCATACTGGATTCCTATAAAAATGAGAGAAACTACTCATTGCTTTCTTAGAGCTTTGCTCATGGCATACTTGAGAGCCAGCCAATCTTTCACTATGGCACTGTAGATCAACAAAATTTCTGGACCAATATTTTGATCACCCCAGAAACAATAACTGTTACCAAAAGTACCGCAGGTAGAAGGCAAAAACTCACAAATCACAAGTAACGTTTGCTTCTTGTCGATAATATTAGATATCGTCGTATCCCCCCTCAAGTTAAGTAAAATTACCATGCAACAAATAGTATAGAGATACCGAAACTAAAAGCCTCAAATTTTAAGTTCAATAAATCATACCGGCAACCAATACACAGTACTATTTTATCTATGTGTGCTTCATAATTTTTGCCCCCCTAAGGCAAGTGTGGTTGACAAAAGCTACCATCAGTACAATTGCAAAACCTTTAAAAAACTAGAAATTAAAGCTTTCAAATAGTTGCACCCCAAGCTTAAGCACTGTTCATCATAAATAATTACCTAAATTTAATCATTGATCAATGATTGACACATATTGTACTTATGACCTCTTGTGTGCAAGCTCAATCATATGTTTTTTTCCTGGACATTGAAAGAATAAGTATTCCGGACTATGAAGACTCTTTTCTCTGTATATATGCGTCGACAAAAGTCAATTTTAGTTGGGCCATGACATGACATAGTAGTTGCTAACCGCCCTTCTCTAGTTTTCCACAAACAGAGCCCAGACGACTCAAAAGTCTCATGTCACCTATGGATAAATTAGTAGTCTAAGATTAGTCTATGTGCTGGGCCCTTAGCCCATTACATACGGGAATAAAATCATGCGGGGGTGGACCTTCTCTATAGAAAATCATGGAAGACAAATGTTGAGTGAAGTTTCCTCACATATTTTTCAAACAAATCTTGATCATTTATGTTTGATAGTCATTAGTGCAAGTATATAATGTTATATACGTCATCAACCTAATTTTTTTAAAACAAATTTTCGTTAAATCTTGTAAATGTGTCAATGATGTGGCAGACAAATTTATAATTTTCACTAACTTTTTTGTTGGTTGGACATCCTCTATGCCCACAAGATTTAACAAAAGTTTATAACAAAGGATCACACTGATGACTTCCAAACATAAAAGACCTGATTAGTATTTGATGAATACGTTAGAGATCTCCACTGAAGTTTTGCTAAAAATCATGTAACACGTGTTCAACTACTAATTTAAATAAGTACAAATAATATATAAAATCAATGCACATACTAAATCACATCACAAACAACAAAGCTCAAGGAAATCGCCAAATTTAAAATTGGTACTAAACTATATATAGACTTCTCCTTCATTTTTTTATGAATTTTTTACAGATGACTTTCTGTATGTATTTGGGTTTACTGGTAATAAATATGCGGATAATTTGTGAAATGAATTGACAAAAGTTAAAATGAGGGCTAAAAAATGTGACTAGCCGGTGGCGTCATCATTATGCATATCCTTATAGTCCGTTCAGCTAATGGGAGAAATACAGAGCCTATCAGAACCTCCTCCTAGAGGGGACGATCTTGAGCATAAAGAGAAAAACCTAAACTTTCTAAGCTAACTCTCTATCCACCCGTGAACTGACACACATTGTCCTATTCTAATTAAGTGGGTATGCTGAAAGAATTGATCCTAAAATGGGGGTTACATGAACAGGAGAGAGTTTGGGCGTGTTGGGGTCCTCGGATGTGGTCACTCGCGGTGAACGAGAAAGTTAAAGATGAGGTACAGGTATTATCACCGCACCATAACGCCTGCAGCGGAGCATGACCGTCAGTTTCTCAACGGTGGGACCACCAGATTCCCGTTTAGTTACACCAAACCCCACTGTTCACGTGCAGCATTAGGCCGTTACTTTTCTTCTCTCGTGTCTTTTTCTTCATTTCTTTTTTACATTTTCCTTTCTTTCGTGGCAAAAAAAAGTCCAAACGCTACGTGCCTATTCTATGAGTGAGAAGAATTCGCAGGCCTCAAGTCAAATCTTAGATATTGTCCGACTTTACTGAAGTAATTTAATAGAGAAGAAGGTGATTGGGTTTTATTTTATTTTATTTGATTATCATTTTTTGGCTCGGTTAGAGGGTAGTACTTAATCTTTTCTGTGTGTATTATTCATAGGATGTTGCTTCTGTACACCGAGAGTTTTTTTATTTTAAATTGTTATATAATTTAAAACAACTAAAATTAAGGAAGGATATTCTTGTCCTTCGTTATTTATTACAACTTCATTTTGTTTTCCTTTTATTTCTCTTTCAAAAGTGTTCACGTTCCTCTGTTTTCTCCGTATTTTTGCTCATTAAAAATGCGAGTTTAATTAATCAACATATTTTTCACTGAAAATTGGACATATCATACAAGTTAGAGTTTTCCAAAATTTAATTAGAAAATATAAAGATAAAATTATATGATAATTAATTATTTTTCAGAAAAAAGTATGATCATAAGGGAGATTGTAAACCTAAAACAATATACATAGGACAAGTCACACGGAAGTTCGAAAGGAAAAAAAGTGCATGGAAGATTAAAGGAGAAAAAAAATTAAGCTTGATAGAAGAATGTAAGATAAAATAAATAAAACAAGAATGGAACATAAAATAAAACAAGATATAAACAAGAGCGGAAAATACGCAGTAGAAAAATTAAAGCTAATGCTTAGTTGTATAACCGATATTATCTTCGTTCCCTCTTAATGATATTTATACTTCCTTTAATATCCCTGTTATTCTATCAAAATGTTCAACTTAATTACAATTTTAGGCGTGGACCTAATCCTTAATCTGCGGATGAGAGAGCTATTTTTTCGGTTAAAAATTACCAAATGTGCCATCGATAATTTTGGAGTATCGAAGCTGTTGCCTTATTCATATAGAAATGTTGGCTTATTCATATAGAAATAATTCAATTTATAGAGGCTTTCACCCAATCATCTCCACCACAAAATGTCTCCCTCCCATTGAATCAAGAGCTATTAACGGCCCAATTGTACTTCATTAAGGACTTATTAATTCTCTATTAACAGTCCACTTAATGACCATTGTTCTCTGAATTTTAACATATTGGTTTATTTGGTCAAATATTTCTAACATTTACTCTTCGCCAGATACACATTATACTATATTTTTCACTGCAAAGGTCACTTGATTAATTTTTAATTATCAGTTACGAAACATAGACTCACACCATTTAGATATAAAGGGTGTGTGAGGGTGAACTTTGGCTTCTTATAAAAACTTTAGACCCACACTCCTAAAATAAGAAGAATAACTATAGTCACGTACCTTTGATCCCAGTTTGGGTTCTAATTATCTCGTCAGAATTTTAATTGTAAATGGTCCCATATGCTATCATAATTGTCATTAACTATTTATAGACACTTTTGAGTTAATCTAAAGAGTAATGCAGGGATAAATAGTTAAATACAATAAAAGAAGTATCATCATAGTTACATTAAGATTGGATTATAACCACAGACAATGTTTAGGGCAATGATTAGCAAAACCCTAATTTTTATTATCTCTAGAATCACAATTCCTAGAATAATAAATTGCAGATAACTCCCCTCATTAATAATAATATATAGGTGCTAAGAAACTAACTGAAAAGGAATTAATTTTCTGAATTCCCTCTATGAATTATATATAAATCACAGTAATGATTTGTATACAGTCACCTTGACTCATAGCTTTACTATTTTTAGTAAATTAAAGAATGTCTATCATTGAATTAATCCTCAAATCAATTGATCTAACATTATAGATTTCCTTCCTTGATGCATTATTAGATTATCAGTCAGAAAAAAAAGAGATAAAGACCCAAAATTCCTATCTAAAGAATAATTCGGGTAAATAAATAAATAAATAAAAAGAGACCCACATTTTTAATCATGAACCCCCTCAAACAAACATTAGCTTAGTTTACTTAAAGAGGACTAAACCCAGCCCGTGAACTAGCAAAGACAAACACAAAGACAGAGTTAAGCATACCGTAGTTGGGGTGGCCAGAATCTCCGCATCACGATCCAAAAAGAGCGTGAAGTGACTGGTCAGATTAAACGGTCCCGTCACCCACTTACCGGCCGGTACGTATAACAAACCCCCGCCGTCGTCGGAGAACTTGCTCAGGTAACTGACCGCATCGTTGAACGCCTTGGTGTTGGAGGCGGCCCCATCCCCGACCCCACCGAACTCCGTCAAGTTCTTCACGTGGGCCCTACACCCTGCCTCCCGCGGGAAATCGAACTCGAGCTCTAACCCTCGCTCCCCGCTCCAACGCCGGTGGTGGGGTGCTTTGATTCTCGTGCACTCCGATGGGACTAAAACGGCAATCACCACCAGCGCCCATAAATATGTAATCTGCGATTGGTTTTCAATAAAGTTTAGATTAGAAAGAATTTTTAGTAAATTAATAAAAGATAATTGGGAATGGATTTTTAACTGTGAAAGGAGAAGAGCCCATTGGATTTCACGAGGAGGGACAGAGAGGGGATGGGTGAGGTTTATAAGGCCCGGTGACCAGATGAAGTTACTATTTTGCCCTTCGCTTTACCCTGAATGCATGAGAGGAATCGTTTGCAGGATGGGAATTTGGTGATGAGGAAGGAAGGCAAGCGAAGAAAGGGAAGGAAATAAACTTGGCGTGTTGCGAAGCGCCAGAGCGGGGGGTAATTGCGTGATTAATGCAATAAATAGAGGGAGTAAAGTGAAGGGATATTTGCTAAAATATTATGGAAGTAAATTATACAATTGATATGCTAAATATCTGTGAATAAATGCAAGAGATTTGCTAAAGTATCGGCACTTTGTGGTTCTTCGTTGATAGTTTTGTCAAAATCTCTAATAAATATAAATAGGAAAAATAAGTATATGGTTATAATTTATTTTGGTAAATAAACTATCAAGAGAGAGTGTAGTTGCCATATCCATCCACCTAATCATATTTGACATGGGTCTCACAATTCTATCTCTTGTATCTTATCTTGCTAAATTAGATGACATCTTATTTATAGTATTTTCATATAAATATATAACAAAGATTTTTTGTTTTCTTAGGGAAGATTTAAGAAGAGTATGTGATCTGAGCATTTAGAAACTTTCCATTTTCATAATAAGGGTTTTGGTAGTTATGAGACAACACTCATTTAGCAAAATGAGCCACCAAGTGATAGAAGTGTGAGGCTCATACATTTTGATATGACCTATAAGGTGGGCCTCATTATATTATTATATTTTGGTAATTTATTTAGCAAAATGAGTCGCAACATTATATCCACTATTTCCTTTTCATAAATCAGAACAGGGAAGACTACTTTAATTTCAATAGTCTATTGAGATTTGGATATTTGATATTCATTTTCAAACCTAATCATTAGCATGTCCTTAGAATTTGCGTTCATTTTCACTTTTTAGCTATGATAAATCATATCATGTTACTAAATAATTCTATAATTGATGATCATAATTAAAAAAAAGTAGTTCTCTTTACGCTTTTTGTATCGCCAAGAATATCTACCGAGTTATGAGTAAATCTGTTGAAGTTTATTAACAGCAAAAGGAATATATGGACTGGAGCAAACCATGGCAAACTAATGTGATTTTACGTCTAGAAATCTAATATATAAAACAAGCCATTACTAGGAAAGATTTATCCTTCATTAACTTATCCGCCAATTTTAAGGTTGAACTAGCGGCACGATATCAAATAACATGAAGTCAGATGTGGCGATGAGATAGCATAAGCTCTTAGCCCCGTGAGCAAAAGTTTTCTGCTTTGGGGGAGCAAAGGAGAGTGGAGTGGAGATGTGGAGTGTATTGTACGCAGAATATTCTACCCACTTTCGTCGTGCTTCAAGATGTATCTATACCTCCCGTGAAGCAACAATGGGCCACAACCATTTACATAAGGGTTCAGTGCGAGTTTAGCACATGTACGATAGCCCAGTTGCGACTATGTAGACCCCTTCAAGTTTATTTGTGCAGACTCTCCCTGTAGACTCTCTTAGGGGGGCGTTTGGTAGCTTGCAACCGGAGTGGTTGCAACTCCAGTTGCATGCAACTGGGTTAAATTTATCCAGTTGCAAACGTTTGTTTTGTTGCAATTGGGGGTTTATCCTCACCAAGAAGGGAAGTGAAATTTTCCGACTTTTTAAAAGCTAAAAAAAATTACCAACTGGGGGTTTATCCTCACCAATAGAACTCTAAGAAGTCAATTTGTCCCCTCAAAATTTTTTTGACTCAAGAATTCACTCGGGGGTCTATTTGCAACTAGGCGATAATAAGGGGGTAAGTTTGCAATCAACCATTTAATAAAGCCCAATCATTTCCTGCTCATCTTTTAGTCTGTATTCTATCTGTCTTTTGTGCTAATGTAATCTGAACCTCCAACCAAATAAAGGGATTGCAGCATGCGGATCGTGGGCTTGCACTTCCCTTCTTGGTGCTCAAAAAATCTTCTTGGTCGTTGGCCGGTGAAGATTGTGGTAGGCTTCAGTTTGTTTAATCTGTACTCACTCTGCACTGAACAGGAAATTATCCTATTGTGCTTATTATAATAAAAATTAACAATATCTTATGCAGGAGCCAAAGGTGAAAAAAGATAAGTATATTGTAGTAATTTTTTTCAATAACAAAATAGGTGCCAACTCAATGTATTAAATAGTTAAAAGTTTTTTTAAAAAATAAAATAACCCAGCCCGAAATCGAACTTATGATTGTGGGAGCCATATTGGAACCTCCCAGCCATCCGGATCATCCACGGTAGACTACTTAATAAGAGTTATAGTTCCTAACTTATTGTTGCAACAATATTATGATCCTTTCAACAAAAAAACTTTTTTTCTTTTAATTAAAATAGAAATAAATGTTTTAGAACTTATATCTTGTCCAGACCTATCATTCAATAAATATTTAATGGAATATATACGATATCCTTTCCTTGTACACAACTACGAACTAAATCATTAATTAGGTTTTGTTACTATAGGAAAAGCTAGAATGTCTCTGGTAAGCATCACCATATAATTATAGACAAAACTTGGCAGGCTTAATATTATTCAGATAAACCTAATTAATTATGGACAACTGCCTCCATTATCAGTCAATGGCAATCTGCTAACCACAAGTTTTTTTTACCTAAAACTTTAGAAAAAGACTAGATAGGAGAACATTCAAAATGGATAAAAGAGTGTTAGCTTTAAACCATCCGGATGGGCCTGAGTTGGGCTTGACAAATAAGTAAACGGCCCAATTATATGCTCAGCCTATACATAGCAGCTGTTCATTTGGAGAGGCCTTGCCCAAATCAGAGCCCAGAAGTTTCGGGACCCTTCTTCTTCATTCCACTGCCGTACAAACACAGCGAAGCCTACGCCCACCCGTTCCTTCCTTCTCTCTTCTCCTTCTAAAACTGGAAAAACCCTCAACAGACTTCACCGCAACAAAATAAAAAGCAGCAGGTACCTTTTATTCCCCACCTCCCCTCTCTTTTTCTTATTTCCATTTTTATTTGTTTGGATCTTTTTATTATTTCAATTATCTGTAATTGATATTTGGAGTGCGGAGTTTTCGTGAATTTAATGATGGGATTCTCCAAAATATGCTGCATAATTGTTAGTGTGAAATGTGCAAGATGAATTTCCTTTTATTAGTATTATTTTTTTTAGTGAGGGGCGACCCAAATTGTGTCATAATGAAACACATGAAAAAGAAAAAAAAATTAAATAAAAAAGAAAGGAAATTTGGTGATTAAGCATTTTACAACGAATGAGAATTTTGGTGAATTTAAAGATGGGATTCTCCAAAATATGCTTAATCTGTAGAGTTAAAGGCTGCACAGCTGGTGGGCAAATTGCAGATAACTGCCCTCATCTATACTATACATTCAGTAACAGTTAACACCTCTAGATTAATTTATTAGCATTTAGTACCACTCAGTTCATGAAGGGGAGGGGTGTTTTCTAAAATTTATTCTTCTACAAGTTGCAATCTGGGTTGTCGAGTGCTATTGAACGTATAGAAATATTTGTTTATGAGGATGCATGTACAAAAAGTTTAGACAATTTTGACAAGTTTGCAGTACCCACTTGTAAAACACTTAATTTAAAGGGTTTAATTTGTAAAACTGCATTGAAAGGTATTGTGTGCAGAAAAAGATTCATGGGTTCTAAGTTGGGTCATGCTAGGTAGACTGCAGAGTTGGTATTAAGTTTAATTTGGTGATAGTACCGGGGGTCTATTCGCAATTAATCCTAAATTTTGGCATACACATATAGTGCTCCTTGCAAAGAATCTAGTCATCGTCTAGATCAGGAACACTTTTGGATTGGGAGTGAATCCAACGAGATGAAAGGAATGAACCCAAGTCATATGACTCATATATGTTTGTAGAAGGATATCACCTGCATATATGTTCATGCATTCGCAGAACTTCGATGGTTGCACTTGAAACTGTTGTTATTACTGCTACATAGGAGGATGAAAGGGACCTAATGGGATAAATGAGAAAGAGAAGTAAAGTAGCAATATGATACTAAATAGAAAGTTTCTACTTACCAGCGGAATCAATTTGGTCAGCGCAAGAACCTACTTTCTCCTGATAGGCTATCGCATGCATTTGGCAGGAATTTAAGGGATGGCAAATGACCTTATGACAGTACTGTAACAAGCCTGGTGTTATTGTGGAATTGGTTAAGAGTAGCATCATAGTTTGGAGCTTATTGTCATTGACTTATCTCCTGTCTGTTCTGTTGATTTTGTTCAAAGGTTTGGGTGTACGGTGTACCACAATGAGTTTTTATGTCCACTATGGTGTTATATTTGTGACTATTACTCTCGGGTTAGGAAGTGTTGGGAACAGAGAAAATCGAATTACAAGATCCATGTAAGAATAGAAAAAAGGAACATGTAGAATAAATAAACAATTAATCAATTGCAGTAGAGCATCATGAACAACATGGTTCTACCATAACCCAGACCTATATTCACGAGCTAGACGGGAACTTTCCTTTACAATAGTGAGAATAGGCATCTAACGTACGGCGCAGATCTAATAAATGGAAAAAATACAAGGGCTATGACACTAACTTCGCACTCGAATCCACTTGTATAGACTTGTACGGACCAAATTCCGAGACCTTGATCTTGTGGTATGAAACTGTTAAACTGATCAACCTAAGCTCTAACTCAAATTCCAATATGACTTAAGTACAAATACAACCATAGATGGATTGAACCAACTTGATTCGAGTTGGCATGTCTCTTGCAATAACTCACCAAGAGAACGAAACAATTGTTGAGTCTGCTTGTGGTTATATATCCAAACTCAACAGGTTAACAACTCTCCTTTTGAGAAGTTGTGTGGCCTGGTTATTTTTTTAGAGCATCACAGGTTCGTGTAAGGAAATGTGTTTTTTTTTAGTGCTTTCCTCATGATATACAAAAAGTTCGTGAGTTCAGCAGCCATGTTAGCCTTTTTCCTGTTAGGGATACTTTTCCTTGAATATTACTTGATCTTGCAGCAAATATGCTAAAGGAACCTTATTTAAGATTCTATTTCTTCTCCTTCTGTAGCGAATTTGCTTTTCCTTAGTGCTTAGCAGAGAGGGAAGAGTGTGAAAAATAAGCCGTTCCAAATGACAATATTCAATTTGACACTAGTTTATATTTATCTATAATTGCAGACTTGCAGTTCTTCTTATGTGAGCTTTATAGGATGTAAGAACATAAACTTTATAGAGATTACCAGTAGTTGTTTCATGGTAGCATGATAGCAGACTGTAGTTTTTGACGGTCGGTAATGCTATGCACTGCAGCTACCTGTTCCTGATTACTTTCTTATAATGATTGTTTGAAAATTTTCATCTATACTTGTGGCTATCTACATGCTGTAACGATAAGAATCTGGCTACCAATATCTACTATCACATTCCAATATCTACTATCACATTTTCTCAATAATGGCTGCCACTGCTTTTAACTACTTTTGACCCTTTCAATTCCATGGTTAATTCTGTGCAATATTACAGCCAGATGAGAGCAGCCACCAAATTGCCTGTGAAGAATATTATGAAACAACTCTATTCTATGCGAAGTACAAAGAGTAATGTCAATCGACTCTTATCCTTTACTTTCTATTTTGCCCTTTTTAATTCTCACAATAGTTTACTAACAGCATCTTAAAACAGGACCCATGATGATCTCTGCTCCAAATAGGAACGATACTAAAAATGAACCAGGATCAATGCTCGTACCAGTGGACAACATCGGCTCTGTTGCAATCTTTGACAAACCAAAGCTTCCTCCAGTTCTCGGCCCCTTGGTTCTTCTGTCACTGCTGGAGATAGCCTCGAGTGGTGATGACCATGATAAGTAATTGGTATATAAATCAACTCTAAAGCTGCTGTAGATGTTGCCTTAATGGTTTCAGTATGTTTGTTAGATGTTAGGGGGCTCTTATCACATAAAGATCTGCAGCAACTTTTGCAATATGTTGAGCAAATAGCTTATTATTAGAGCTCCATAAGTCCACAGATGGGTATAGTACACTAGAAGTGGAAGTATGAAGGGCTCGATCAGTATCTTGTATGCTTTTATCAGAAAGTGTATCATTGCATGAGGTTTTTCCAAGAACCCTGCAATCCAAACAATGTCTGTTTAAGTAAGCAACAAAATAAACATGAGAGTTATCTTGTTGATGCATACACTTAGCCTGTTTTGGGAAGTTGTCAAAAATTGAGCTGATGATCTTGAGCAGTTCCTGAAATTTTGACGGCAAAAAATCACAAGGTCGTGGTGAAATGATAAATTGACGTTTCTTTTGATGCCTAAGCTATTATTTGATTGAGTTGCTTACCAGTACAAATTCACCTGGCTTTAGTGGTGATTCAAAATAAACAGTAGCTTTCCTGCAATTACATTGAACACGTTACAGTATTTGTTTGAAACAAAATTAAACCATGTCTATATTATGGCTGGTATGAGTTGGTGATATTAACTTGATGGCAAACTTTTCCTCCTCTTTTATGCAATCATAGAAGCTGCAGCCAGTGGCAAAGGGAATGCGCTTTTTCTGCCACTCTGCAAAAATGATCTCCGTCGATTTTACTTTCTGATATTTTGTATTATTTTGTATTGTCAATGAAATGTAGATATAAAATTATTGGAAATGAAGGATTTTGTCAATTACCTAAATGCCATAGGACTGCGATGCCTAACCCACCACCTTCATAAACCCTATCGACAATGAATTTTACATCCTTGCCCATGGCTTCTGTTAGATCCCTGAGAAAATGATGTACTTCCTGCAATCACATAAAATTTACTTTGTAGTGCAGATTGTATAATTAAAGCACAGAAACTACCAGCTATAAAGAAGAAAACAGATCACCTTTCCTTTGAATGGTTTTGAAAATGCCATATCTTGAAATATACAGTCATCAGCAATGAGCTCATGCAATCTGTGGCGGTTCTTATCATTGAGGGATGAGTAGAAATCATCAGCTACAAGTTCAAGAGGAGAAAGGGGGACGGAATGTGAGTAGCGGTGGGGCTCCTCTCGTCCGTTAGATTTTCCAGCACAAAGTGTTCTGAATGATGTCTCTTTCAACTGGATGGTTACTTGATTTTGTCGAGGTTGATATCTCAATGTGTTGAGCTTTGGACCGAAGAATGGACTGTTCGATCTCCTTATATGAAGTCGAAGGTTCATTGATGAAGGAAGGAGGGAAGCCATGGTAGCCAAAGTGAAAGTTTGATAAGTTTGTGTTTGTGTTTTCCTTCTATAAAGGTGGTGGGTGAAGAGGGAGGAGAGGGGATAGGGCAAGGGATAAAGAGTGATAGCAGTGCTTTTCTTAGTAGAAGGTTTAAGAATATAAAAACTTTTCATACAAGTTTCTTGTGTGAGGAATGTACGGTTGCTCTATAAGCAAGAATATGGGCAGTATTTGTTATCCCAGGTTGAGTAAAAAACATAAGGCTACTCTAGCGCTCCTTGAACCGTTTTAGTAGATCAGGGCTTTATGACTTTCAATTACATAACCAAATTCAAAATGATGGTGTGATGTTGATTTTAATAACAAGGAATAAGGGAATCCATGTTTTGGGCTTAATTAAAAAGGGTTTCAAGGATCAGGCTTTTTGGGAATAAGATTCAATTAAGAAGAGGAGACGACGGAGAGAGCAATAGAACGGCTTGAAAAATGGGAACAAGATTTAGCTCTCTTATTATTGATTTGATTGAAAGAGAGAAATAGAGGGAAGGAAGTCGTTGAGGGGAAGCACGGAGATGGCGCTTTAACCAGAGGCTCCTTCCTGTAGTCTCAAGATTACGGTTAAAAAGAGGAGTTTTCTCGGTTGAGTAACGTTCTTCCGATTACCATATACATAACAATGTGACTGTGATAAGTCAGATTTTATTTATTACTTTTCCAACATGGACCCAAAAATTAACATCTCAAAATTTTCTAATATATTAACTACTGCTTCAATTGCCAAATCTACATGACCCTTCAAACCGGTCTTTTGCGTGTAAAATTATTTGATGAATGAGTGCTAGTTACTGTTTCTTCTGTGTTTCCCATTTCTTTTGCTTTTACAGATTTCTGTTCAGGCAAGCAAAGACATAAATTGTAGGTTCATGCCAGTTTTGGCTCAAATCCACCAGCCACACCCGATTCTTTGAACGATTCTAACAGAAGCGATTGCCTCACTTGAAAATTTCATTACATAAAAGACTGTAAAATGGACTTTTGAAACTTCTTTACCAAACAATGGCATCGCTGTAACAACAAAAGCTAACAAAGAATGGTATTACATTGAATGAGTAGTACAAATCTAACTCTTACGTTTTGTATCACTGATGCTCTGTGCTTTTGGTCTCTTATTTAAAGGACTAGCATTCAGGTTATGAGTGCTGACTCGAGCAAGCGCACTCGTTATTGACTGCAATGCAAAGGCTGCGATCCTAAACTTGATGAGCCCTCGTTTCGGTATAAGTCTCCTGCTGCTGAATCCTTGCTCCTTGATGGCTGCTGAGGGATTGGCAGAGACTTTGCTGCTCATGGTAGCAGTTGGAGGAGGAGGTAAGCAAAGTTTTCGAAGAGAGGAGAAGATAGCTACTCTTGGTTTCTTGTGTGTAGTTGGTTGAATCTGCTTCAGGCCCTCTACTGTATTTATAGACGAGACTACTCCCATAAATAATATTGTAGAGCTGGCATTTGGGGCTATAGCTGAGGGGAGCTTGGTTTGCTGGTTGGGGGCAAAAGATTTGACTTGCTGCTGTTTTTTGAACATCAAGAACAACTCAATTATTCACCTTTTTGTTTGTTTTTGTATAATGTACTGAATACAACTCATTTTTGTGATGTTTATAGGTATACAATCCATGTGTTAGGTGCTTGCCCATTGTATGAGACTGGGATGAGATGCATGTGCCTGTTTCCATGCAGGTGTGCTTCTGTAGGTAATGACAATATAATAATATCTAGTCTTACATTCTGGAAGCAAGAAGGAAACATAGTACTGATTATAGTACCCATAGATATAAATTAAATTGGCAGAATCAAAGGGACGCATTATATTTTTGGGGCTTATGACTGCAAGAATCATAGAAGCATCGAACTGAATTATAATGTATTTAAATTTGATTTTGTTTATAGCCTTCAAAATACGGATTTAATATGGAACTTTGCTTCCAGGTTCGAAGATATATTTTTATTTTATTTTAAACATTCTAGTTGCTTACAAATTATTTTATTACATAGTTCTTTCTGTCTCACTAAAAAATCTGGTTCTGTTTACAAAATGTAGATAATGTTGCCATCCGATATTTGATTAAAAGTTTGATTTCAGAATCATCCATTTTACACTTCATGTTATGAGATAGAGTTTAGGAGTAGGTTTATATATGTACTAAACTAGTAACTAATAGCAAGTTTAGCAGATACACCTCCTGCACTATGAGAGTATAGACACTTGTACCACAGAAAATTTTTTAACAAGAATTTACACCAGAGATGTCATATAGAAATCACCTGACGATAAATTATCCCTTTCTTTAGTTTAACTGGAAAAAAAAAGACATTTCACATCTAAATTGGGACCAAAATAACTTAAGAGTGTTTGATTTTGCAGACATAGGAAAATCAAATACTTGAATTGACAAAAATTCAACCCTTAATATATAATAGCAAATCAAATACTTGAATTGACAAAAATACTATAGAGTGTTTGATTATGCTGACATCGCCAGATAAATAGAGTTTGAATATATAGTTAACATTAATAATTAGTATACTATTTAGATAATTGTTCGGTGAATTTCATCTCCTGCACAGTGTCAATGTTGGTAGCAGACTACTGCCTTTCTAAGGTGAACTGGACTAAAAACTGAATATTTCAATTGATACAATGCCTACAGAAAGAAGGGGGGAAAAAAATCATCTCCCACGGCTATTGAATCGATCTGTATTATCTCTGGTTTCTTTGGAATCAAATCTGCAATGAATTTGTTGAAGACACACAAATGAATCACAAAGACATGAGAAATAATGCATTATTGACATAGTGGTTATATCCCACAAACAAAATGTTCATCAAAAATCTGCATCAAACAATTTTCTCCATATACAATCTCACCTTTACATCCGCTCTCTATGTATTAACACACACACCCTAAGCATTCATTTCTCCGATCAAATTTTGTGTGCTAACTCTACTAAACGCAGTGGCGATGGAGCTCACAGCAATGGCAGCAATCCGATACTTAATCCATCCTCTCTTTGGTATCGGCCTCTTCCTCCCGAATCCCAGGCCTCTTAATGCACTTGTGATAGCACCACTAACCTTGTTGTAGCTCATTTTTTCTGATACTATGATCTTTGCTTCTGCCTTCTCTTAGAATCTAGTCCTAGCTATTTATAGGACCTCTTTCTCTTCAACTAAAATTAGCCGCCAAAATGAGAAGGTGAAGAAAGTTCGAACCATGGGAACACGTCAGGATCTAGTTAATTAAAGGTCAGAAATAACTAAAACTTTGACTTGGCTTAAGGATTAGGCTGTTGAGGTCCCAATTTTTGTCTTGTTAATAATTATTTGGTTCTCGAAAGTATCGAGTACATTTTATTGACCCGACTGCTGGGGGACGTTTGTAGATGAGTTGGAGGCTGGGGCAGGTTCCTGAGGGGTTCAGAACAGAACAAGGATGGATCTAATGATGGGGGTTGTTATGTCTGTTGTTAGTGGATGTTGGCTGCTTACATATTATAAGATTATTGGATAACTGTGAGGTTATTGTCATACTTCATTTGGAGGTTGGTTCCAACTTTTGGCGGATTCTGTAACTGCGACGCTGATGCCTGATGTAGATCGGGACCGTTTGATCTGAACTTATGTTTTCGATGACTAATGGGGGTAATAAATGACTTACCATCATCTCTCATGAGTTCCGAGTGGCAATCAGAAATGAAGAGTTAAAAAGGTGGGAGATTATAATCTCTTTTCATTTCTGTTAGAATTAATATAAAATTAAGTAACTAACTCTCAATTCTCATTACAACTTCGGAGTTTTGGAGTAATGTTTAGAGGACTTTAGGATTGTATCAGAGCAAGCCAGGTTCAAATCACTTAAGCCACGAATTTAAAGCGGATTTTCTAAAATTGACATTGCTATGTGAGTTCAGGTTTCGACATTCAAATCCCACCGGTCATAAATTTAAATCGGATTTTCTAAAAATCGACAGCGCTGGGTGAATCCAGGTTTTGGCATATAAAAAAGGTCGCTTAACCTGCGAGGACATATTAGAACTAATATAAAACTATAACTCTCAACACCTCCAAATCTTATTTGGCCTTTTAAGAATTTCCAATTCTTATTTGGACGATAAAAAGTCAAAATACGAAAAGCTGAGATGACAGCGAACGAGACGTTCATGCTCTTATATATCATGTTTGAGTGCCATGGAACATGAACAATAATATTTGGACATGTTAAGCATGAGTGGTTGTTTGACATACTATCTGTCCAGACGTTTGGAGATGTCTCTCTATTCACTTCTTGCCCATTGGCTAAAAATGCAAATATGATAGTGCCCACTTTCAAATCATTTTCCAATAACTTTCTAATTGTAAAATGGGGGGTGTAACCACTTTAATTTCTGACCCACATAGGATTAACTTGAATCCAACATCAAATTTCTACTTCTGGCCAGTCTCGTGTTGAAAAGTCTTAAGATGTCTCTAAAGAAGTCCTAAAATGTCTCTGAATTAGTTCTTAGAAACCCGAGAGTTGATGCTTCTTCTACAAATTGCTAGACGCCTCTGCAGACGTCCCCGAATCCTTGTATTGATACCTAAAGGCGTCAAGTTCTGTTCGATTTGAAATTCTTTCCACACAAGAGAGCATGAACATGCAAAAGCATGAGAGAGCAAAATTGTTTATTAGGCCAAACATGATATTATGTTTGCTACGAGAGTTGAGGGTAGATTTCACAGTTACATCTATGTGTGATAATGGACTAATCTAAAGATCATTGCATGATTAGAACCAACAAGGAAGCAGTTGGCATACATAATTTGTATTAGGGAAAAATTATGCCCGTTGGTTCACTAATTGCTGTCTGCTGTTTTGCTATGATGAAGATTATGTCTGTTGTACTTAGGAAATACCTTTTACATAGACGGTTGTTTTAGTAAACATGCGCTCCATGATTGACCGTGAGTTTTAAAACCAAACCTTGTTTAAATAGAAAAACATATGTAATGAAGTTAGTTATGTCCGTTTTGTTATCATATTAATTGCTAAGCAAATTGAGATGGATACATCCTTCTATAGTCCATTTTTTCGGATTGGGATCCTCTACTCATTAATAGTGTTTCCTAATATTTGCTAATGCATCTCCACCTTTGATTTTGTGGACAAGTACAAAGTGAAAGGTGGAGCCCACAAAATGAAAGGTGGAGATGCGTTAGCAAATATTAGGAAACACTATTGATAAGTAGAGGATCTCAAATCCGTTTTTTCACACTCAACAGAGTGGAATGGGCTAGGCCATAAAGCGTAGCGTTAGTAACCAATAAAGCCGAATATGAAGAGGCTCCGCTGAGGGAGCCCAAATTTTTATTAGATCCAAACTGGACAAGCCCAAAGTACACCTTCCCCGTATTAGGGCATGATATGTAGACTAGGGCGGAAAAATAAAATAAAAGAAAAAAAAAAGTAAAGGAAAGGAAAAGAAAATAATATTGCAGTATGTGGATCTAGAGTGAATGAGAAAGAACAGAGGAAATCACCCTCAAATCTTTAAAGTCTCAGCTTCCCTGCTTACTGTTTTGCAACAATTTGAACTAATGTGAAGTAATTTTGATTTATAACTTTCTTTATAATTCTGTTTTGCTAAACTTGTTCTATACTTTGTATTTTATGAATAATTGGCGATTATACTCTGTGACAGAAGGATCTAATTTGAAGGTGCAGATCATATTATAGTGTAATGTAAATCCCTGAGTAATTTCTATAACCTTATATTTGAGTCATGAAGTTTGAATTAGAAAAATACCATATTCATAGTTGAAAAGTCACAATAATACCTTCTTATTGTTGGACTTTTCCGTATGTGGGCTTATATTATTTGTCGGTTTTGTTTTATAAAATAAGGCTAGGTTTATTTGATCAGTTTTGAGACTTCCGGAATCGCCATACAATTGAGCCAATAGGATTTTGGATCCTATTATACTGTTAAGTATGGGCTGAATAGTATGGACCAAAGATATAATTAGCTAGTATGATGGATGGACTAATTATAATCTATATCTATCTATCTATACTACTTATAAAGAGAACACCTATGTCAAAACTTTTAATTTCCTTTTACCCTCTTAATTTTTGATAATTCATAATTATACTGTTATTTATGTAACTAATGATCCATTACCTCTTATTAACTATGCACCCTTCATATTCCCAAAATATTTAGTCATTCACTAGAATATATTAATAATTTATAATAAAAATAAAATTTAGAGATATTATAATTTATTATAAAGAATTATTAATTATAATAAAAATAGTAATAATAATTATTTAATAAATTATGGTACATAATTATAACTATTAACAATAGTATAAATAAAGTCAATATAATATTAAATACAAAACATCCACGTGCAGTGCGTGGATGTATAAAATATTTATACATACTTTATTAAAATAATATAATATTAAATAAAAAACATTCGCGTGTAATGCACGTGCATTATACTAGTTCTATATAAACAAGGATATGTCCGAATTATGCCCATCCATGTTGAAGGTCTTTGCCCCATTGAGAAGTGCAATCGTAGTCAACAAGTTGAAAACCTTAACCGCCGTCTTTCTTCCAGAAAACTAAAGTTTGCATCTTTGATATTCCACTGTCGTCACGGATCCTGAACGTCTCCATGGATCCCAAATTGGGTTCCTTTTCTTTCTAAACCCATATGTTAAACTTATTGGTGTTCTATGTATTATGCATGATTCTTAGGCTATGTACATGCATAGATCAATTTTCTACATGTGGTATCAGAGCTATCATGCATAATCTTAGGATCCATTTTGATTAGGGTTTATTAAAATTATTGATGCAACTATCATGAATAGTTATCTGAATCCATGTGATCACATATAGTTTCAGATAGACATTGCTTATGTATACGCATGAATACGCACTTGCATGATCTGTGATGTTCGACTTAATTTTGGAAGTTGAAAACCCTAGCAGCTGTCTTTCTTCCAGAAAACTAAAGTTTGCATCTTTGATATTCCACTATCGACACGGATCGTGGACATCTCCATGGATCCCAAATTGGGTTCCTTTTCTTTCTAAACTCATGTGTTAAACTAATTCGAGTTCTATGTATTATGCATGATTCTTAGGCTATGTATATGCATAGATACAATTTTCTACATGTGGTATCAGAGCTATCATGCATAATCTTAGGATCCATTTTGATAAGGGTTTATTAAAATTATTGATGCAACTATCATGAATAGTTCTCTGAATCCATGCAATCACATATAGTTTCAGATATACATTGCTTATGTATACGCATGAATGCACACTTGCATGATCTGTGATGTTCGACTTAATTTTGGATTAGATCCTATTTATGTACTTACATTGTATATTATTACGGCCCGCTGCGAGATCTTCTGAGCATGCGATTGTTTACAGCAACGGATTCTTCAATTTTTGAGAATAACTAAAAATCAATTCTATGCGAACCAGTAAACTAAAGTTCTTATTTAACAATGTGAAAGCATAATCAAAGTGACTATTGGAGATGCCATAAAGCTCACTAAGTGTAAGTCATGTTGTGAGGTGCTACTTAAAGAGACAGAGCCATTGTCCATAAAGTTAGGTTACACCATATATTCTTTCAACTTACACGCATGTTTGGCAACCGGAAAGTAAAATTTAAGTGAAAGTACTTTTTCGCGAAGGTACTTTCCCCTTACTTTTCATTTGCAAAATTTGTTTGGAGGATGGAAAGTAAAAAAATGGAAAGTTGAGGTGGCGACTGACGTGACATCTGAAATTGCCCTAGAGGGGGGTGAATAGGGCAATATGCTAATCTAATCCGAATTAATGCCAAATTAAAACTAATTAATAAATATATATCCTAGCAAGTATGATATACAAAGAATAATATGCAAGGATATGTAATATACACAAAGAGTAAACAAAAGTAAACAAGTGTAAATAAGATAGGGAAATAAAACAAATGAGAGCAAGGCAATAAAGATGAACAAGATGAATGCGCCAAGCAAACTTCAAACACAATAATATGTTCACGAGGTTCGGTCAACCCACGACCTCGTCCCGCTCCTCACCTCGAGGAGATCTTCACTATATCAACCGGTTTTCTACGCCACCAATAACGCTTACACCACACTATCTCGGTTTCTAGCTCACCGAAAACTTTACAATCACTCACAATGTACTTACACTAACTACCACCTCAAGTGTTGGTCTCTAGTCCGTGTCTCCCTCAAGTGCTCGGATTTACCACCTCTCCCTAGGGCTTTACTATCGACGCCACTCCTCTTGGGACAACCCGTCTCTCACCACACACTCCTCTCTGTACTAGTGTAATACAATGTGATCTCACAATTAAAGCTCACAAATACAAATGTTTATTCTCTATGGATGAGAACTCAATTAAGCACAACTCAATGTTACAAACTCTCACAACCCCAATATACTATGTATGAAAATACTATAAGCTCAAGTGGGTGTGTGTAACAATGAGATTTAATCAAAACTAAACTCAAATAAATTCTAGCTTATGGAAATGAAAATCAAACATATAAATCGCTAGATATGAGTTTAGAAAAACTTCTCTAGATGACAAGAGAGAAGGAGAAGAGTTGAATGCTCAAACACCAAAGGATGATCTCCTCAAGCTCTTGTGAAAGTTTCTTCACAAACTAAACAAACACTTAAACTCTTCAAAACGTGTTTAAAACCTTCTTAATTCTAACTGAAATAAATGAGGTCATGGGGTATATATAGGATGAAGAGACAAAGCCTAAAACACCAGAAAATCCAAGTAAAAATTCTCAAAAATAAAAACTAGCCGTTACTAGTTATAGGCTGAAAAGACCAAAATACCCCAAAATCCAGCATTTGGAAATTTGTATATCTGGTTTTGTAAAATCAATTAAAAATAGTAAATCAACTCCAAAAATCATAAAATTTTGAGAGAAGTTTATAAACATGTATATGAACATGTTAGAAAAGAATTTATAAAATATCACTTCCCATTTGTGATAAATAATTGTTTCAAGACAGATATTTCAGATTCTGAAAAACTGCTAAAATGCTTGACATTGTAAAATCAATTTGACATAGTAAATCAACTCCAAATATTATGAAATATTTAGGGAAGGTTATAAAGATATAGATAAACATGTTAAAAAATAATTTCTGAAATATCACTTCCCATTTGTGAGAAATAATTATTTGAACACAGATAAACAGTTTCTAAAAACTGCTGAAAACTTCTTTTGTAAACTTAATTGAAAATAACAAAACAACTCCAAAATTAGTAAAATTGAGAAAATGTTTGTATATATAAAGATAAACATGTAAACAAAGAAATTTTTAAATTGCATTTTCCAATTGTTAAAACTCATCTGTTTTGTAAAATCATGAAAAATAATGATATGTGAAAAGCATGATTTTGAACATGAACAAGTATTGAGATCTTGTGATTTGGTTTATGGACTTTATATAAAATATAAATTAATGTGCTAAAGTCAATGAACCATGAATACAATAAATTCTCAATTTTAACTTGTTTTGCAATAGAAACCAAAAGTGTGTATGCATGTTCATGCATGTTTGAAAATATATAAACTTGAGATTTTTTCAAACACGTTTTGAAACACTTTCCAATGGATTTATAAACTTGAGAAAAGATATAAAAACATGTTGTTAAGTCTATAATCCAAAATGGTGATAAATCAAAATAAATGTGTGTGTGTATGAATCTTGAGCTCTAAGTATAAACACACAAGGTATAAACATCTAAACTAATGTACCCAAGCTTGAGATCTTCAATAAGCTTATATTGGTTGCGGATGAAGCTTGATCTTGAATTGCATTGCTTCACTCCACTATTCCTCCCATCCTCCAATGGATATGATCGTGTAGGCGCAAGTCCATCCATCCTCCAACACCTTGTTTGCCTAGAATAAACATGAAAACACAAACACTAGACAAACAAGATTAGTTATAAATTGTTTGTTAGAACATCATCAAAACCAAGGAACTAACAACATCCACTCTCTATTTTTATTTATTGAATTTTTTTTCATATTTATGTTGATTTTCTTTCTCCGATATTTTCTTTTGATGGAACAACTACCAACCATTCTGAATCCTAGACCAACCAGTAATCAACATAAACTAACTTAAAAGCATGTTATGCATATGCTTTGTGTCATAATAGTTCGCAATCTATCGTTAAAAGTAAAGATCAAATAAATAGGAGTAATAAACATACTCACAAAATAAAACTTTACTCGAATTAAACATTGAACACAACCAACCTGAAGCCTGTGGCATGCACAACTTGGCTCAAAGGAAAACGTTGAGTGTTGGTAGTAAAGTGATTGCATCCTCGACTTTCATAATATGATACAAGGTGTTAGATCGTTGATTTGTGCAACTTAATTCAATTGAAATAAATAGATAAAACCAATGGATATGAAAAATGGAGAGGATATTAAAAATAATTAAAAATTAACTTCTCTTTCCTCTCTCTACACATTCTATCCACTTTCTCCATTTTTTTAAAAGAAAGTGAAATGGACTAAAAAGCTGACGTGACACGTTTCACTTTCCAATTACTTTCCAGTCACTTTTCAAGCGTCAAATATGAAAAAAAAGAAAGAAAGTGAAGTTAGTTTCTAATTTATGTTTCACTTTCCATAGGGTGTCAGCCAGCTCTGGCCTAGTCGTGGCTAGCTCGAACCTGTGTCCCGGCCTGATCTCAGGCTCACTGGTTTTAATTTTTTAATTAAAAAATGTGTTTTTAACAAAAAAATCAATAAAAATTAGATTTTTGTAAATTTTTGGCTTAAAAATTTTGAATTGTTGTAAATTTTTGTAAAAATCACTAAGAACTTTTGTAAAAAAGATTTAACTTATAAGTATTATAAGTATATAAGTATATACTTACAAATAAGTATATAATTATAGTTATATATAAGTATATACTTACCAGTTGCCAAACACGCTTAATGAGAATCTTGATGTGGGAGGTCTTGATAATTTTGTTGGATTGTAGTTGCCAAAGCGACCTATTCAACTAGCGTATCAAACCGCCCCCACATGTTAGAGATGCCTCATATCTAAGTAAATATGTTTTTTTGGCTAAATGTGATAAATATATTTAAGTATTAGTGGTAATATATATATATATATATATATATATATATATATATATATATATATATATATATATATATATATATATATATATATATATATATATATATATATATATATATATATATATATATATATATATATATATATATATATATATATATATATATATATATAGAGCAAGGATCCTATAAACTTAAGTTGATAGGGAATAGTCATCCACCAATTTTTCTAACCATTGATATAGCCTTGGGATCCGTGAAAGATATGAAGCTCATCTTTGAGATTTATGTACCTCTTGATTTCACCTATCCCAAGACAACATCAATGGATAGAAAAGTTGGTAGATGACTATTCCCTATCAACTTAAGTTTATAAGAGATTTACTCTCTCTCTCTCTATATATATATATATATATATATATATATATATATATATATATATATATATATATATATATATATATATATATATATATATATATATATATATATATATATATATATATATATATATATATATATAGAGCAAGGATCCTATAAACTTAAGTTGATAGGGAGGAGTGTCCATCAACTTTTATATCCATTGATCTTGCCTTGAGATCATTGAAATCAAGATGCACACAAATCTCAAAGTGGGCTTTGTATCTTTCACGGATCCCAAGGCAACATCAATGGATAGAAAAGTTGGTAGATGACTATTCCCTATCAACTTAAGTTTATAAGAGATTTACTCTCTCTCTCTCTCTCTCTCTATATATATATATATATATATATATATATATATATATATATATATATATATATAGCAAATCTTCTATAAACTTAAGTTTATAGGGAATAGTCATACCAACTTTTCTATCCATTGATGTTGCCTTGTGATCCATGAAAGATATGAAGCCCATCTTTGAGATTTGTGTACCTCTTGATTTCACCTATCCCAAGACAACATCAATGGTTATAAAATTCGGTGGACACTATCTCCTATCAACTTAAGTTTATAAGAGATTTACTCTCTCTCTCTCTATATATATATATATATATATATATATATATATATATATATATATATATATATATATATATATATATATATATATATATATATATATATATATATATATATATAGAGCAAGGATCCTATAAACTTAAGTTTATAAGAGATTTACTCTCTCTCTCTCTCTCTATATATATATATATAGTAAAGCTCCTATAAATTTAAGTGGATAGGAGCACTTGTCCACCAAACTTTTATCCATTCATTATGCTTTGAGATTTGTGCATCTCTTGATGACACAAATCTAAAGGCAACATCAATGGATAGAAAAGTTGGTAGATGACTATTCCCTATCAACTTAAGTTTATAAGAGATTTACTCTCTCTCTCTCTATATATATATATATATATATATATATATATATATATATATATATATATATATATAGTAAAGCTCCTATAAACTTAAGTTTATAGGGAATAGTCATACCAACTTTTCTATCCATTGATGTTGCCTTGTGATCCATGAAAGATATGAAGCCCATCTTTGAGATTTGTGCATCTCTTGATGACACAAATCTAAAGGCAACATCAATGGATAGAAAAGTTGGTGAATGACTATTCCCTATCAACTTAAGTTTATAGGAGCCTTGCTCTCTCTCTCTCTCTCTCTCTCTATATATATATATATATATATATATATATATATATATATATATATAGCAAATCTTCTATAAACTTAAGTTTATAGGAATAGTCATACCAACTTTTCTATCCATTGATGTTGCCTTGTGATCCATGAAAGATATGAAGCCCATTTTGAGATTTGTGCATCTCTTGATGACACAAATCTAAAGGCAACATCAATGGATAAAACAGTTCGTGTATACTATTCCCTATAAACTTAAGTTTATAAGAGATTTACTCTCTCTCTCTCTATATATATATATAGTAAAGCTCCTATAAATTTAAGTGGATAGGAGCACTTGTCCACCAACTTTTATCCATTCATTATGCTTTGAGATTTGTGTTACACATCAATGCTATCTTTGAGATTTGTGCCTTTATTTGTATTATATGCTAGCACAAATCTCAATACAAAATCAATAGATAAAAAGTTGGTGGACAAAGGGCTTCTATCCACTTAAGTTTATAGGAGCTTTACTATATATATATATATATATATATATATATATATATATATATATATATATATATATATATATATATATATATATATATATATATATATATATATATATATATAGAGCAAGGATCCTATAAACTTAAGTTGATAGGGAGGAGTGTCCACCAACTTTTATATTTATTGATCTTGCCGTGAGATCCGTGAAATCAAGATGCACACAAATCTCAAATTGGGCTTTATATCTTTCACGGATCCCAAGGCAACATTAATGGATAGAAAAGTTGGTGAATGACTATTCCTATCAACTTAAGTTTATAGGAGCTTTACTATATATATATATATATATATATATATATATATATATATATATATATATATATATATATATATATATATATATATATATATATATATATATATATATATATATATATATATATATATATATATATATATATATATGGGAGTAAGGAATATGAGGTGGCGACTCATTTAGTAAAATGAGCTTCCATTCACAAACATCATACCCCACACTCAATTGATGTGACCACTAAGTGGGTCTAAACACTATACATATTAGTGGGTAGCTCATTTTACTAAATGAGATGGCAGCTCATATATATATAGTTGAGATTTGATTGGTGTAAGTGGTTTATTGATGTAGGACGCTTAACGGATTATTTCATGGAGGAGTGGGACAATCACGAGCCAAACGCCGATTCATACGTATTATTGACTTCCGCAAAGAAATAATTATATCTTCTAATCCGAAAGGTGAATTCTGACATATTATATATGTAAATCGCCTATCTTGACGAGACGGAACCAACCAGATTGTCAGATTTTTAAAATCTCATCAGTAATACCCAGTTTTAGCTGAAATCCAAAAATAATCAGCCTTTAGTTTATTTTTAGTAATAAAGTTAGAGTCAATTTAGATTAGGAAACAAAATTAATTTTAATTTAATTAGGACTGATTTGTTTTCTATATTATAGGAGTCTTTTAGGTAGGATTTGATAATTTCTATTTATTTATAATTCTAATCTTAGTAGGAGTCTATTTTATTTTTCTATTTAAGAAGAGTCATGTAACCCTAGAATCAATATATCTTTTCATCAATAAATTTTCATTTATTATATTTTCTTCGTGGATTCGAAGCTTTTCATGGATTCGGAGATTAACCCTCGGTGGATTTCGAGATTTTAACTTCCGCGCTGCGTTAATTGATATCAGAGCCTTGTTCCTCCGATCCGATGGCAGATGGTGAAGCCCCTTTTTCTCAAACTGAGTTTGATGAGTTGAAGACCGATGTTACTTAGATTAAGACTATCATAGATCGACTTGCATCGGTAGTGGAGCGTCTAAACACGGCAGGAGTTCAAAATCGCGTTGATGGTCGCCGACGACGTGATCCGACTCCACATGATGAATTCAACAGCGACAATGACTACTATGAAATCCCATGCCGCAGTGCTGATCGCAGAGACCGCCGACAATGGGATAATTATGATGCTGAAGGATTCAAGATGAAGATGGATCTGCCATCTTTTAACGGGCAACTTCATATTGAAGAATTTCTTGATAGGGTTGCAGAGGTGGAGAGATTTTTCGAGTATATGGAGATCCCAGATGAACGGCAAGTTAAGTTGGTAGCTTACCGACTTAAGGGTGGAGCATCTGCTTGGTGGGAATCAGTATGCATGATCGATCTCGTCAAGAAAAGCCGAAAGTCAATAAGTGGGAGAAGATGAAGAAGTTATTAAAAGCTCGTTTCCTTCCTACTTATTATTATATGTTCAATCGATATCCGAGTGCAGATTCTAACTATGATCAATCAGAGATTAAACAAGCACAATCTATCCCTAAGCAAGATCTTGGAGTTATGAAGAGGACTCAAGAAGCAACAAAGAGAGAAGAACCATTTTAGAAGCACAATATCTTTCGCACAAGATGTACTGTGATGCAGAAGGTTTGTGATGTTATCATTGACAGTCGCAGTAGTAAGAATCTTGTCTCTCGGCGTATGGTGAATAAGTTAGGTTTGAAGATAGAGAAACACTCATCTCCCCACAAGATCGACTGGATGCATCAGGACAATGATGTGCAGAACGATGAGATGTGCCGGGTACCTTTTTTTGTTGGCCGCAACTATTTTGATGAGGTATTGTGTGATGTGGTCGAGATGGATACTTGTTATATGCTTTTAGGTAGACCATGGCAGTTTGATGTTGGTGCCACCCACAAGCGCAGAGACAATGTTTATATCTTCAAGAAGGATGGACGTCGAATTATACTCATGCCTCTTACAGAAAAGGAGCCATCCAAAATAGAGACTACTGAGAAGAAGAGACTATTGGTGGCAGACAACGAGGCTTTTGCAGAAAACTTGAAGCAATCTGAAGAGGTCTATAACTTGGTTGTAATTGAAAAAGAAGAACTTGCCCCTACCGAAATTCTTCCTAAGGTGCAAACACTCGTTATGCATGAGATTCATGATGCTGATGGTGATATGATAGTGAAGATGGATATTATGCATGATATTCCCAAAGAGATTGTGAGGGATATTGCACATATTGATGTTGTTCCGATGGAGGAGAAGGATAAATTAGAGAGTGAGACAATTGATGATATGTGTGAATTGCTTGGTGGAGGGATCGTGGCAAAGGAGATGAAAGAATTGTGCAAGGAGTATGAGGGAGAAAATTCTTCTTTGGAAGCAATGATCATCAATAATTTTAACAATAATGAAGTGATACCGCCATCACTAGAATATGAGAAGCAACAAGAAAAATATTTGGAGGAGTTTTTCATGTCAACTACAGAGCCACATGCTGCCAGTTACATACACGTGTCGTGGGAAAGATTCATATACAAATTTGATTTAGAAAAAAATCCTTGCCGAGGAGGTAAAAGAACAAATAGAGAAAATCAACGCTAAGTATAAGGCGGATGCTGATCGATGCAGGAGAAGAAAAATATTTATCGATGAAGCTACTATTTAAGCAAACATAAGCTCGGGGTCGAGCTTCTTTCAATAAGGGGAGACTGATGTAGGATGCTTAACGGATAATTTTATGGAGGGGTGGGACAATCACAAGCCAAATACCGATTCATACGTATTATTGACTTCCGTAAAGAAACAATCATATCTTCTAATGATAACATCACAAACCTTCTGCATCACAATATATCTTGTGCGAAAGATATTGTGCTTCTGAGATGGTTCTTCTCTCTTTGTTGCTTCTTGAGTCCTCATCATAACTCCAAGATCTTGTTTAGGGACAGATTGTGCTTGTTTAATCTATTTAAGAAACGGACAATTTCATGGAGGAGTGGGACAATCACGAGCCAAATGCCGATTCATACGTATTATTGACTTCCGCAAAGAAACAATCATATCTTCTAATCCGGAAGGCGGATTCTGACATATTATATATGTAAATAGCCTATCTCGACGAGACGGAGCCAACCAGATTGTTAGATTTTTAAAATCTCATTATTAATACCCAGTTTTGACTGAAATTCAAAAATAATCAGCCTTTAGTTTATTTTTAGTAATAAAGTTAGAGTCGATTTAGATTAGGAAAAAAATCAATTTTGATTTAATTAGGAATAATTTGTTTCCTATATTATAGGAGTCTTTTAGGATAGGATTTGATAATTTATATTTCTTTATAATTCTAGTCTTAGTAAGAGAAGGTTTTGTTTTTCTATTTAAGAAGAGTCATGTAACCCTAAAATCAATATATCTTTTCATCAATAAATTTTCATTTATTATATTTTTTTCATGGATTCGAAGCTCTTCGTGGATTCGAAGATCAACCCTTGGTGGATTCCGAGATTTCAACTTCCGTGCTGCGTCATTTATACACCCAAAGGTGGTAAATTAAAAAAGATTGAAATAAATCTCATGATTACTTTCATATAAAGTGTTATGCATACTACCGAAAGGTGTTTATATGATCGTGTGTGAGGACTCCTGGCTATTGATACTCATTTATGATTTTGGAGTACACATTTGCCTTTGATTAAAGTTATTGATTATAATGTATTGTTTTTTTATTGTTACTTTTTCTGTCAATAGTAATTTGGCCACTATTAAGGTTCTCACTGGTTCAAACTTCAAGAAGTGGAAGAGAGATGTGGAGTTTGCTATTGAGATGGCCTACATTGATTTGGTAATGAAAGTTGAAAAACTTGTTGAGCATTTGGAGGGTAGTACACAAGCAGAAATCACACATGCAGTGACTCTGAACAAATCCAACTGTATGTGCGAGGGTAGTACACAAGCAGAAATCACACATGCAGTGACTCGGAACAAATCCAACTGTATGTGCCTCTTGACTATGAAGAGGTCGATTCCTGAGCATTTGCTGAGTGGACTCCCCACTGAGGCTACTATTGCTAAAGAGCTTTTAGATGCTGTGGTGCAAAGGTACTAAGAATCCTCTAATGCCGAAATTGGTACACTTCTAAAGGAACTCTTTCCCATGATGTTGGATTTGAGATGCAAGCCTAGAGGGAGGGGAGGGGAGGGGGTGAATAGATTTGCTATAGTTTTTCACTAAAACACATAATATGTAATAAAAATATAGAAAACATAAAAACGACCACCAAACCAAAAATCAACTAAGAAGCACACAAGATTTTTATAGTGGTTCAGATAACAATCCTACATCCATTCTTTATTCTCATGAAGGGGCTTCCTCACTATGCTAATAGTTCACCTGAATCACAACCCAATTCAGTAGATTTATAAAACCCGCCCTGAAATCTACCCAAAACCAGTCGTCTAACCTAACTCTCCATAGCGAGTAACATCTAGCTCTGGCTAGTCCTAACCCTCAATAATCACGGTTTGAGTACCCCATAAAAGAACAAGTTTGAAACAAACTACCAAAAATAGTTTAAGTATAAAAACAGAAAGATCTTACAGCCCTTTGCGTAAGCAAACTGTTCCTTAAAAGATTAAAGCGAAGTTTGATGAAGAACGACGTAGATCTTGATTTCAAGGGTAACTCTTATTTTAAAGCGAAGCTTGATGAAGAACGATGTAGATCATGATTTCAAGGGTAACTCCTCTCGCTAAGATGATCCGATATTATTGAGCGCAACGATAAAGAGTTTGATGAGGCTCCGAGGGTTCAAATCACAAATCAATCTTCTTCTCTCAAGCCCTAAAATTTCTCACAAAAAGCTCTCTTTTTCTCAAAGCATAGAACCTCTCCAAAATATGATCTCTTCCTATCTTATATAGCCTCTGATAAATACAGGAAGAGATATTGAAATCATAATAGAAGCTGGAGATGAAAGAGATCAAAGAACACTTGTGATTAACTCTTAAAATCTGTCAACACATCGTTACTATTGATGGGCAATCACGACCATCAATGGTCTCTAATGCCCTAACGAAGGGCATCTGTAATGTATTGATGGTTTGAAAACTGGTTTTTAGAATTTATCAATTGTGCACTGTATACCATCAATTGTGGTGTTGACTATCGATGGTTCACCCATGACTATCGATGGTGTCAAATCTAGTTTCTGAAATTCTTCATTGTGCACTGTAATCCATCAATTGACTCACGACCATCTATGGTGTGTCATTGACCATCAATTGTGCGATGGCTGAAATCAACATAAATATTGATTTTGGCATCATTTTGCCTTGTATATTTCGTATACCTATTTATACATATAATATATCATCTTAAACAATCATCAGTAATAAATGAGAGTTTGTTATTACTCAAATTAGAGATATTGTATGAACTATGTTCTAACAATCTCCCCCTAGCTAATAACAAAACTTGAAATTTGAAATACAGAGTTATATGTATTTTGAGATATATATTCAGCAAGATTAAGCACATAAACACTTTTCATGCAAAGGAAAAAGATATGCAAAGCTCCCTTGCATTCATGCATCCATGTAAGTGTAAACATGTATAGGTATTATAAAAACTCTCCCTAAAATAATGAATCGAGTGTTTTAAAAATTTTCAAATCAAATCACAAACATGAAACCACTTGAAAAATACACTTAGTGAAAAATTCCACTCATGCAAAGAAAATTTTCAAAAATTTTAATTTCACACCAAATCTTCTCCCTTTTATTATTATCAAAAGATGAAAAACACACCAATGATTATACTTTATACTTAAAAATTCAAATAAAAATAGTCTAAAGGTGTAAGGAAGAGAAATACACACCACCACATAAAAATTTATAGAAAATATAGCACATGAGATTAAAATTCAATCACAAAACACATGAATACAAAAAAATCATATCAAAACCACACATAGAATGATGACATATCATTGCAAAGTATATGAAATAAATAGTAAAAAGAATTATACTAGTTCACTTGACAAATTTAGTTATATCAAAGAGAATAATGAGCAAGAATAAGACTTGAATTATCTCAATCTTAGAAACTAAGGACCAAAGTGTTGCCCTATCACCTCAACCGCGTAGGATTTTTAAGCGAAAGAATGATAGTGATTGGCATGCAATGTACACCATCTCTAAATATATCAATATTCAGTACAGGATGACTACCCTTTGAGATACGCATAAATTTTATCCACGAGCGTGGGTCTTTGATCATCTTCTAATAAATACATTCAATTTTATCATGGATTTTAGAGTATGGATCTTTGATCATCTTTCATGAATATACTCTTTTACTTTGATATTTTTAGCACAAATGTATTTTTGTATATGTACATGTATATGTGTGCTGAAAATCAAGTCAAAAAATAAGCACAAAACTCTTGATATATTCCAAAATTATCTCATAAACCAATTATAAAAAGCACTTTACCATTATCTCATAATACAAAATATGATAAGTACAAACATAAGTGTTGATGTATATAATCACAGTCACTAACCTCGGGTGAGTTTAGCTTTTAAGAGAGCGGAGTCCGCCTTCTCTCCTAATGCCCAGTGACGCTGGTTCCGGTCAAGGGATGTGCCTACAGCAGGGAGAAAGAGACCTGTGGAAGGGGCGGAGTTGGGATCTCCGGTGGTTCCTCCGACGGTCAAGTTAGTAGAGAAGGAGATAATCTAATAGAGCAGGAATTCACTCAAAAGAGATCACTTACTTTGTTCGCTGTTCTCGTTGCTCTTTATATCTAGGGTTGGGGGGCATCTCCGTCTTTCCATCAGTTGAGGAACCACTAATGAGTCAGCCCTTTCCCTCCACGTGTGAGCCCGTGATTGGCCGAGCATTTTATTTGTCTGCTATGGGGGCTGGCCTTTACAGGTGTCAAATTGCGGGTAGTTTGAGGGTTAGTGTGGTCTATTCGCCATTAATGGGATGGGATTGACTACCAGAGTCGCATGGGTCCGAGGTGCCTTAAATACCGTGAGGGATGGAGGAGTTAAGGGTCAAGATTTAATGCGATGCCGATGGGCTCGAAAATCGATAACCGCCGCTTGAGTGGAGGAAGCCACGCAAGACGTAGGGGAGCCGAGGCCGGTGATCGACTTGCTCGGCCTCTCCGGCCCTTCGAGGTAATCAATTGGAAGGGGCGACCCGGGGCGATTCCCGTGTCGATCCCGAGGGCGAGTGGGCGATAGGAGGGTCTAAATTCGCCGCCTCGTTGGGCAAAGCCGACAATTGGTAGGACAGGCTACGATGGGTGAGGGTTGGGGACAACTAGCACCGCCTTTGCGTCGTCAGAAGCCGGCGGCGGTCGGAAGGTGATAGCTAGTTGTCCTCCACGCCGTCCGATGGGACGATGGCGATGGAAATGGCCTTGAAGCAATTATCGGCGGGAATGACCGTCCACCGCCTTCGCGTCGTTAGCGGGAGGAGTTGCCGACGATCGACTCGAACCGCCTCCCGCGTCGGTTATGATGATAGTCATCCATTGGACCATGGCGGGTCGTGGCGCCGGCTACGCCAATAAGTGGCCGAGGATGCTCGAGTCGGTTTTTGTTGACTGACGAGCGTTTATCCGTGTCAGTGCCTCGTTTTTTCTCCTTAATCACTGGTTAGTGGTTATGACCATAACAGTTGGCCCCTTTCGCTTGGAGTCGGTTGGAAACGAGTCCAAGTGAAATGAATATCGCAGCCTCGGATAGGAGAGGGTTCCAGAGGGGGTTCGAACGTTTCATCGATGGGGCGTGGCTGATGTCAGCGGGCAGTTTCCTGGCCATTGGCGTTTCGCCTTTTGGGTGCAAAAGTGGGGGCCCTCTGGGAATAGGTAGGGTTGCTTTTCGTCTCCCGAAGCGGTGCCTCGGGAGTGGGGCTTCAATCTTCTCCGTTGATCACCAAAAGGTGTGGCGTCAGTGGGTCCCACCATATAAATGTGGAGCGGTGAGTGAGAAGGAGGCATTCGCTTCCCTCTTCATCCACGAATTCAGGCGATTCTCCGGCGAGCGGTACAGATCTGTTATGGATTCCGATCGTCATAGGCAGCTTGACGAAGTTCCGCCGAGAGTTACTCAGCGCAGATGAAGTCTTTGCGCCAAGTTTGACATTCCAAAGGGTTACAAGTTGGAGGCTCCTACAAATCATCTCCTGTAATACCATGGCTAACGTGAGGGCTCCTTCAGATCTCAAGCACTTGAGGCGGCCTTCGGCTATCGCTGCACCCTTTTCTCGTAAAAGTGTTCGATGAGTTAGGTGTGTCTCCAAAGACAAATGACGCCAAACTCGATAGCCATATTGGTTGGTTTCACCGCCATCCGTCAGCCGCTTTCGATTCGCCAACGATGGGCGGCCGAGCCACTTGGTCGGCAAGTACGGTCCGTAAGACGCCATTACTATCTTCAAATGCCGAGAATTCAAGGTCGCCCTGATTTGCCCAAGTCGATCAAAGGGTGGAAAGACAGTTCGTTTGGGTCACCGGGGACGACTCGAACTTAGGGTGCGCGTCTTGGCCAGAGATTAGAAGGGAAACTCTGGAGCCTAAACCCTTGTCGGCTGAGCACCGTCGCGAATTGGAGCAGATCCTCCAATACACGGGGCCACGCACGATGGACGCTCTGTTTGACAAATCAGCCTTATGCCTCCATGGGATTTCTTCCACCCTCCGCCCTTCCGATGAGGCGAGGGCTCACAACGAGACTTTCGGGGGTGGAATTGGGAGAGCATTGAGGGCTGATCCCACTCCGGATGACGAGTTTCTGGAGGAACCCGAAGAGGGGTTAGCTCGGCCGGCCAAACGGCAGAGGCGCGAGTCGCCTTTGGAGGGAGTTCACCCCCAGTCGGAAGGAGGCGAAAGGGCCGACGTGGAGACGCACCGCCACCTGACGCGGAGGCCTCGAAGGCGCCTGGGCGGCGGACGCGGCATCGGAGGACCCGGCAGAAGAAGACCAGCCATGGCCCTCGGGGTGCTAGACGGGCAGGGGAGAGCGTGGAGCACCCGATAGAAGATGAGCTATTAGAATCGGAGGAGGAGGACGACCACCATCGGCCGAGGCCCGGGGGTCGGCCTCGAAGTCGCAGTGTGGCCCCCGGGCTATGCCGGGGAGATTCCCGTGGGGGTGGTATCCCACGGGGAGCCGTGCGTGAAGCCCGCGACACGGTCACCATCGAGGTGGCTCGCCGACAGTGGAAAAGAACCACCGTGGTCGGGACGAAGTTTTGTTCCAGCTGTGGCCTCCCCTATCGCTGCTGAGGGCGCAGGACCGGAACAAAGCGAGTGGGTCGATGATGGGGACTCTTTCTCCCATCGCCCTTATGACGGGAGCCCGAGGCGGAGCATCGCATAGGCCGGCATGGTATATGGATGCCCGCTCATCGGTGTTAAGGTCGAAGTTACGCATAAGGAAAGATGGCGAGCAAGCCAACTTGCCCGCTGACCGAGATTTTGAAGGCGATTCCCGACGCCTACCGCATATCATCTTGCGGAGTTACTTGACCGTGGGTTGTTTAGTGGAGGACGAGCCGTTTGATCGGTTGGCAGTGGCCACCAAGCCTACGAAAGGCTTCTAAGGAGCATCCGCCTTTTGAGGGCGGCCCGACGAGGATTTTGACCGTTATCAAGGAACTTTCGATGAAGCAAGCCGAGCTCGACGACCGGGCGGCGAAGCGGAGGTTAAGGACCAAGTCATTATGGGACTTAAAGCGCCCCGTGAGAGAATGCAGCCGAGATTGAGAACTCCCACGCCGCCTTCAAAATGGCGGGGCGACTCGAAGTCGCCTAGCGAGGCTTATAGAGAGCGCGGACTTGGCGATGGCGCAGTCGCTTTGAAAGGCGTGTCGCGCAAAGATGCCAAGGCTCGGCATGGAGGAGTCGGTCGCCGTGAGCTTAATTAGCCGGGAGTGCGCCAACTTAAGGAATCCTTGAGTAGGGCGGAGGAAAGGGCGGCGATCCGAGTCGCCGACATCGGGCCGCCCTGGGAGAAAGGAGCCGACCGCCATCATCGAGGAATACCCCAGAGTGCATGTGGAAGGTTGAAGTCGCCTTTGCCCGCAAGGCGGGTTGCGATTTCATGATCAAACAACCGCCACCGAGTATCGTATGCCCTGTGTCGGCTCAGCATCTCCAGCATAGCCGCCGATAGGTCTCCTTTCAAGGTTTGAGGCGCGAGCAAAGCACACCTGTGATAACGACGCCGAGGAGGGAGAGGAGGACGAAGTCATCGTTTATGGTTCTTCGCGGAGGCCGACTCGTCAATAGCTTAGGTTTTAAATCCATTTATTTGTAATGTAATTGGCGGTGTGTATACTTTGTACTCAAGTATCAAATAAATGAATGCAAGAAGAGTTCTTTCGCTGTGAGTTGTGCTTTGTGTTGCTTTCTATAGCCGAGGCGATTCGTGAATTGATTGATTGGACGCCGCGACTGATCGCTGCCTTGAAGGGCTAGTACGGCCGGATGGCCACCCATGGGGTTGGTCGGTCTTCGAGATTACTGCCTCATAGTTCACCGGGCGAATGGAGCCGCCCCGCCTGCATAAAATGACGGTTTAGTTTTCTAGGCATAACAGGGCGCATCAGGGGATAGGGCTTGACGTCACGTCAATCTAACCGGGCGCCAATTTCGAGCTAAGAGACGGGTCATAAAGGGATTTTCAATTTTCGTGAGGCGGTTTGCATCCGAGAACCAATCTCACCGCTGATTCCAAAGATGAACCGCCGCCAGAATAGACACGCGGGCCTTTTGGGCTTCTATATATGCCCTAACCCTATTTGGGGGTTTCTTTGCACTTTCTAAAGATTCGCTTCTTCTTAATCAAATACTTCAAAGGTTTCTTGCCATGGTCGCTTCTACCCCTACCATTGATGTAATCGCCAAGCTCAAGTCTTGGCAAATGGGCGTAGAGAAGAGGATCCGAGGGTCTTCATGAGAGATATGATCTTCCCGAGGGTTCGCTTTCTCCCAGAAGGACAGCCATCGCTGATCATAGCTGATAAGCTTCCGCTATACATGGCGCACTCGACAATGGATTGCGCCTCCTTTGTTGCTGCTCGTAGAAGAGGCCGTGCGAAGGTTTTGTGTCCCCTGCAAGCTGCTCTAACGCCATTGCTACGATAATGGCGCGGTGATCCGTCATCGGGTGAAGGTGGAGCCGACTCTTCAGCTCTTTGGTAATCTCGCCACGGTGAGGGCGAATAAGAAAGACGCCCATTTCTTCTTCGTATGTGGGCGGTCGGTTTGTCGACATTCGACTCAACAAGGACCGAAGAACAAGTTCGTCTGGTTTTCGCACCGACGTAATTGGCTTGCCGCTCGTGGCCGGAGATCAACAAAGACGGCTTAAAGAATCTTCCCTCTCGCGACGAGAGGCGACTTGGACAAGTTCTCATTATTCGGGTCGCTAAAAGGCTACAACTTGTTCGATAACGCCACAGAGTAGCGGCCGTCGCTCGTCCGACCGTCCGGCCGACGAGGAAAGAGAGAAAGAATTGCTAGAGGCTGCCCCCAACGGGTTGAAGATTCCAAGAGCGGGGTTCCACTCGACAAAGCTACCGAACCGCAACTCCCACGTAAGAAGGTCGAGGAGGAGGGCTTTCACCGCGGAGGCACGGCAGGTGGAGGAGAGGTTTGAAGAGATGCGCTTGGTTGTGTGAAGAGGGCCCCGCCAAGGCCCCGGGCGATCACCAAAGAAGAAGAAGAAGAAGAAGGCGAAAAAGCCTGCGGGGTCGACTTTGAGGGGACGACCGAAGCGCCTCAGCGCACCGAGGGTGTCGCTGGGGAACTTCCAATTGCTGGGGAGAGTCGCCTCGCACTCTCTTGCCCCAACCGTGAGGGCGATCCGAGAGGGGCGAGGTCGTGATCCGGGGGAACCACGCCCTCGTCGGCGAAATTCCCGGCCCATCACGAGGGTCGCGGTGGAGGCCGGAGAGGTCCCCGCCGGCCAAGCAATGGGAGGTGTCTTCCGATGAGGCCACTCAAAGGTCGGGAAGGAGGCGCCATCTTGGATGACTCGGCCCCGGGACCCTTGAGTTTACTCAAGGATCCGGGCATAGAGCTTCCTTTCGCCACCGATAGCCGGCGGGCGGTTCGAGGTGGAAAGAGCTACGATCCCTCCTCATCGGGTGATCTATGGAAGGGTATTCCGAGAGAGGAACCCTCCAAGCCACTCGATTCGCCCCACCATTCCCTCCACAAGGAGGGTACGGTGCTCCTTTCTCGGTGGGGACACCGTCGCCTGCATCAGCTTCACCCTCCCTCATGACAGGAGTTCCCGAAGAGACACCTTCGACCGCCTTCGTTGACCTTCTTGAGTTACTGCACTGAGGGGCTCGGGTCGGGAAGAGCTCTTCAACCGCTATCATGTACGATGAAGACGGTTGGCCACTTGGCTGAGAGGCTCACGGCGAGAAGGGGACCCGAGAGGGTTGGAGAAGAGGTTGGCCGCCTTGAAGCGGAGAAGGCAGAGGTCACGCCAAGTGGCGCTACCGACTTGGAGGCTAAACAGCTCGATGAACCTCCAAACCCACCATTCAAAGCAAAGGCTATCATCGATAAGTTGAAGGAGGAGGCCGCCACCTGAAGAGGACGGTCAAGGCCCGAGAGGGAGATCGAGGAGTGGAAGGCTCGTGGGGTGCCGGAGAGTGATCCGGGGCCGCGAGGCTTGAGGGTCGGGACTTAAGGGTCGCCTCGATGAGTCGAAGCGCCCACCGATCGGCTTTGGACGATGCCGTGTCGATCAAACCCCACTCAAGTTCGCGACGCCTAAGAGGGTAAGAAGGAGGTTGTTGAAGAGTATAGCAAGGGCCTATGGGGAAAGTAGAACTGCCCCTAGTCAGCCAAGGCGGGCTACGACTACTTAAAAGCCCAACTTCCTTCTCGAACTCTCTCGACATTGAGCCTCGCGATATCCTCCTAGGGTGGAGGGCTCTCTCGCTGCTCGCAAGGCTTGGAAGCCGTGGGCAGGGTGCAACTTAGCGCCGAGGACGACCCGGATGAGGATGAGGACGACGGGGAGGACGAGGACGAGGATGGAGAGGAGGGAGATGGCGGCGAGGGAGGAGGTTAAGTCGCTCTGGCACTTTGTTCATCCCTTTTGCTTTATTTTTGGTCGGACGCTCCCATGGATTTGTAATGCATTTTACTTGTGAATGAAAATTCGCTTTATGCTTGTCTACTAACCCCCTCTCTTTTTGGGTGATGCCCTTTCTTAGGTCGTGGTCGAGCTTACTTTGGCTAGAATGGCCGTCATCTGTGTTTTGTACGACGTGACAAATGGGTCGAGACTGTAGATCATAGCTCAGTCGGCCTGATAGGTAATTTCGCGTTCGGTTTGTGGTCGACCCTAGATGAGTCGGGTCGACCACTGGGCGGCATGGTTATTGACGGCTGCGGAGGGGGGGCGCCCGCTCGTCTCTCGAGTGGAGCGCAGATGTCATCCGCGGGTCGTCCTCTGATTGCTGACTTTTAGGTTTCTGAGATGGGCGGTAGATCTCATTTAAAGCAAAGAGGCGTTTTGGCGATTTCCGAGGCGGCGATTCGAGTCCCTGTGCTTTTCGAGGTGGTGCCTCGAGTTCCACGTCATTAATTCCCTTTGTTGACCACGAGGGGGCTTAGCATTTATGGGCTCTATTATAAATAGGGGAGGAGACCATTACTTTTCGTGTTCTCGTTAGATTGGCAATTGATTCACCGCCGCTACGCCCGAGGTCTCAAATTGGGAGCGCCGCGTGAGTTTCGATCATCCGTGGAGAAGGGGAAATCTCTTTGTTTGTACCGGTGATGGGATATCGCTCCCCGTCGCCTGCTCGCTTTTAATGAGGAACGCTTGAGCCGAAGCCCGAGGAAGAGCGCCTTGTTTGCCTTCGCGGGTTCCGCTATTAGGCCGATACGAAACCATGGGTTTCGCTATTAGGCCGATATGAAACCATGGGTTTCGCTATTGGCCGATATGAAAACATGGGTTTCGCTATTAGGCCGATATGAAACCATGGTTTCTGCTATATTTCATGGCTCTTTCATTCACTTCGAACTATTGCGGCGCTTCTTTTCCGAGGGAGCACCGCATGAGCCGAGGAGAGCGGAGGGGACGATTTAAAGAGAGGAAGTCAAGAGTAGCGACCGGAACGCCTTTGGACTTGCGCTGTTGTTGTTTTTTAGACCCTTGTAAATTTTGCTTGGAATATCATGAAAGGTCGCTTTGCTTACGGTGGTTGTCTATTCGATTCATTCTGGCTCTCTTTTTTATCTAAAGCTTAATCGGTCCCTATGGGGCTCACGACGAGCATAGTAAGTGGATCGACCGAGTCGGCCTCCCGGGGCTTAGAATGAACGTAAATAAGTAGATCCAAGAAGAGTCGGCCCTCGTGGGCTTATAATGAACATAACAAGTAGATCCAAGATAAGTCGGCCCTCGTGGGCTTATAATGAAAATAACAAGTAGATCCAAGATAAGTCGGCCCCCGGGCTTATAATGAAAATAACAAGTAGATCCAAGATAAGTCGGCCCTCGTGGGCTTATAATGAACATAACAAGTAGATCCAAGACAAGTCGGCCCCCGGGCTTATAATGAAAATAACAAGTAGATCCAAGATAAGTCGGCCCCCGTGGGCTTATAATGAAAATAACAAGTAGATCCAAGACAAGTCGGCCCTCGTGGGCTTGGTCTATCACGCCGGTCCGCTCGCATGTCGGGGCATTTGGGTCCGCCTCTACCGCAAGTCGGACGCTGCAGGTCCGCTTTATATCCTGATCATCGCTTGTGACTCCTTTGGTAAGGCCGATTTTCTTTTCTCCGGTGGCGCAAGCTTGAGTCGGTTCCCGAGCGACGGCTCCATGGAGGACGCATCACAGAGGTCGGGTGCCTAGGACTTACGTGGTGCCTAGGTCTTATTTCTAAAGCCGATCTCTATTTTGAGGCAAAGAGCAAGCCCGAAGTCGGCCCCCGTGGAAGCGGCGACTGCGGAGGACGACCACAGAGGTCGGGTGCCTAGGACTTATGTGGTTTAGGTCTTACTTCTGCAGAGCCGACTGCTTTGAGGCAAAGAGCAAGCCCGAGTCGGCCCGCGGAAGCGGCGACTGCGGAGGACGACCACAGAGGTCGGGTGCCTAGGACTTACGTGGTGCCTAGGTCTTATTTCAAGAAAGCCGATCTCTATTTTGAGGCAAAGAGCAGCCCGAGCCGGCTTCCCGCGGGAGCGACGACTGCGGAGGACTAACCGCAGAGGTCGGGTGCCTAGGACTTATGTGGTTTAGGTCTTACCGAAGTCGGCTTCGCATGGGTGCAACGACTTGGCAGGCGGATACGCTCCTTGACTCGACTTAACGTGGTTGGGCAACCCGTTCTGACTTGGCGAGTGGGGTGCGGTTATTTGGTTGAGCGAAGGATCTCCGTCACACTCAGGTGAGAAGGGTTCTCGACTCGCCCTAAGCGAGAGGGAATACCTTAACTCGACTTAGTGAGAGTGGTAGGTTCGCTTGACTAAGTAAGTTGGGTCGCCTGTCTCAACTAGGTGAGAAGGGTTCCTTGACTCGACGTGGCGAGAAGGGTTCCTTGACTCGACCTAGTAGGAAGGGTCACCGAACTACACCTCAAGAAGGAAGTTACCTAGACTCAAGCTAAGAGAGTGGAATGTCCCGACCGCATTAGGAGAGAGGGACGACCTTGACTCACCTGGAAGGGTCCCCTAAACTCGGCTCCAACAAAGAAGCCACCCCGACTCAAGCAAGTGAAAATGGGTTGATACAACTCGCTTTTAGCAGAAGGTCGATTTGATCATATGCATGAGTTGATCACGAGACGCCTCTTGTACAATTTAAGATAGAGAATAATTGTCGGGCAAAATTCTATTTATATAGAAAGTTCTTGAGCAAGATTTACAATGCAAATTCATTGAAAAACTTCCCGCTGAGGCTGGCCGACATCAGAAGGCTGAGGCGCATCAGAAAGGCATTTGAAGGTCAGATCGTGAAGCATCTAATTCTACATCGTAGCTACCGACTCATCACTATAGCTACTGAGTGAGAATGTCCCTAAAGAGGTTGAGAAGGTCGGCTATTGTAGCGTAAATGATCCCGCCATGACATCCACCATTTTGGGCCATCCGAGATCGCTTGTGGCTCCCAAATTGCTATTTACCTGACTTGAACTGATTGGGTGATCTTTTCAAGGAGTCCTCGAGTTGGGCTTGAGTGACATAGCCCGCTTGTAGGTTCTCGGACCTTAAAGATCATCGCCGCCGGACATAACCGCAAGAAGAAGAAAGGAGGCCCCACGTGGGCCAAACCGCTGATGTATATAATCACGCTACTAACCTCTGTGAGTTTAGCTTTTAAGAGAGCGGAGTCCGCCTTCTCTCCTAATGCCCAAAGGACGCTGGTTCCTGGCCAAGGGATGTGCCTACAGCAGGAGAAAGAGACTGTGGAAGGGGCGAGTTGGGATCTCCTGTGGTTCCTCCGACGGTCAAGTTAGTAGAGAAGGAGATAATCTAATAGAGCAGAATTCACTCAAAAGAGATCACTTACTTTGTTCACTGCTCGCTCTTTATATCTAGGGTCGGGGCATCTCCGCCTTTCCATCGCTGAGGAACCACTAATGAGTCACCTTTCCCTCCACGGTGAGCCCGTGATTGGCCGAGCATTTTATTTGTCCGCTATGGGGCCGGCCTTTACAGTGTCAAATTGCGGTAGTTTGAGGGTTAGTGTGGTCTATTCGCCATTAATGGGATGGGATTGACTACCGAAATGCATGGGTCCGAGGTGCCTTAAATACCGTGGAGGGATGGAGGAGTTAAGGGCCGCCGCGATTTAATGCGATGCCGATGGGCTCGAAAGTACCGTGATAACCGCCGCTTGAGTGGAGGAAGCCACGCAAGACGTAGGGGAGCCGAGGCCGGGTGACCGCTCGCCGCTCCTCGGCCCTTCGAGGTAATCAATTGGAAGGGACCACCGTCCGATTGTCGCCCCCGAGGACGCAGTGGTCATAGGAGGGAAGCTCCACCGCCACTTCGCTGGGCAAAGCCAGCTGGTAGGACAGGCTACGATGGGTGAGGGGTCGGGGACGACTAGCACCGCTGGCCGTCCGGCGCACGAGCGGCCTGGAAGGTGATAGTTGTTGTCTCCACGCCGTCCGATGGGACGAGTGACGGGAAATGGCCTTGAAGCGCTACTGGACTAACGACCGCCACCGCTTTCGGCCGCCGCGGAGGGAGTTGCCGACGGATCGACTCGAACCGCTGGCTTGCTATGATGATAGTCATCCATGGACCATGGCGGGTTTGCCGCCGCCGCTTTGTGGGTCGCGCGGATGCTCGAAGTCGGTTTTGTTGACCGACGAAGCTTATCCGCGGTCGCCTCGCTTTTTCTCCTTAATCACCGGTTAGTGGTTATGACCATAACAATAAGTGTGCAAAAATATAACATGAAATATCTCGAGAAACAATGTGTTAAGTAACCAAACTTTTATCTCTCGTGCATATATATATATATATATATATATATATATATATATATATATATATATATATATATATATATATATATATATATATATATATATATATATATATATATATATATATATATAATTTATCACTGAATCAATCTTATAAAAGAATATACATAGGCATGTTAAAAAAATTCAAAGAAAACAAAAAGAAAGAAAAACAAAGAAAAATCAAGAAAAAATAAAGAAAAAAATTAAATTATGTAATGCATTAATTGGTAAGGGTTATAGAATTTATCTTTACTTACCCATTTAAAAAGATTTGTTGAAACAAATATTTTTGCAAGTTGTGCTTTTGCAATAAATCCTCGCTTACATAATGAGATTCTCATTGAGTGTATCGACAATTTCTCATCCCTTTCTTCTTCTTGGTTAGGCTAAGGAATATATTCTTGTCTTTTGAATATGCCTTGAGCAACCAAAATGGATGTTGCCTTGCTCCTTAGCCTTCCTGCACACCTACAGAAAAGAAAAAAAGGTATGACCTAGGTATCCACATAGATTGATAATCATATTTTTATTATAATTTTATACTCTCATCATCTATCTTATATAAATAAATATACCGCTAATAATTATTTTTATCTTAATTTGCATGTTAATGAAGAAATAATGAATGAAAGCCCAAAAGACTCAAACTCCCTGATTTTCTACCATTTATTAAAGCCCAAATATGAAGATAAAAGAAAGTCCAAGAAAACTCAAGGATAAATGAAGAAATCGGTCAAGAAATCAAAGAAAAATAAAATCTGTTGCAAACCAATCGGTCGGCCAACCGATTGATTCGCAATAAATTAGTTTAATGGCTGAGATTTAATTCCTTGATTGCCAAGTTTCATCCAAGGGTTCTCCTTCATTACTGTAGGCTATAAATAGGGGTAGAAGGTGAGGGGTTTGAGTGTGAAATATTTTGTAAAAACTTCTTTTAGAGAGGAGGGTTACTCTTAATTGAGAAGACCTTCTAAATTGTAACTTTTTGTTGCAATTAATAAAAGAATATTTTCACCTCTTCATATTTTTCTTTTCTTCTCTTTGTTTGATTATGAAGATGAAAATAAGATGAAGATGAAGGTTTACTTTCATCAAGAGGCTAGAACCCTTTGGGATGTAAATTTTCTCTTTGTTAATAAATTTATCTTTTGCCTTCTTTTCTTGTTTAGATATTCAACAGGCTAGAATCCTTTTATTTTAGATTTATTTTAATGATTTGTAAAGTAGATTTACTTTCATATCTTTATTTTCTTGCTTTAATTTCATGTCTTTATTTTGTAGTATAGATTTTATTTCTTTGCATAGCTTAGATTTTATTTCCTTCTACTATTCATCTTGAGGCTAGAACCCTCTTGGGATTAGTTTTTATTTTTATTTTCTTTGATTCACCTTGAGGCTAGAACCCTCTAGGCAATTATTTTTTAATTTTCTTTTCTTTTATTCACCTTGAGGCTAGAACTCTCTAGGAGTTATTTTTATCTATTTTATTTCCTTTGATTCACCAAGAGGCTAGAACCCTCTAGGGAATTATTTTTTCTTTTCTTTTATTTATTTCTTTATTATTAATTTTAAAGATGTGGAACTAATTCTTGTAGGAATTCTAGAAATTGTATGAAACTAGTTTAATTTCTTTTATATTTTGTGAATCATTCTTTTGTGCTTAAAATGATCATGTTTAGGATAATCAACTAAAGAACTAAATAGTAGAAGGAATTATAGAATTACTATTTAGTTGTTATTCTTTTCATGAGTATTAATTTTACTAGGAAGAAGAATTTGATCCGCTATACTTTCCTTGAGTGGTTTGATAGTCTATGCTTAATAATGATAAAAGAGAATAGTTCATAATTTATAAGTGAATTGGCTAGTGGATTCAATTCTAAATTTCTCGTATCTTTAATTGAATCCTCCATCTTTTACTTTCTTATTTTTCCTTTTATTCTTGATTTTTATTTATTTATTTTATTTTCTTCTACTTTCTCCATCATTCTTTCTCCTCACTCAATCTAGTTTTGTTTTATTTTGCACATATTCACAACAACTCTCTTTATCTCTCCACAACCACTTTTACCACTCCTAATTGTCGCACACACAACTTGTGAACCGATTTTGATTAATTTTCTTACAACACCTTCCTCGTGGGATCGATAACTTTTATAGTATAACTTGATATTTGTATACTTGTAACTATAGGTACATATTTTTAAATACCTATCAAGTTTTTGGCGCCATTGCCGGGGAACGGTGTTTATAAGTAGGATTTTTTTTGGTTCTTTAATTTTTGTGTTTTCTTGTGAAGGAACCACTTGGAGCTTGAAGAATGAATATTAAAGAATTGCCTTCAAAGAGGCTGGGATACTTTTGCGTGGGTAACTCCTCTTTCTAGTATTTTTAATTCCACCCTTTAGTTAGTTTCTCACAATTAGAGACAATTAGAATTTAAAATAAATAAATAAATAAATATTTTATTTTTGTCGACCATAATAAAATTCACCCTCCACTTGGACATTCACTAATAAGATAATAAATTCAAACAATATCATCATTTCTCACATTTGTTTGATTGCTAACCTTAATTAAAAAATAAAAAAAATTTAATTTTGCATCATTTTGTAGTTGCTTTTAATTTTTAGGGTTGTATTGCATATAATAGTAGGAATTCACTAAAGTGATTTGTGCATCTTGATTTGACACCACTTGAAAATATTCTTAAGGGCAAAACCCATTAATCAAGATAAGGTGAGAGATTTCATCACCCTTTTCTTAGCTCACAAATCACTAATTCCTCACTACACAAACTCAATCCTTTTAAAACTCATTAGACGTTAGCCCCTAAGGATTCGAGCTCATTAAGGAATAAGAAATCCTTAAGTGAACCGGTTCAAGTTTATTTGAATCAGTTGGTGTCAAAGACAAGGTTTAGGGGTTGTGTAAAGCGCTCCGCAAGGAACGAGGTACTTAATTGATCTTTGATCTCCCTCTAGTACTATCCTTATCTGGCTAACTAACCGAGTAAACTTCGATCTTTTTACTAAAGGAGTTTTTGGTTAGGAGCTGGTCTAGTTGAGTTTAGGCTTAACCCTAGAATTTAAAGTGGTTGACACAAGTGATTACATTAATTTATTTTATTTAGGTTTTTCCTTTATCTTTCTCCTTTTCTCATCATCTTTTTAATCTTTTAGTTTTTTCCCTCTTAAAAAAATTAACTTTTATTTTTCTTAGGATTTAAAAAAATTATAAAAAGAATTTATTTTGGTGAATGCAAACTTTGATTAGGGATAATACCAACCGTTTAATCTGTTTTGAACCATTTAAAGAAATGGCTAATTCTAATCCACCCCTTCTCCAAGATGTGTGTTATCCAACTAGGAATGCAATCCCTTCTTACATTAAGCTCCCCTATGCCAAGGAACTAATTTTGATTTTAGACCGCATTTCATAAACATGCTTCCAAAATTCTTAGGAGTAGAATCTGAAGACGCATATATTTTTATCTCTGAATTTGAAGAAGTTTGGCTTATATTAAAATGAGGGACTTATCTGAGGATGCTATTAAGCTTCGATTTATTCCTTTTGCTCTTAAGGACAAAGTCAAAAATGGCTGTATAGCTTACCCATAAATTCTATCTCAACTTGGGGTGAGTTTGTCACCATTTTTTTGAAAATTTTTTTCCCTATCCACAAAACGGTTAAGCTTAGAAACAACATCATGAATTTTAAAATTGTCCTGGGGGAGCCATTTTAGAAGTATTTTGATAAATTTAAGAATCTTCTTATCCAATATCCTCACCACGGTCTTGAAAAATGGCGATTATGCCAAATTATCTATGAAGAATTGGATTATTCTTCAAAAACTTCCTTAGAATCAATGTGCCAAGGGGATTTCATGAAGAAAAATACCGATGAAGCCTGGGATTTTTAGAGAGTTTATCCGAGAAAATCATGCAGTGGGAACATTGTGATGATAGAGTTTCATCAGTTCCCCAATCTAAATCCAGTGGTCCTTCTTAGAGACGAACATAATATCTGAAGCAAAGATGGCAATAATCATGCGTAGGTTAGAAGCTTTAGAAATCAAAGAACGAGCTCCAGTTCAAATCAATTAAGTTTTTACCTTAGGTTGTCACAACTGTCTTTCTACATCCCATGTTTCAGAGGAATGTCCTCTCTTAAGAAACAATCAACCACTAGGATAGATAAACGCTGCATTCCAGCATCCGTGAATGATCCATTTTCTCCAACCTACAATCCTGGTTGGAGAAATCACCCAAACTTTACATGAAATCAGGAAAACTACTCCGAAAATTAAAATTTCACTCCCTCTTCAACCCAACAATTTCCTAGGGGAAACACAGTTTCTTTTAATTTTTAACAACTAAATCTGTCATATCAAATCAGTCTCCTCATCATCAATTTGTAAATCATACACCTCTGAATTCTGATCATGATAAATATCTCAATGTTTTAGAAAAGGGTTTGGAAACCATGATTAAAGCTTCTACACAGACCACCAACTTGTTGACTCAAACATCCAACACTTTGAATTCCTTTATGCAATCAACTGGATAAATTTTCAATTCCAACACTCAAGCCATAGCTAGATTAGAAACTCAACTTTGACAACTAGCTAGTGCTATGAGTGAGAGAAAGAAATATTTTCGAGTCAACCCGTGACCAACCCTAAGGACACGGGATCAAGTTCAACCTACCAAGCTCAAGTGAATGCAATCCATTGACTACGGTTAGGAAAATAAGTCGATAATCAAGTTAGAATGCCTCCAAATAAAACCCTTGAACCAGAACAAATTCTTTCTCCTTCTGATGACTCTATTCAGCAATCACCCGCTTCCAATGACCAAGAACCTGAACCTGAACTTGAGCCTAATTTTGATAGGTTTAAACCAGTTGCTCCCTTTCATGATAGACTCAGGTCTAGGAAATACTCCCCGCAGGAGGAGAAAATTCTAGAAACTTTCAAGCAGGTTAATGTCAACATTCCTCTCTTAGATGTAATTGAACAAATCTCATCTTATGTAAAATTTTTAAAAGATTTGTGCACTAAGAAGAGAAGAATAAATGTTCCAAAGAAAGTCTTTCTTGCTGTCAATATCAGTGATATGCTCTCAAAGTCCGTACTTTTGAAATATAAGCATCCTGGTTGTCCTACTATCTCATGTGTTATTGGCAATACATACATTGATAATGCACTTTTAGACTTAGGGGCCAGTGTCAATTTGCTTCCCTATTCGGTCTACTAGCAACTAGGTGTAGGAGAACTCAAATCAACTAGATACACCTTACAGATAGCTGATAGATCTGTCAAAGTCCCCATGTGTGAGATAGAGGATGTTTTGATTAAGATTAGGGATTTTTTTTCCAGTAGATTTTATAGTCTTGGAAACGCAACCCGTTTCCAATCACAAAGGTCAGATAACCATCATTTTAGGAAGACCATTCTTAGCCACTTCTAATGCTCCCATCAACTGTAGAACTAGTTAAATAAAGCTGTCCTTTGAGAATTTGACTGCTGATCTCAAAATTTTTAATCTAGAGAACCAACTAGCTAATCAACCTCTAGAAATAAACTAAATCTAGGAAAGATCAATAGAAGAAGAAGAGAATGAGTTAGATCTTAGTTTTGAAGAAATCTTTGGTGAGGAGCTGAAGATATTAGAAAAATTAGATTAGATCTTTCAGAACGAGGAAACTGTGTTAAATACATGGTTCTTTAACCCAACTTTTGAGAAACTCTTTGTTGATGACTTAGATTCTTGGAAAATAAACAACCCTCAAACATAAATCTTATGTTTATAAAGAAGAACCGGTTCGATAGGTCAAATTTTTATTAATAAGGAATCTAAGTTTAAAATGCATAACACCATAAATACCTACCTTCAATTGCTGCAAATATCATTGAAAACCTTGGAATGTTCAGAATTTAAGCACATCATTGATTATATCATTTTGGATTTCTTTAAAATTGAGTAGAATTTTCAAGAATAAGGTAGGATTTGATGTAGAGTATGAGCTTTTCATATTTAATTTTTATTCTACATCTTTATTTTTTATCTCATAATAATGATAAAAGAATTTATTCTTCTCTCATGTGAGAGTTTCTTGTTCTTTTCAAAAAAAAAAAAATATGAAAAGAAAAGGATATATGAAAAAAAATTTGATAAAAAAAGAGAAGAGTAAATTTTGACTTCATCCTTCTCATATCAAAGGTAATTGAAATTTTTTATCATTATTCTAGGTCTAATCAATAAGTGTAAGTACTTTAATTCTTATCTACTTTACTTTGTGCATTATAGAGTTTGCATTGAGGACAAAGGCAAAATTTAGGTGTGGGGGTGGGGACTAGTCAATTTTCCTCTTTATCTTAGTCATTTTTCTCTTTATCTTATCATTTTGTTTCTTTTTATGTCATTTTCATAAAAATAGTGTCGCTACCAACTTAATAGAGTTGACTAAAAATTGATCTATTTGATAATTTTTAAATTTTCTAATCCTTAGTTAGTTTTATACTCAAGTTCACCTTTTATGATAACTCTAAATAGATTTCTTAAGAAATGATTTTCAAAGTAGTATATTTCACTTAAGTCTTAACTTAGACCTTTAATTAAAGTAATGAAATTTTTGCATGCTTAGCTTAGAATTGAATATAAATTTTCAAGTTGTCTTGATCTAAATATTTTTAGGATATATATACATATACACATATATATATTATAAAAAACTAACTTTACAAAAGAAGAGTGCAAAAATAGGCACTAATTAAAATTCTCTTAAAATCTAAGGTGGTTCTATCTTACTAAGTCTAAGTTGACCGAGTAATTAAACCCAAAGAGTATTTCCATGTTTAATGACTTAAGCCCAATTTGGGTTAGGATTCATTGGCCCAAAACTCATTAAATGGTCGCTAGAAAGTCCGATCAAGAAGAATAAAATTACCAAGGAATAAAGAGTTAAAAAATTTTACTCGACAATGTTTTTATATATATAGTTATATTTGTATATATGTTCTTGAAAAATAAATTGATTAAGAGACTTGAAAATTATTTAAAATAAAGAGTTAGCATGTTCTTTTCAAAACATTTAAATTAAATTTCTAAGTTAGACTTGATTTTATATAACTATAATGAAAAGATTTTCTAAGAGATTTATCTTGGAGTTATATATAAAAATATTTTCTTGAGTAATAACTAGCTTCAATTAGAATATTTAAATATATCAAGTAAATTAATTATTCATAAACTTCTTTAAATTGGTAAATTGACTGAATTTTATGGGTATATTCACTGCAAATCCTCACGAGACTATAACTAGTCCTCTAGGGTAACCTAGGGGTTTAAAGGCTTGTTGTATATGCTAAATACAACCGCGATTCCTGCGATTTTTCTTTCTTTCTCTTTCAATTTCTTTCTTTACTAGAGGACTAGCAAAAGTTTAGGTGTGGGGATATTTGATAATCATATTTTTATTATAATTTTATACCATCATCATCTATCTTATATAAATAAATATACCACTAATAATTATTTTTATCTTAATTTGTAGGTTAATAAAGAAATAATGAATAAAAGCCCAAAAGACTCAAACTCCCTGATTTTCTATCATTTATTGAAGCCCAAATATGAAGATAAAAGAAGGCCCAAGAAAGCTCAAGGATACATGAAGAAATCAGGTCAAGAAATCAAAGAAAAATAAAATCTGTTGCAAACCAATCGGTTGGCCAACCGATTGGCTAACCGATCGGCCAATCGATTAATTTGCAACAGATTAGTTTAATGGCTGAGATTTAATTCTTTGATTGCCAAGTTTTATCAAAGGGTTCTCCTTCATTACTGTAGGCTATAAATAGGGGTAGAGGGTGAGGGGTTTGAGTGTGAAATATTTTATAAAAACTCTTTTTGGAGAGGAGAGTTACTCTTAATTGAGAAGACCTTTCAAATTGTAACTTTTGTTGCAATTAATAAAAGAATATTTTTACCTCTTCATATTTTTCTTTTCTTCTCTTTGTTTGATTGTGAATATGAAGATGAAGATCAAGATGAAGGTTTGCTTTCAATAAGAGGCTAGAACCCTCTTGGGATGTAAATTTTCTCTTTTATTAATAAATTTATCTTTTGCTTTCTTTTCTTATTTAGATATTCAAGAGGCTAGAACCCTCTTGTTTTAAATTTATTTTAATGCTTTGTAGAGTAGATTTACTTTCATGTCTTTATTTTCTTGCTTTAATTTCATGTCTTTATTTTGTAGTATAGATTTATTTCTTTACATAGCTTAGATTTTATTTTCTTGTACTATTCACCTTGAGGTTAGAACCCTCTTGGGATTAGTTTTTATTTTATTTTCTTTGATTCACCTTGAGGCTAAAACCCTCTAGGAAATTATTTTTGTTTATTTTCTTTTTCTTTGATTCACCTTGAGGCTAGAACCCTCTAGGAAATTATTTTTATTTATTTTTATTTTCTTTAATTCACCAAGAGGCTAGAACCCTCTAGGAATTATTTTTATTTTCTTCCTTTTATTTATTTCTTTGTTGTTATTTTCCAAGATGTGGAACTAATTTTTGTAGGAACTCTAGATATTATATGAAACTAGTTTAATTTCTTTTATATTTTGTGAATCATTCTTTTGTGCTTAAAATGATCATGTTTAGGATAATCAACTAAAGAACTAATTGGTAGAAGGAATTCTAGAATTACTATTTAGTTATTATTCTTTTCATGAGTATTAATTTTACTAGGAAGAAGAATTTGATCGGTTATACTTTCCTTGAGTGGTTTGATAGTCTATGCTTAATAATGACAAAAAGAGAATAGTTCATAATTTATAATGAAATTATTAGTGGATTCAATTCTAGATTCCTCGTATCTTTAATTGAATATTCCATCTTTTACTTTCTTATTTTTCCCTTTTTATTCTTGATTTTCATTTACTTGTTTTATTTTCTTCTATTTTCTCATCATTCTTTCTCCTCACTCAATCTAGTTTTATTTTATTTTACACATATTCACAACCACTCTCTTTATCTCTCCACAACCACTTTTACCACTCCTAATTGTCGCACACATAACTTGTGAACCGATTTTGATTAATTAATTTCCTTACAACACCTTCCTCGTGGATCGATAACTTTTTATACTATAACTTGATAGTTGTATACTTGCAACTTTAGGTACATATTATTAAATACCTATCATAGATCCACGTTAGTTTGTAATTGTGCCTTTAGATACCCAAATCGCTTAACTATTTTAACTCTATATTGCATTCGACAAATCATTAAAAGATGATCCATTCTACAAGATAAAGTATAAATAGTGGAAGATGCATTTGACATGGATGCTAAAAGAGTTAAAATTATTTTCTTTTATAAAAGAAGGTTAAAACTTTTATGTTTTCTTGAAGATTAATAACAAAGTCTAGTTTTCGCTTTCACAAACTGTTAATTGAAAAGGAACATTTTAAACCTTTAGAACCCAATGAAAATTTCTTCACAACCTTTTTCAAATCAATATTTTTCAAACCTATAGATCCACGTTAGTTTCAAACTTTATTTGTTCAGAGGACAATTCACATAATAACTCATTTGCCTTAGAAATTAATTTTTATTTTTATAAATTTTATCAATTAATTGCTTGTATAAATCACAACTCATGTCTCTATAAATGGAACATTTTATGCATTCAAAAGAGGTATTTTCACTTGCATTGTTAGATGTATTTAATTTTAAAAAGATTTTAATTTTATCACTCAACAATTTATTATCCTTCTTTAAACTTGAGTTCATCTTTTAACAACTTTGTATTTTTAGCAAGCTTTTCAAATTGACCCAATATTTCATTATATTTAGAATATAAATAATTATATGCAATGTATGCCTCACTATCGAGCTCTCATGTTCGGATTCATCCGAATTACTATCTTTAGCCTTGAGACAACAGTGTGCTCTTTTATCATCATTGCTCGAGCTACTCACTGACTCATTCCATGTAGTCACTTTAAAACTTTTGTCCTTCTCTTTATAATCCTTTTTATTCAGTGGACAATTCTTCCTTAAGTGATCGGGTTTCCTACACAGAAAATAAATTAGTTCAGTATTAGAATTACTAGAATTATATTTATTTACATTGCTTGTGTAGTAATCCTGTTTGTCTTGCATGAATTTCTGATCATCCTTTGATTTAAGAAAGGATTCATAGCCTTTAACAATTTTATCAACATGACAATTTTCATCCTCAGAACTTGAGCCTAACCTTTTCTTCTTCTTGATTTAGGATTTCTCCTTTTTAGCTTTTAGGGCTAACAACTTTTCTTTGAATCATCTTAGAAGCATCTTCTCTCTCTTTTAATCAAACTTTATACATGAGAAGATAACCTACAAGATCTTCAAGAGTTAAATTAAAAAAAATTTATAATTCATCAATAGTTGTTACCTTTGGTTCCCAATCCCTAAAAAGAGAAGGAATTGTCTTTTATATCTCTTTATTGTCGTACTCTTTTCCCAAAGCTTTAGATTTTGCTCACAATGTTTATGAATCGAGTGAACATATCTTGAGTACTCTCTGAGACCTTCATCTTGAAACTTTTATACTTACTCACAAGCATTGTAAGTTTCATCTCTTTCACTTGTGAAGTTTCCTCGTGTATAACTTTCAGAGTTTTCCAGATTTCCTGTGCAGCAGTACAATTTGAAACATGGTTAAATTCTTTAGCAGTTAAAGAATAATGAAGAGCATTCATATCTTTAGCATTCAAAGAATAAATCTTTCCAATAAGTGTGAAGCTTTTAACATCTCCTTCAACAGTATAGGGTTCTGAATACCCATATTCAATGCTCTCCCAAACATTATAATTGGTGGATAATAAAAAGACTTTCATACGCACTTTCCAATAGGTGAAGTTTGTCCCATCGAAAAGCGAGGGACGATTTACAGCCTGTTCCTTGGGAAAAACTGTGGCGATGGTCAAACTAGACATCTCTATCCTAGGTTATGATACCTAAAGATGGATAACGATGCTTTAATATTACTTGTTATATCTGAGATGCAAGTCTAGAGGGGTATGAACAGGTTTGCTGTAGTTTTTCACTAAAACAGAGAATATGCAATGAAAATATAGAAAAAATAAAAGCGAACAACCAAATTGAAAACCAACCAAGGAACACACAAGATTTTTATAGTGGTTCGGATAATAATCCTACATCCACTCTTTCTTCTCATGAAGGGGTTTCCTCATTATGCCAAGAGTTCACCTGAATGACAACTCCGATTTAGTAGACTTACAAAAATCGCACTCTAGAATCTACCCGAAACTAGTCATCTAACTTAACTCTCCATAGCGAGTAACACCTAGTCTTTGCTAGTCCCAATCCTCAATTATCACCGGCTTAAGTACGCCGTAAAAAAATAAGTTTGAAAAAACTACCAAAAATAGTTAAGCACAAAAATAGAAAGATATTATAGCCCTTTGTATAAGCAAACCGTTCTTTAAAAGATTGAAGCGAAGCTCGATGAAAACAATGTAGATTTTGATTCCAAGGGCAACTCCTCTCACTAAGATAATCTGATGTTGTTGAGTGTGACGAGAAAGAGTTTGACGAGGCTTCGAGGGTTCAAATACAAATTAATTTTCTTCTCTCAAACACTATAATTTCTCACAAAAAGCTTTCTTTTTGATCTCAAAGCATAGAACCTCTCCAAAATATGATCTCTTTCTATCTTATTTAGCCTCTGATAAATAATGAAAGAGATATTAAAATCATAGTAGAAGTTAGAGATGACAAGGATCAATGAACGGTTGTGATTAACTCTTGAATTCTGCTAAAACACGTTGTTACCATCGATGGGCAATCACGACCATCGATGGTCCCCGATGCCCTATCTATGAGCACATGTAATGTATCTAGGTCTGAAAACTGGTTTTTGAAATTTATCAATTGTGAAATGTAGCACCTGTAATGTATCTAGGTCTGAAAACTGGTTTCTGAAATTTATCAATTGTGCAATGTACACCATCAATTGTGGTGTTGACCATTGATGGTTCATCCATGACCATCGATGGTATCAAATCCAGTTTTTAAATTTCTTCAATTGTGCACTGTAGTCCATCGATTGACTCACGACCATCGATGATGTGTCATTGACCATTGATGGTATGATACTGAAATCAATATAAATATTAATTTTTACATCGTTTTGCCTCGTATCTTTCATACACCTATTTATACTTGTAATATATCATCTCAAATAATCATCAATAATAAATGAGAGTTTGTCATTACTCAAACCAGAGATATTGTATGAACTACATTCTAACACATGAGGTATGACGGAGTAGGGGATGTTACGGAATATATCATAAAGATGGTCCACTACCAAACCAAACGGAAATCTTTTAATATTATTTTGCCTGAAGCTTGCATTGTTCACCAAGCTTTGAATACCCTCCCTCCTGAGTTTGGCATTATTGTCTCTACCTATAACCCTTATAATGACGCCTATAAGATAAATGACCCATAACTCGCTGTGTTGCTGAAGATGAAAAACTTAAAAGTGAAAAATCTCATGCTGCATTCCTTGTGTCTAAACCTCACTATAAAGGGAACCATCAGTCCAAAAGCAATGCCCATAAACCAACTCAGACTTCTAAGAAAAAAGACAGTCAAACTAGTAATGTAGGTGGTCCTAAACCTATGATCAAGAAAGAATTAAAGTGCTTCTTTTGTAAGAAGAAAGGTCATAATAAGAGTGAGTGTCCCAAATATAAAGTTTGGTTAGAGAAACGTGAGCGTACAGATAACTCCTTGGCTCTTGTTATATATGAAACTAATTTAGCTGTAGCCCCATCTGGTTCTTGGTGGCTTTGATGGTGGTGCAACTAACCATGTTGCTTGTACCATGTAGGGATTCATAAACAAGAGGAAACCAAATAAAGAAGAGTCAAAGCTTACGGTTGGCAACAATAAAGAGGTGGACAGAGAATTTATTGGCGTTGTTTGTCTTCGTTTAGAATCTAGATTTGAACTTTTATTAAAGAATACTTTCTATATACCGTCTTTTAGGTGGAATCTAGTTTCTATTTTTGTGGTAGATAATGATGTTTTTGCTTTTGATATTGGTAAATAAAGTTCACTTCTATTATGATCCAAAAGTTGTTGGCTGCAGCCTGTTGTGGTTTATCCTATGGATTATATAGATTGTGTTTATCTACAAATAATAATTACGCCACCTATAATATTGAACAGATCGTTGCCAAAAGACCCTTAACTAAAGAAAAATCTTTCATGTTGTAGCATAAGAGATTGGCCAAACATATCCAGAGAAAGAGTAGAAAGATTGATGAGGGATGACATTCTTCTTACTCTTGACTTTAGTGATCTGGAGACATGTATTGATTGTTGTAAGGGGAAATTAACCAAAATTAAGAAAAATGGATCAACTCGTAGCTCTAATCTTTTAGAAGTTATTCACACTGATATAAGTGGAACTTATTCCCCAACAATATGTAATTATCAATTTTTTATCACTTTCATTGATGAATTTTCTCGATGTGGCTATCTGTTCTTGATTAAAGAAAATTCCGAGTCTCTTGAAAAATTCAAGTTTTCAAGGCTGAAGTTGAGAAACAGTTGGGAAAGACCATTAAGGTTATTACGTCTGACTGTAGGGGAGAGTATTATAGCAAACATGGAGTTGCCAGACAAATCAAGGGCCCATTTGCCAAATACTCAGAGAGTTGTGAGATAGTCTGATAATTAACTATGCACGGTAGTCCTGAACAGAATGGTGTATTGGAAAGAAGAAATCGCACGCTTAAGGATATGATGAGGAGCATGAAAAGTAAGACTAACTTACCTGATTATCTTTGGGGTGAAGGTGTCAAAATAGCCTCGTATATTTTGAATAGAGTGCATAGTAAATCTGTTCCAAAAACTCATTTTGAATTGTGGACTAGTAGAAACCCTAGCCTCAGTCATTTCCATGACCAGGGATGTCCTTCAGAAGTTCACCTCTAAAATCCTCATGAAAATAAGTTGCATTCAAGAAATAACTCGTTGTTATTTCATAGAATACCCAGATCACTCTAAAGGTACAGATTCTATTGCCATGAAGGGGGAGCTAGAATTATCGAATCACAAATAGCAAAATTTCTGGAATTAAATGTAGCTTATGAAAGCGGCTGCTCTCAGACTGCTCAAAAATAGGGGCAGGTTGTTTATGTCCTTTTACCCATTGAACAGAGCTTTGAAATTTCTACTCAAGTTCCTGCACCTTTAGAGGAACAAGAACATGCACAACTAGTTTTGATGAGGTTCCTCAGGTGCAAGATGCACTTGCAGTTGATTCAATCAGAAGGTTCAATAGGGTAAGGCGACCTACTATTTCTAATGATTATGTGATCTTTTGGGTGAAAGAGACTATAACATTGGTCATGTTGTTGATCCCTCAACCTTTTCAGATGCTGTATCTAGCCCTCAGTCCCATCTATAGTAGGATGCAATGAGATAAGAAATGATTTCTATGGAGCACAATAGAATGTGGGTGCTTGTTGAGCTTCTTGATGGCTGCAAACCCATTGGTTGCAAATGGGTTTTCAAGACTAAGAAAGATGCCAAAGAAAAATTGAGAGGTTCAAGGCCAAGTTAGTTGCTAAAGGATACACTCAGAGAGAAGGAAGGGATTGATTTCTCCGAGATCTTTCTCCTGTTTCCTCAAAGGATGACTTCTGAGTGATAATTGTTGAGATAATTAATATGTGAGTATAGTCCCACATCGGATAAGATAAGAAAAAGTGATGAGTTTAAATAGGAGTTTGGGTCAATACCTAATAGCTATAGCTTTTGAGTTAAAATTGATTCCTAACTTCTGTTTAAGGCCCATCAACTCTAGATTGGGCCCGATTTTTTCCCCAACAAATGGTATCAGAGACTAAGGTCATGGTCCAAGTAATTCAAAAAAAATAGATGAAGTTCGATGTGAAGCCCGAAGGTGTCGGGAGAACCCACGGATGCCCATAGGAGTGTGATATAGTCTGGTTAGCCACCATGAGTGAAGTGGTGAAAGATCCTGCGGATGTTTGATAGTCAAGTGTTGAATGCATGGTCTAGTTAGCCCACGAGTGAAGTGGTGCAAGAGTTGGTGAATTAATTAGCCCAGTAAAGGGGATGTTACGGAATATATCATAAAGATGGTCCACTACCAAACCAAACGGAAATCTTTTAATATTATTTTTCCTGAAGCTTGCATTGTTCACCAAGCTTTGAATACCCTCCCTCCTGAGTTTGGCATTATTGTCTCTACCTATAACCCTTATAATGACGCCTATAAGATAAATGACCCATAACTCGCTGTGTTGCTGAAGATGAAAAACTTAAAAGTGAAAAATCTCATGCTGCATTCCTTGTGTCTAAACCTCACTATAAAGGGAACCATCAGTCCAAAAGCAATGCCCATAAACCAACTCAGACTTCTAAGAAAAAAGACAGTCAAACTAGTAATGTAGGTGGTCCTAAACCTATGATCAAGAAAGAATTAAAGTGCTTCTTTTGTAAGAAGAAAGGTCATAATAAGAGTGAGTGTCCCAAATATAAAGTTTGGTTAGAGAAACGTGAGCGTACAGATAACTCCTTGGCTCTTGTTATATATGAAACTAATTTAGCTGTAGCCCCATCTGGTTCTTGGTGGCTTTGATGGTGGTGCAACTAACCATGTTGCTTGTACCATGTAGGGATTCATAAACAAGAGGAAACCAAATAAAGAAGAGTCAAAGCTTACGGTTGGCAACAATAAAGAGGTGGACAGAGAATTTATTGGCGTTGTTTGTCTTCGTTTAGAATCTAGATTTGAACTTTTATTAAAGAATACTTTCTATATACCGTCTTTTAGGTGGAATCTAGTTTCTATTTTTGTGGTAGATAATGATGTTTTTGCTTTTGATATTGGTAAATAAAGTTCACTTCTATTATGATCCAAAAGTTGTTGGCTGCAGCCTGTTGTGGTTTATCCTATGGATTATATAGATTGTGTTTATCTACAAATAATAATTACGCCACCTATAATATTGAACAGATCGTTGCCAAAAGACCCTTAACTAAAGAAAAATCTTTCATGTTGTAGCATAAGAGATTGGCCAAACATATCCAGAGAAAGAGTAGAAAGATTGATGAGGGATGACATTCTTCTTACTCTTGACTTTAGTGATCTGGAGACATGTATTGATTGTTGTAAGGGGAAATTAACCAAAATTAAGAAAAATGGATCAACTCGTAGCTCTAATCTTTTAGAAGTTATTCACACTGATATAAGTGGAACTTATTCCCCAACAATATGTAATTATCAATTTTTTATCACTTTCATTGATGAATTTTCTCGATGTGGCTATCTGTTCTTGATTAAAGAAAATTCCGAGTCTCTTGAAAATTCAAGTTTTCAAGGCTGAAGTTGAGAAACAGTTGGGAAAGACCATTAAGGTTATTACGTCTGACTGTAGGGGAGAGTATTATAGCAAACATGGAGTTGCCAGACAAATCAAGGGCCCATTTGCCAAATACTCAGAGAGTTGTGAGATAGTCTGATAATTAACTATGCACGGTAGTCCTGAACAGAATGGTGTATTGAAAGAAGAAATCGCACGCTTAAGGATATGATGAGGAGCATGAAAAGTAAGACTAACTTACCTGATTATCTTTGGGGTGAAGGTGTCAAAATAGCCTCGTATATTTTGAATAGAGTGCATAGTAAATCTGTTCCAAAAACTCATTTTGAATTGTGGACTAGTAGAAACCCTAGCCTCAGTCATTTCCATGACCAGGGATGTCCTTCAGAAGTTCACCTCTAAAATCCTCATGAAAATAAGTTGCATTCAAGAAATAACTCGTTGTTATTTCATAGAATACCCAGATCACTCTAAAGGTACAGATTCTATTGCCATGAAGGGGGAGCTAGAATTATCGAATCACAAATAGCAAAATTTCTAGAATTAAATGTAGCTTATGAAAGCGGCTGCTCTCAGACTGCTCAAAAATAGGGGTAGGTTGTTTATGTCCTTTTACCCATTGAACAGAGCTTTGAAATTTCTACTCAAGTTCCTGCACCTTTAGAGGAACAAGAACATGCACAACTAGTTTTGATGAGGTTCCTCAGGTGCAAGATGCACTTGCAGTTGATTCAATCAGAAGGTTCAATAGGGTAAGGCGGCCTACTATTTCTAATGATTATGTGATCTTTTGGGTGAAAGAGACTATAACATTGGTCATGTTGTTGATCCCTCAACCTTTTCAGATGCTGTATCTAGCCCTCACTCCCATCTATAGTAGGATGCAATGAGATAAGAAATGATTTCTATGGAGCACAATAGAATGTGGGTGCTTGTTGAGCTTCTTGATGGCTGCAAACCCATTGGTTGCAAATGGGTTTTCAAGACTAAGAAAGATGCCAAAGAAAAATTGAGAGGTTCAAGGCCAAGTTAGTTGCTAAAGGATACACTCAGAGAGAAGGAAGGGATTGATTTCTCCGAGATCTTTCTCCTGTTTCCTCAAAGGATGACTTCTGAGTGATAATTGTTGAGATAATTAATATGTGAGTATAGTCCCACATCGGATAAGATAAGAAAAAGTGATGAGTTTAAATAGGAGTTTGGGTCAATACCTAATAGCTATAGCTTTTGAGTTAAAATTGATTCCTAACTTCTGTTTAAGGCCCATCAACTCTAGATTGGGCCCGATTTCTCCCCCAACAAATGGTATCAGAGCCTAAGGTCATGGTCCAAGTAATTTTAAAAAAAATAAATGAAGTTCGATGTGAAGCCCGAATGTGTCGGGAGAACCCACGGATGCCCGTAGGAGTGTGATATAGTCTGGTTAGCCACCATGAGTGAAGTGGTGAAAGATCCTGCGGATGTTTGATAGTCAAGTGTTGAATGCATGGTCTAGTTAGCCCACGAGTGAAGTGGTGCAAGAGTTGGTGAATTAATTAGCCCACGAGTAAAGTGGTTGTTGAATTGAACTATACTCACAAATTAAGGGGGAGTTGTTGAGATGATTAATATGTGAGTATAGTCTCACATTGGATAAGATAAGAAAAAGTGATGAGTTTAAATAGGAGTTTGGATCAATATTTAATAGCTATAGCTTTTTGGTTAAAATTGATTCCTAACTTCTGTTTAAGGCCCATCAACTCTAGATTGGGCCCAATTTTTACCCCAACAAATTGCACTAGTAACTCATTATGATTTAGAGTACATTAGATGGATGTTAAAAATACTTTCATTAACGATAACATAGTTGAGGAATATATATGGTGGTTTTCGTGAGCAGAGTCAGAACATCTTGTACGTAGACTTAAAAAATCTATCTATAAGCTCAAGCAAGCTTCTCGACAATGGTATTTAAAGTTTGATGTTGTTACCATATCTTTTGAATTCGTGGAGAACATGGTAAATCATTGTATGTATCTCATGATCAGTGGGATCAACTCTATCTTTCTAATTTTATATGTTGATGATATATTGCTTGCAAGTAGTGATCTAGTCCTATTGTATGAGATTAAGTAGTTGTTGTCTAGACAATTTGACATGAAGGACCTAGGAGATGCCACTTTTGTCCTTGGAATCGAAATCCATTGAGATAGATCTCAAAACTTGTTGGGTCTTTTTCAAAGAGCTTACATTGATCGTGTTCCTAAAAGGTTCGCAATTATGGATTGTAAAGCTACTGATGAACCTATTGCTGAAGGTGACAGGCTAAGCTTGGCACAATGCCCAGAAAATGATCTTGAGGAGAAATTGATGAAGGATGTACCATATTCTAGTGCGGTGGGAAGTCTCATGTATGCACAACTTTGCACTAGACCTGATATTGCTTATGTAGTGGGTCTTTTGGGGAGGCACTTATCTAATCCTGGTAAGGCTCAATGGGAAGCTACAAAACGAGTTGATGTATCTAAAAGGGCCTAGAGATTATATGCTCGTTTAAAGGTTAGACACCTTGAACTAGTTAGATATACATATGTTGCCTATGCAGGTTGTGAGCATAATAGAAAATCTACATCAGGTTATAATTTTACATTGGCCGGTGGTGCAGTGTCTTAGAGGAGTGTTAAGCAGACCATAGTGATAGCTTCTACGATGCATGCAGAGTTTGTAGCGTGTTTTGGTGCAGCAACTAAAGCAGTGTGGTTGCAAAATTTAATTGCTGAATTCTCTCTTATAGATTCAATTGCTAGACCGATTCAGTTGTCTTATGATAACGAATCTGCGGGAGGTTCTCTAACAATACTAAGAATATCACAGAGTCTAAGCACATGGAAATAAACTATTTGACAGTTAAAAGGCATGTGCAGAGAGATGATGTTAAAATTGACTATACTGGGACTAATGACATGATTGCCGATCTTCTAAGGGACTTCCCTCCCATGCTTTTAAGAAACACTAGTGTTTATGCACGTGTAATGCACATAGTTAAATGTCAAAATAATTTAATTTTTATTTGATTCATTACTATAAATAAGTCAGATTCACTTTAAATTCAAATATGTAAAATTGAATTATTTGATTTGCCATAATTTTTATTTAAACATTATAAAAGAATTAATGCAATGGATTTTAAGCACATAAAAATGTATTGAAAAAAGATTAAAAAGAATTGAACATCACATTTGGACATTATAAGCTCATGTTTTATAATAAATAATCTCAACAGCCTATCATAAAAAATACGATAAACATGATATATATATAGAGCAAATCTCCTATAAACTTAAGTTTATAGGAATAGTATACACCAAATTTTTATCCATTGATGTTGCAATTAGATTTGTGCCATCAAGAGATGCACAAATCTCAAAATGGACTTCATATCTTTCATGGATCCCAATGCAACATCAATGGATAGAAAAGTTGGTGTATGACTATTCCTATAAACTTAAGTTTATAGGAGATTTGCTATATATATATATATATATATATATATATATATATATATATATATATATATATATATATATATATATATATATATATATATATGAGATCTTAGCCTATATTATTTGATAGACTTAAAATAATAAAAGATAAATACTAAAGATTAAAGGTAACTATAGTATAATATTATGTGATAAAAGCAATCATCATATAAGATTGCCCCTCCTAACAATACAGCTCCTCAAACTTTGTTTGCATTCTTCAAGAACATCATATAAGATTGTTAATTGCGGATAGACCCTATAATATTATGTGATAAAAGCAATCATCATATAAGATTGCCCCTCCTAACAATACAGCTCCTCAAACTTTGTTTGCATTCTTCAAGAACATCATATAAGATTGCTAATTGCGGATAGATCCCTATACTATCGCCCAATTGCCTGTGACTCCCTTTAGCTCAATTGTTGCAGATAGACCCCTAAGTGATATATATATATATATATATATATATATATATATATATATATATATATATATATATATATATATATATATATATATATATATATATATATAGTGCCTTATGAACTTAAGTTCTTAATGAATAGTGGTACACCAACTTTGTAACCACTCATCTTGCTGGGATCCATGAAAGATATGAAGTCCATTTTGAGATTTGTGCATCACAAATCTCAAGACAAGATGAGTGGATAAAAAGTTGGTGCACCATTATTCATATGAACTTAAGTTCATATGAGCCTTCTCTCTCTCTCTCTCTCTCTCTATATATATATATATATATGAGATTAATGGTATCATATGTCATATGAGAGGATTCCCTCATATACAATGACAGAGGCAATCTCCACCAAGTGTGGTTATGAGGTATTCTCTCTCCTACTTTATTCACTTGGTGAGGATTGTGCCACACTTGGTGGAGATTGTGCCACATCATCAGATATGAGGGAATCTTCTCTCACTTATTATATATATACCCATTAATCTCATATATATATATATATATATATATATATATATATATATATATATATATATATATATATATATATATATATATATATATATATATATATATATATATATATATATATATATATGAGATTAATGGTATCATATGTCATTGAGGAGATTCCCTCATATATATATATATATATATATAGAGCAAATCTCCTATAAACTTAAGTTTATAGGAGATTTATATATATATATATATATATATATATATATATATATATATATATATATATATATATATATATATATATATATATATATATATATATATATATATATATATATATATATATATATATATATATATATATATATATATATATATATATATATATATATATATGAGATAATGGGTATCATAGTCATAAGATTCCTATAATGATGTACAATCTCCACCAAGTTAATCTCTACCAAGTTAATAAAGTAGAGAGAGAATGCCTCATAACCACACTTGGTGGAGATTGTGCCACATCATTGTATATGAGGGAATCCTCTCATATGGCATATATATATATATATATATATATATATATATATATATATATATATATATATAGATGCCCTATAAACTTAAGTTGATGTGAAGACCATCAATTTTTCTATCCATTGATGTTGCCTTGGAATCAGTGAAATATATAAAGCCCACCTTTGAGATTTGTGCATATCTTGATTTCACCGGATCCAAGATCAATGATATAAAGCATGACACTCCTACCTATTAACTTAAGTTTATAGGAGTCTTGATATATATATATATATATATATATATATATATATATATATATATATATATATATATATATATATATATATATATATATATATATATATATATATATATATATATATATATATATATATGCTCTATGAACTTAAGTTCATAATGAATAGTGGTGCACCAACTTTTCTAACCACTCATCTTACTTTGGGATCCGTGAAAGATATAAAGACCACTTTGAGATTTGTGCATCACAAATCTCAAGACAAGATGAGTGGATAAAAAGTTGGTGCACCACTATTCATTATTAACTTAAGTTTATAGGAGTCTTGATATATATATATATATATATATATATATATATATATATATATATATATATATATATATATATATATATATATATATATATATATATTTGACTATTTAATCATCAGAGAAAGAGAAGATTGCTACATGCCGGCTGGCGAGTTTGTTGCACATGTGGACCTGCAAACCTCCAATTTAGAAAATAAATTAGAGGGTAGTAAAGATAGTAAAGAGACCAACCCTCGTAAAAACCCCATGGTAAAACTGGTATGGAAGCCAACTCAAATATTGTTCATATTTTACGGCACCAAAAACTTTAGTATTATAATGCAACCGAGAAAAGATCCTCTTAACTAACCTAGCCCAGGAAAAAAAATCAAATATAAAAGCTGATGTGATCACTTTTTTTATAGGGAGTGGCATTTATCTTGAAGCATATGCTAAGCCACACAGTCAAAATGGAACTTACCCTCTACATAATACTTAGTTCGGCTCTCGTGATGGCTCTTGCTACTGCATGTATAACAGCCGAGAAAGTAGAACACTCGAGGCCGCCTATCCTAACGCTTCTTGCCGAAAGAATGGTTAAATCTAAAGTTTTGTTACAGTTTCTTTGAAAAATGCAAGCTAAAATCAGCAGCTCAAAATAACTATACATAGCAGACACCTTCCTAGCACACTACTATTTTAGAATCATCATTAGGATTGTGGCACAAACAGGAACAAAGGTTGAGCTCTAGCATGTACAGGCTATAGATATAATATACATGAGCTATCAGCCTATCACATATAATGTATCTGTAATGAATAACTATACATTTAAAGGTGACTTTCCAAGTGTAGGAGAATAATGAGGCGGTGCTCACATATGGCATGAGTCTAAAAATATAACTACTAAGATACAGGTAAAAGAGGCAAAAAAGTTTTCACGTCAGGGGTCTATCTGCAACCACAGAGCTACATGGCTATATTCCCAATTGGGCAATAGTAGAGGGATATATCCACAATTAAAATTAAGTATCAACTCAAAGAGATTTAATAAAGAGTTTGTTTGGTCACAATACCAGATTACTTGTCCATTCATCTCAAGTAAAGTTTCATAGAGAGAATCATATTCTGAGATGATAACATTAACGGCTACTTGTGAGAAACGAAGTAAGTTTTGTAATGAAATCAACCACAATAGAAAAATTAGTTTCGGTCTTGAGCATATTCAAAAACAGCAATTTGCTTTTCATCGATACAGACCAAAACCTCAAAATTTAATCGTACATTAAGAAGAAAATAATGACCTTTATCCTTAATTTTGCATGTATGAACAAAGTCAATAAGATTTTATAATCAGATACGAAGATAACAGTAGCTACTCGCAGACATCAATATAAGATTATAATCAAGTTAAATCCTTATTGACTGTGGAATTCATTGCTCTAAAGAGCATATCAGGTCCCAGAATGCTCCGGAACTCAAAATAACTACCGATTGAAACAATAGTCGAATCAAAATAGTTCGAGATACATAACACTATAAGCAATAATTGGATAAAAAGTCATCATTGAGCGATGCAAAACTATATAAGCAATAATTGAATAAAAAGTCATCATTGAATAAAAAAAGAGAGAGACCAAGACCGAACCTTTGCAAGAGAACAGTGGATTTGGTGAGAGAAGAAAGTGGATTTGGTGCTTTATTTATACTCCAAGAGTCCTATTGCTATGATAAGAATTCGTTAAGAATTCAAAATTTGATTAGGATTAGGATTAGAATAATTAGGATAGATCAATTATTAAAATGTAATATCCAAAGATGTTATAATAAGAATTCGGTTACTAGATATATTTTACCATCTTAATTATATAATATCAGGTATTAATTAAGGATAGATATATTAGTTTATATTTTGGTAGTTTAATTAAGGATAGATATATTAGTTTTAAGAATTCGGTTAATAGATATATTTTACCATCTTAATTATATAATATCAGGTATTAATTAAGGATAGATATATTAGTTTAAAATTTTAGTAGTTTAATTAAGGATAGATATATTAGTTTAATAAGAATTCGGTTAATAGATATATTTTACCATCCTAATTATATAATATCACGTATTAATTAAGGATAGATATATTAGTTTAAACTTTTAGTAGTTTATCAAGAATTGCAATTAGGATATTTAAAGAAGGGTTATCACTTATTAATTAAGGATAGATATATTACTTTAAACTTTTAGTAGTATATCCACAATTAAAATTAAGTATCAACTCAAAGAGATTTAATAAAGAGTTTGTTTGGTCACAATACCAGATTACTTGTCCATTCATCTCAAGTAAAGTTTCATAGAGAGAATCATATTCTGAGATGATAACATTAACGGCTACTTGTGAGAAACGAAGTAAGTTTTGTAATGAAATCAACCACAATAGAAAAATTAGTTTCGGTCTTGAGCATATTCAAAACAGCAATTTGCTTTTCATCGATACGCACCAAAACCTCAAAATTTAATCGTACATTAAGAAGAAAATAATGACCTTTATCCTTAATTTTGCATGTATGAACAAAGTCAATAAGATTTTATAATCGATCTGAAGATAACAAGAGCTACCGCAGACATCAATATAAGATTATAATCAAGTTAAATCCTTATTGACTGTGGAATTCATTGCTCTAAAGAGCATATCAGGTCCCGAATGCTCAGTAACTCAAAATAACTACCGATTGAAACAATAGTGAATCAAAATAGTTCGAGATACATAACACTATAAGCAATAATTGGATAAAAAGTCATCATTGAGCGATGCAAAACTATATAAGCAATAATTGAATAAAAGTCATCATTGAATAAAAAAGAGAGAGACCAAGACCGAACCTTTGCAAGAGAACAAAGGATTTGGTGAGAAGAAAGTAGATTTGGTGCTTTATTTATACTCCAAGAGTCCTATTGCTATGATAAGAATTCGGTTAAGAATTCAAAATTTGATTAGGATTAGGATTAGAATAATTAGGATAGATCAATTATTAAAATGTAATATCCAAAGATGTTATAATAAGAATTCGGTTACTAGATATATTTTACCATCTTATTATATAATATCAATTAATTATGGATAGATATATTAGTTTATATTTTGGTAGTTTAATTAAGGATAGATATATTAGTTTTAAGAATTCGGTTAATAGATATATTTTACCATCTTAATTATATAATATCAGGTATTAATTAAGGATAGATATATTAGTTTAAAATTTTAGTAGTTTAATTAAGGATAGATATATTAGTTTAATAAGAATTCGGTTAATAGATATATTTTACCATCCTAATTATATAATATCACGTATTAATTAAGGATAGATATATTAGTTTAAACTTTTAGTAGTTTATCAAGAATTGCAATTAGGATATTTAAAGAAGGGTTATCACTTATTAATTAAGGATAGATATATTACTTTAAACTTTTAGTAGTTTATCAAAAATTACAATTAGGATATTTAAAGAAGAGAAAATGGTATTTTTGTCTACCGAAAGATTTTCCGAACTCGTACTTTTAAAGAGAGTAGTCAATATGGGTTTATTGAAGTCCTTTAATGTGCTTGGTTAGTGGAAGGTTTTTCTACTGTGTATCGATCGCTTAATTAATGATGTAGTTACCACCTCGGTTCGACATCAAAGGTCTTATTCAACATAACTTATTATTAGGAGTTGTCTCATGATAAAAAGTGTGTTTTCAAAATTGAGATCTCATGAAAGTTTTTAATTCATTAACTCGGCCTGGAGTTATTTTCAAATTAAATGTATTTTTTAAAATTTTCACAAATAATATTGCCTAAGAGGGAGAATGTTGGACTTTTCTGTATGTGGGCTATATTATTTGTCAAAATTTGTTTTAATAAGACTGAGTTTATTTGATCAGTGTTTGCGACTTCTAGACATTCTCATGTGATTGATCCAACGGGATTATGGATCCTATTATTATACTGTTAAATGTGGGCTGAATAGTATGGGCCATACATATAATTAGCTAGCATGGTGGGTGGGCTAATTTGAATTCTATATAAACAAGGGTAGGTCCCAATTTATGCCTATATGTGCTGAAGGTCTTCGCCCCACATTGAGAAGTGAAATCGTAGGCAACAAGATTTCCTTGCAGCCGTCTTTGTTCTAGAAAACTAAAGTTTGCATCTTTGATATTCCGCTGCCATCACAAATCCTGAACGGCTCCATGGATTCCAAATCAGGTTCCTTTTCTTCCAACCCCCGTATGTTAAACTTAATGGTGTTCTATGTATTATGCATGATTCTTGGGCTATGTATATGCACAGATACAGGTTTCTATACTCATAACAGAAATTCTTTCCAACGTTATCAATTGTCAAAATATTATATGCACCTTATTATATTTTGTGTTCTCCTATCATGCCTCCATGAAATAACAACTAATGTGTTGGACTCTTTAATTAATCGATCACGAAGATAACATAGCTATAGCAGACATCAATATAAGATTATAATCAAGTTAAATCCTTATTGACTGTGGAATTCATTGCTCTAAAGAGCATATCAGGTCCCGAAATGCTGTAACTCAAAATAACTACCGATTGAAACAATAGTGAATCAAAATAGTTCGAGATACATAACACTATAAGCAATAATTGGATAAAAGTCATCATTGAGCGATGCAAAACTATATAAGCAATAATTGAATAAAAGTCATCATTGAATAAAAAAGAGAGAGACCAAGACCGAACCTTTGCAAGAGAACAAAGGATTTGGTGAGAGAAGAAAGTAGATTTGGTGCTTTATTTATACTCCAAGAGTCCTATTGCTATGATAAGAATTGGTTAAGAATTCAAAATTTGATTAGGATTAGGATTAGAATAATTAGGATAGATCAATTATTAAAATGTAATATCCAAAGATGTTATAATAAGAATTCGTTACTAGATATATTTTACCATCTTAATTATATAATATCAGGTATTAATTAAGGATAGATATATTAGTTTATATTTTGGTAGTTTAATTAAGGATAGATATATTAGTTTTAAGAATTCGGTTAATAGATATATTTTACCATCTTAATTATATAATATCAGGTATTAATTAAGGATAGATATATTAGTTTAAAATTTTAGTAGTTTAATTAAGGATAGATATATTAGTTTAATAAGAATTCGGTTAATAGATATATTTTACCATCCTAATTATATAATATCAGGTATTAATTAAGGATAGATATATTAGTTTAAACTTTTAGTAGTTTATCAAGAATTGCAATTAGGATATTTAAAGAAGGGTTATCACTTATTAATTAAGGATAGATATATTACTTTAAACTTTTAGTAGTTTATCAAAAATTACAATTAGGATATTTAAAGAAGAGAAAATGGTATTTTTGTCACCGAAAGATTTTCCGAACTCGTACTTTTAAAGAGAGTAGTCAATATGGGTTTATTGAAGTCCTTTAATGTGCTTGGTTAGTGGAAGGTTTTTCTACTGTGTATCGATCGCTTAATTAATGATGTAGTTACCACCTCGGTTCGACATCAAAGGTCTTATTCAACATAACTTATTATTAGGAGTTGTCTCATGATAAAAAGTGTGTTTTCAAAATTGAGATCTCATGAAAGTTTTAATTCATTAACTCGGCCTGGAGTTATTTTCAAATTAAATGTATTTTTAAAATTTTCACAAATAATATTGCCTAAGAGGGAGAATGTTGGACTTTTCTGTATGTGGGCTATATTATTTGTCAAAATTTGTTTTAATAAGACTGAGTTTATTTGATCAGTGTTTGCGACTTCTAGACATTCTCATGTGATTGATCCAACGGGATTATGGATCCTATTATTATACTGTTAAATGTGGGCTGAATAGTATGGGCCATACATATAATTAGCTAGCATGGTGGGTGGGCTAATTTGAATTCTATATAAACAAGGGTAGGTCCCAATTTATGCCTATATGTGCAGAAGGTCTTCGCCCCACATTGAGAAGTGAAATCGTAGGCAACAAGATTTCCTTGCAGCCGTCTTTGTTCCAGAAAACTAAAGTTTGCATCTTTGATATTCCGCTGCCATCACAAATCCTGAACGTCTCCATGGATTCCAAATCAGGTTCCTTTTCTTCCAACCCCCGTGTGTTAAACTTAATGGTGTTCTATGTATTATGCATGATTCTTGGGCTATGTATATGCACAGATACAGGTTTCTATACTCATAACAGAATTTCTTTCCAACGTTATCAATTGTCAAAATATTATATGCACCTTATTATATTTTGTGTTCTCCTATCATGCCTCCATGAAATAACAACTAATGTGTTGGACTCTTTAATTAACCTATAAGAAGAAGCTTATGCTAATTACTAAATACACACACATAATCCTAACATATCAAAGTCTTTGACCAAGTCTTTTTAATGTTATTGTCATTGTTAAATGTTGGGCATATTTTTATTTTCTCTTATTAGTACTTTTGATGTACATGATGTGTGCATGAAACAATACTTTTGTGATAATAAATCATGTTCTTTGTAAATTGATTTTATTTATATTTTTCTTTTTATATTATCTATTAAAATTTCTATTTTGCAAAAGATTCAAAAGATTTGAGACAATGGAACAATCATTCTCTTTTCTTAATCTTTTGAAAAATAAATAATGTTATAGTGTCTTTAGTTACACTTGAGATTCGGGAAGCTGTGCTAATAGATACTAGATGTTAGCTCCGTGGACCATACGAACAAAATAGCACTGTTCTTTAAGTAATTCTGTGAGATCGAAATGAGCCACCTCGAAGGATCTTGCAGATGAAGAATAAACTTGTTGTGAAGAGTTTGCCTCATTGAACAAGTAGAAAGAGTGTCAACAACAATCAAAGATCGATTGTTATGTGGCTAAGAATGAACAAAGTTCAGAAGGTGAGCTTCTTCCCTATGCAATTCAAGCTTCAGGTGATTGAGGGACATGTGAAGGAGAGTAATGACACAATTAATGCTCAGAATTTCTCTTTTTGAATTAAATGAAGAGGCGGTATTTATAGGGTTCGTACTGAACTACGCGTGGAGTTCGTCATCGCTCAGTTGGGTTCATGCACATGTGTCAGTCGTGCTGCCAATCTGTCACATCCATGACTTCATAGGTTAAATGCATTACGGGCTTGAGATCTGGTGGGTGCTATCTCTTCAGCCATCTCGCATTAAATGCGGCGTGCCTCCATATCCTTGCGCAGTCAGTGAGAAGTCATCATCATCATTACTTCTATCCAATCAGGACACTATATTGTGACCACCCAACCCCAGTGTGAGCAATTTGATTGATACATCGGGTTTGGCGATGCATTGCTTTAGGACCATGTGCCTCGGTTACGTGTGTCACCAGCTTGCCGAAGTCAATACATTAAATATCGTCGATTCGCGATTAGATTTGTGAAGGAGAGGTCAAATCATGTCAATGGTGTCTCATGTGATTGATCCAACGGGATTATGGATCCTATTATTATACTGTTAAATGTGGGCTGAATAGTATGGGCCATACATATAATTAGCTAGCATGGTGGGTGGGCTAATTTGAATTCTATATAAACAAGGGTAGGTCCCAATTTATGCCTATATGTGCAGAAGGTCTTCGCCCCACATTGAGAAGTGAAATCGTAGGCAACAAGATTTCCTTGCAGCCGTCTTTGTTCTAGAAAACTAAAGTTTGCATCTTTGATATTCCGCTGCCATCACAAATCCTGAACGTCTCCATGGATTCCAAATCAGGTTCCTTTTCTTCCAACCCCGTGTGTTAAACTTAATGGTGTTCTATGTATTATGCATGATTCTTGGGCTATGTATATGCACAGATACAGGTTTCTATACTCATAACAGAATTTCTTTCCAACGTTATCAATTGTCAAAATATTATATGCACCTTATTATATTTTGTGTTCTCCTATCATGCCTCCATGAAATAACAACTAATGTGTTGGACTCTTTAATTAACCTATAAGAAGAAGCTTATGCTAATTACTAAATACACACACATAATCCTAACATATCAAAGTCTTTGACCAAGTCTTTTTAATGTTATTGTCATTGTTAAATGTTGGGCATATTTTTATTTTCTCTTATTAGTACTTTTGATGTACATGATGTGTGCATGAAACAATACTTTTGTGATAATAAATCATGTTCTTTGTAAAAGATTCAAAAGATTTGAGACAATGGAACAATCATTCTCTTTTCTTAATCTTTTGAAAAATAAATAATGTTATAGTGTCTTTAGTTACACTTGAGATTCTGGGAAGCTGTGCTAATAGATACTAGATGTTAGCTCCGTGGACCATACGAACAAAATAGCACTGTTCTTTAAGTAATTCTGTGAGATCGAAATGAGCCACCTCGAAGGATCTTGCAGATGAAGAATAAACTTGTTGTGAAGAGTTTGCCTCATTGAACAAGTAGAAAGAGTGTCAACAACAATCAAAGATCGATTGTTATGTGGCTAAGAATGAACAAAGTTCAGAAGGTGAGCTTCTTCCTATGCAATTCAAGCTTCGGTGATTGAGGGACATGTGAAGGAGAGTAATGACACAATTAATGCTCAGAATTTCTCTTTTTGAATTAAATGAAGAGGCGGTATTTATAGGGTTCGTACTGAACTACGCGTGGAGTTCGTCATCGCTCAGTTGGGTTCATGCACATGTGTCAGTCGTGCTGCCAATCTGTCACATCCATGACTTCATAGGTTAAATGCATTACGGGCTTGAGATCTGGTGGGTGCTATCTCTTCAGCCATCTCGCATTAAATGCGGCGTGCCTCCATATCCTTGCGCAGTCAGTGAGAAGTCATCATCATCATTACTTCTATCCAATCAGGACACTATATTGTGACCACCCAACCCCAGTGTGAGCAATTTGATTGATACATTGGGTTTGGCGATGCATTGCTTTAGGACCATGTGCCTCGGTTACGTGTGTCACCAGCTTGCCGAAGTCAATACATTAAATATGCGTCAGTTGCGATTAGATTTGTGAAGGAGAGGTCAAATCATGTCAATGGTGTCTCATCTTTTGTACGGCACGTGTAGTTGGCCCAGGCTTATCTCTATAGTTCTTGCCAGTGTACATGCCGTGCTATGTCCACATGGGGTCTCGGGTCTTTGCTGAATTGTGTTTCGCCAGGTTATGTAGAGTCGACAACATGTGAGTCGAACATTTCAGATTATGTGATCAAGAGACCTGTCTTGAATATAGATAATACCCAACTAGCCGAAGTTCGACCCTATCAATAGTTCCAAGTCTGAGTCATAAGGCATCTTCAAGTCGGAATCCACTAGAGGAAGCTTGAGTTTGAATCAAAAGGCGTCTTTAGGCCAGACTTCTCCAGAAAAGGCTAGTCCCCAGGGCAAGGAAAGGAACGCATGGCAGATACTTAGTTTTTTTCGTTTCTTCTTTCCTTAAATCATTTCCTTAGCTTTCTAGGGTTTGTGTAGGATGGCCGAGTGTCTCTTGAGGTTCATCTTCAGGTATACCTCATCTTCATCGAATGATCTGTACTTTTTGACCGCCTACAAGACCCACTTCAAAGTTTCTAGAATCCCTAACTCTGGATCTCTGAAAATTTTGAATTTCTTTAGGTAGCTTTTTTGACCATTGACATGTTTAATGGTGCTTAGTGAGGATGGTGTCATGTATAGAGGGGGTGTTACTATCGAAAACATGTTGAAGGACCTGGTAGTTGAATTCTTTTTGGAACACGGATTTCGTTGGTCCTTTGGGAGATAGTCTGATACAGATGTACTGAGGAGAATGATAATATCCTCTTGATAGTGATGTTTAGAGGTATACTAATAAGCTTGATAGACATTTATCTTGGAAGAGGTGTAATATGTAACATTTCAAGACTTGACCCTACTCGACCTAACTCACATGTGAAGTTGGTTGTTCGGGTCATTGATGAAGTCATTTGGAGGCGTACTGAGGAGCTTGATGATATCATATTGCATGTATACTGATAGGCGTGTAGTTTTCCCCTTTTGATGACTCTCAGAACTCAATTTGAGTGTCGTGTTGACAAGGGACGTCCTCACAAGGTCCGACGGGGTGATCTTTTGGAAGCGTTGATGAGCATGCTAGTCGTAGAGTGCGGCCAACATGGGCTATGATGTAGCTTCTAATTAAGACTTGATGTGAGTTATTCTTTTGCTTTTGAGTAGTCTAATCACTTCCTCATAAAGGGAGATTGGCGGTTGGACTTCTTTTGTCAACCAGTCATCGCACGCCTATTGGAAGAGTGCGCTTATAAATAGGTATTTAGACGGAGTGATGATACCTTCATCTACTACCCCTTGTGTTTTGAGCCTTTCGTTTACATGGAATTGGAGATCGAGAGCCTTAGAAAATAGCTGATCATGACCACCAATGGGTCTGAGGAAGAGAACAAGGTCCTTCATCAACTGGTGGACGCGCTTCATCGAGACCAGACATATCTCATATTTCTAGGTGAACATACTGATATATTCCCATAACAAGGCAATCAAGTCTCATCGTTCATCTATAGGAAGACTTCCATTGATGAAGATGAGTTTGCAAGTGACTCCATCACCTAAGTCAATCTTCTCCATTTTGTCATCGATCGGAGGTTCACGTGTTCAAACTGTGCTTCCCATTGACTGTCCAACTATTAGGCCTAGAAGGGCACGTCCTCGTCGTAGTCTAGTGATGCAGATTCCTCATCATTGTGGCCGACAAATACCCTATTGATAGGCAATAGTAGGAAAGTCGTGTCTATGCTAGTATAGAATCCCACACCGCTGTTTCAGAAGAATGGTTGTTGATCCTGCCTTGGGAATCGCAATCTAGTTCTGAAGCTTTTGACGGGGTTTCATATTCGAGTTCCCTCCTCATCTTGCTATAATAGTCTTTGGCTCTCCCCTTCGGGATGAAGGGCTTTATCTAAGACACGTGGCCTTTCCCGAAATTGAGTCCTTAACTTGTATTGAGGTCATATCCCCAGTGTTGCATTATCTTCCAAGTTTGGATGCCATAATGATAGGACTTCCTCATTAGATTCCTCATCTTCATCGAATGATCCACTTTTTGACCGCCACAAGACCCACTTCAAAGTTTCTAGAATCCCTAACTCTCGATCTCAAAATTTTGAATTTCTTTAGGTAGCTTTTTGACCATTGACATGTTTAATGGTGCTTAGTGAGGATGGTGTCATGTATAGAGGGGTGTTACTATCAAAACATGTTGAAGGACCGGTAGTTGAATTCTTTTGGAACACGGATTTCGTTGGTCCTTTGGGAGATAGTCCGACATGATGTGAGGAGAATGATAATATCCTCTTGATAGTGATGTTTAGAGGTACTAATAAGCTTGATAGACATTTATCTTGGAAGAGGTGTAATATGTAACATTTCAAGACTTGACCCTACTCACCTAACTCACATGTGAAGTTGATTGTTCTGGTCATTGATGAAGTCATTTAGAGGCGCATCGAGGAGCTTGATGATATCATATTGCATGTATACCGATAGGCGTAGTTTTCCCTTTGATGACTCGAACTCAATTTGAGTGTCGTGTTGACAAGGGACGCCCTCACAAGGTCCGACGGGTGATCTTTGGAAGCGCTGATGAGCATGCTAGTCGAGAGTGCGGCCAACATGGGCTATGATGTAGCTTCTAATTAAGACTTGATGTGAGTTATTCTTTTGCTTTTGAGTAGTCTAATCACTTCCTCATAAAGGAGATTGCGGTTGGACTTCTTTTGTCAACTACCATCGCGACGCCTATTGGAAGAGTGCGCTTATAAATGGGTATTTAGACGGAGTGATGATACCTTCATCTACTACCCCTTGTGTTTTGAGCCTTTCGTTTACATGGAATTGGAGATCGAGAGCCTTAGAAAATAGCTGATCATGACCACCAATGGGTCTCGAGGAAGAGAACAAGGTCCTTCATCAACCGTGGACGCGCTTCATCGAGACCGCACATATCTCATATTTCTAGGTGAACATACTGATATATTCCCATAACAAGGCAATCAAGTCTCATCGTTCATCTATAGGAAGACTTCCATTGATGAAGATGAGTTTGCAAGTGACTCCATCACCTAAGTCAATCTTCTCCATTTTGTCATCGATCGGAGGTTCACGTGTTCAAACCGTGCTTCCCATTGACTTGCCCAACTATTAGGCCTAGAAGGGCACGCCCTCGTCAGTAGTCTAGTGATGCATTCCTCATCATTGTGGCCGACACAATACCCTATTGATAGGCAATAGTAGGAAAGTCGTGTCTATGCTAGTATAGAATCCCACAATCACGCCGAAGAATGGTTGTTGATCCCGCCTTGGGAATCTAATCTAGTTCTGAAGCTTTTGACGGGGTTTCATATTCGAGTTCCCTCCTCATCTTGCTATAATAGTCTTTGGCTCTCCCCTTCGGGATGAAGGGCTTTATCTAAGACACGTGGCCTTTCCCGAAATTGAGTCCTTAACTTGTATTGAGGTCATATCCCCAGTGTTGCATTATCTTCCAAGTTTGGATGCCATAATGATGGAACTATAGGACTTCCTCATTAGATTCCTCATCGGAGGTCCAATCAGAAGTCAGACCAGCCTTCCTGAAATATATCACTGTTTAATTTTTAAATTTCACGGGCACTACAAAGTACACCTCATGCCGATTTTTAACCCTTCGGTCACCCTGACTCATCCTGACTATAGGCATGTGGAGTGACTTATCGGACTTTAACAATGACACTTGTTCTGGGGTTATTCCCTAATCATCAAAAGCATTGATCACACACGAGGAATAATCGAAATAGATAACTTTGTTGGTGACCAGTACACCATCCTTAATAGTGGCATCATTACAATCAGGCCTAAAACTTACTAGACCGGGTTTAATGACAAAGGTAGGAGTCTTGGCTGGCTTTGAGCTTGCTTCAGGGATGTCTTTGGGACCCTCGATGGCGAGCACATTTGCCATGTTGTCATCATGGCAATCTTTCTAGTAGAGCCGCACGTCAATATAGTAACTTTTGAGGGCCCTATAAGGCCATTCATCTGCATAGATCTTGCGCTCGACCCTGTCTGGGTCGTTATACTTGGTGCATTAGTGCAGGGTAGAGGGGACGAGCACATTCTTGTGGATCCAGGGCTACCCAAGGAGGATGTTGTATGACCGTTTGGCGTCAATGATATAACATGTCACGTCAGAGCTGAGTTCACCAATTCGCATTTTTGGCTTTATCTTTCGCAGTAGATCACCACCATCAGCATTGAAGCCAACAATTTTAGTGTTAGTGTGATACAATTGTCGCAATGGTATTTAGAGGAAGTGTAACATCCTCATCATAATGATGTTGATGGCCATCCCATGGTCAACTTGCATGCGTCTACCTTGAATGATCCCTAGTGTCATATGATGTAAAGCGGCCTTGTGTGCTTGATGGATGGTATGAGCATATCCCTTTCGGAAAATGTCACTATAGGAAGACCCCTCTCTACACAGTAGCAGCGTGCTCATAAGTGGTTCTCGACCTTTTTCTCCATTGATTGGATCTGAGTGAGTTGGATTACTCAGAGCCTCTTGTAGCACTGATTTCACCTCCGGGGCTAGCTAGAGTAGCTCCTAGTGCGTCACTTTGGTCAGGATGTTTGCTAGTTGAGTTAAGATGTCAAATGGGCGTGATCTGTTGGACCTAGGCCTGTCGTCATTTGCCTTCGGAGCTGCATGAGGTGGTACTACTGCCAAATTTTTTTCCTGGTCGATGGGCGAGGCATGGCGACACTCCCGAACAACTTGGTCATATTGTCGATGGAACATTCTGCCACTCCTGAGTCCTTCCTGCATATTTTGGGCCACCATTGTTAACAACACCTCTACTTCTCGGATGACTTTAGTTGCTGCTTCCTCTTTCTTGGATACTGCGATTGCCACGACAGCCTCATCCTCTGAGTCCATAAGTTTGAGGACTGGCCCTTCGTCGTTACTATAGAGGACCGTCATGGAATTACACATTTTCTCCTTGTCTTTTGCGCCTTTTCAATGCATATCGGAAGAGGTCCATTGCTCATCCCTTACGAGGTCAGGATGAACGCACATGAATTCTCCTTTGGGAAGGTTTGCAGTGCTTAATCCTTTGGTCCACTGACCGTGCCAGTCGCAATTGACAATCTTGGGTTGCGCCTTCGAGATAAGCACTACTCTGTTTATGGCCCTCACGCTTAGTAGATCTCCAAACTAGACCAAGATCATGTTTGCCAGAACTTGCTTCTGATCTTCTCTTAACTATAGAGATCCAAATTCATGCATCGTTTGAATCTTCTCTCTCAATATGATGCAATTCTTCGTGGGGTTTCCTACAAAGCGGTGAAAGATGCAATAATTTGGATCGTCGGTGCCTCCTCCTTCTTCGGATCTCTTGGGTTCCCTGAGTTTGATGAACCCTCCCTTATAAGGGTTTCGGCCACATCTAGAATCGCTTCTAGTTTATAGACATAAACTTAGTCAGGATCTTCTTTGAATCGATTTCACTGTTGTGGATGACCTTCAGCTTGATACTATCCTGATGGAGTTACTTAGTTGTACTTAGGGTTGGCATTGGGGCAGTTGTTCCCATTCCTGTTGCCATTACTATTATTGTTCTGCCGTCTCGGTGGTTGTGGCTGGGACTGTAGTGCATCTAGCTACGATACATCAACCGCCATCACTACCTTAGCTTTCCCCTTGGTTTGGTGGTGCCATGTTTACCCTTGCTTCCATTGTTGTCCATCTTGTCTGGGATGTCACCGAGCCGCATAGCAGTGGCTTCCGCCTTTTCAGTGTTCTTGATTAATTCTTTCTAGGCCTTAGATTCGACAACACCAAATTGCTTGAAGATGTAATCTGGTAGACCATTACGGTAAACATCAATGACGAACTTCTCAGACATTGCACCCTTTAATTCGAGGCTAATCTGGTGGAACCTCTTGATGTAGGTTTGGACCTTCTTGCTCAGTTTGTAGACTTCATTCATCAGTCTTTGATAGGTTATCCAGAGTCAATTTCATGAAATCTCTTGATGAATTTCTTCTTCAAGTCTTTCCATGAGTTGAAAAAACCTACAGGCAGACCCTCGAAGCAATGGAAGGCAAGCCCTTTGAGAGACTTGGAGAATATTCTCACCATGATGATGTCCAGCTTGAGCTTCAAAGTGGCAAACATGCTGTTGCGATGATCTAGGGCCATAAAAGCTCTACACCATAATAGGCTTGTACTTCTTGGAGTACGATATGTAATCCCAAGAAGCTATATAGGGCCAGGAGGTCCCATCGCTCTATTCTCCTTGATTCTTTGCAAGAGTGTCCATTTGAGTTGTTAGCCGGGCTAAGATTGCAGCCATGGTGGGGTTTGCAATTGAGGCTAACTCGTGGTGACCTGTGCTGACGGATCAATTCGACTACTCTTCCTAATGGTCAAGCTATCCATTGTGGGGTGTAGGTGCTGTTTGATCAATGGAAGCGTGTCGCCCCTGTGACAAGTTAGTTGGGTACCCTAGTTTTCTCCGTGTTGAAAGCGGTACTTCAAGATTAGTGTTTAGATTAATTTCTGGAGGGTCAGTCATTTCCTCCAGTTTGATTATCTCTCAAGCAATTTAAAAATCCTAATGGAAGTTGGTGATTTCATCTCTAATTCTTACATTATGGTTTATCAAGGAATGATCTATCCTCATTTGGGTGTACGCCATTGTTTGCATCTACTCCTACATGCGTTCCATCATGTTTGCTTGACTCAGGATTTTCTTCATTAACTTTGGAGGTTGACTTCTTTTGCAAGGTTAGACAATAGTTCAGAGTTCTCACTCGCGTATTGTATCACCAGTTCTTTTTTGCTTTGCGCTCACCATTTCCTAAGGGGATACTAGGTTGACCTTGGGTTTCCACAAATACTTTGAAGCCATTGTACTATCCAAGGCACAGGCTGAGTGTTTGTCTCTAGGAGCTTCTTCATTTACCAAGTTCGTTACACGAAGGGCTCAAGCCCATGATCATGGTTTTCCTGTCTTTGAGTGAGTCCTATACGCGGGTCCCCGGTAGTATTCTAAAAACTCATCTGAACTCTCATCTTGATGTTCACCTTTGAAGGGGTCGATTTTGCACCATCGGTCCATCATGTAGGCATGGACAAACTTAGGCTCATCCTCATCAATGATTCTGGTAGTACATTTCTTGTAGTATCGCCTTCTCTAGAGTCGGGTCTGAACGAGACCATTAGACAGTCGCTCCAAAACCGATGCTCTTGGAGACTGAGTCTCCACTGGCTAGGGTGTACAAGACCCAATTGGACCATTAGCATTGGAGCATACAGTGCAATATTGGACATGTCTGATACTTACGACATGACATGGGCAATGTTGGAGAATAGCAAACATCACATCCTTGGTGATTGGAGGCAGACTAGTAACTTCTAATTCATTAGGAGGAGAGTGCAACCACTTCATCCTCAAGAAGCTCTGAAGATTAGTGATCGACTCTAGGCTCTTCACCCTTTTGTGGCTGGTAACCTCCTGTCCTTAGCCCTAACTGCGCATGGACTTTGATTCTAGATGGCGCAGGGGTTAACTTGGTTTGTTCATTCATTTTAGCCCTCCGACGGACCCTCCTTCTCACATGTATGAAGGTACGACATGTCATTCTTCATCTTGACGCTCGAACGTGATTGTACGTGATAACCATGCACCTTCACGACACTTTGAAATTTTTGTTGCGTCAGTTTCGACAGTAAACCGAGCAAAACTTACCTTCATCTTAGTTTGACATTCTACAAGGGCTGATGACATGCCCTCGCTGAGTTGGGTATTCGTGGGATGATCGGAGTTTGTAGATACCAACTTTGGCTTTGAGTGCTGGACTAAACAGCAGTTATATCATGTTCGAAGGTTGAGTTCTCAACTCTTTCGGGAGACTTCCACGTAGCCTTCGATAGAGACTTAGTCGTCTTGGCATTAGTAGGGTCCTCGATCATAGCTCAGTGTGAGCGCTTTGTCGGCGCCATGGAGGTCTTTTTGCTCACTTAGAACTTCCTTGAGTGATCTATAAGCACGCCTTGTAAGCAGCATCGTCGATCTCAACGGTGATGGTTTTGACGATCCTCCTAGGTGGTATATTAATGTATTGCAACATGACTTTCTTATTGGAGGAGAAGCTACTCCCTAGCGGAGCCGCCATTTATTTTTAGTCAAAAGATTCAAAAAATTTTGAGATAATGTAACATGCGTTCTCTTTTATTAATCTCTTGAAAAATAACAAATAATGTTACAGTATCTTTAGTTACACTTGAAATTCTGAAAAGCTGTGCCAGTAGAGACTAGACGTTGGCTCCGTGGACCATATGAATAAAATAACACTGTTCCTTGGATATTTCTGTGAGATCAAAATGAGCTGCTTTGAAGGATCTTGAAGATGAACAACGAACTTGTTGTAGAGGGTTCACCTCGTTGAACAAGTAGAAGGAGTGCCAACAACAATCAAACATTGATTGTTGTGTGGCTAAGGATGAACAAAGTTCACACGATGAGCTTCTTCCTTGTGCAATTCAATCTTCGGGTGATTGAGGAATAGGTGAAGGAGAGTAATGACACAATTAATGTTTAGAATTCATCTTTTTGAATTAAATGAAGAGGGGGTATTTATAGGGTTTATATTCAACTGCTCTTGGAGTTCGTCTATGCGCAGTTGGGTTTGTGCCCATGTGTCAGTCCTGTTGCCAATCTGTCACATCCATCACTTCGCCAGATTTTGATTAAATGCATTACGAGCATGAGATCTCGCGGGTCCTGTTTGTCGTTATGGTTGTCATTTCTTCAGTCATCTTGCAGTAAATGCGACATGCCCCCCCTCCTTGTGTAGTCGATGAGAAGTCATCGTCATCATTACATTCATCCAATCAATACATTGTATTGTGACCACCCAGCCCTAGTGTGAGCAATTCGACCGATACGCTGGGTTTGATGGTGCATTGCCTCGGACCCTGTGCCTCGATTTACATGTGTCGCCGGCTTGCCGAAGTCAACACATTAAATGGGTGTCAGTTGCAATAAGACTTGTGAGGGAGATGTCAAATTATATCAGTGGTGTCTCATCTTCTGTATGGCGCGTATAGTTGGCCCATGCTTATCCTCATACTTCTTGCCAGTGGACATGCCGGTTTAGGTCCAAGCGGCGTCTCGGGTCTATGCTGAATTGGATATCGTCGGATTATGTAGAGTCGGCCACACGTGAGTGGAACGGTTTAGATTATGTGATTGAGACCTATCTTAAATATGGATACGGCCCGACTAGCAAAGTTCGACCCTATCAATAGTTCCAAGTCTGAGTCAAAAAGCATCTTCAGGTCAAAATCCACGAGAGGAAGCCCGAGTCCGAATCAAAAGATGTTTTTAGGTCGGACTTCACCAGAAAAGGTTAGTCCCTAAGGCAAGGGAAGGAACGCGTGGTAGATACTTAGATTTTTTTGGTTTCTTCTTTCCTTAAACCTATTTCCTTGGCTTTGTTGGGTTTGCGTAGGACGACCGAGTGTCTTTGGAGGTTCATCTTCAGGTATACTCGTCTCTATCAAAGGTTTGTACTTTTTGACCGCATACAATTTCTTAGTCCAATTTTTTTCATTTAAAAGTTTATTATTATTATTATTATTATTATTTTGAGAAGCCAATACCGAAATTGAAAACTACAGTTAGATAAACATAACCCAAATAAAAACACAACTAAGCAACAAACTCTTAAACTACCAAAATTATTTAAAATATACAAAAAGCAATGATCGGTTTTACTCTAATAAAGGAAAAATAAAGAAACTACAAATACTTTTATTTTAAATACAGTATAGAGAACCATGAAGTGTTAAAAGATAAAAAATCAAAAAGATTGGAAATCACCTGTTGGCTTGGTTTGGTGATGGATAGAGGCTTGTAGAAAGGGAGACTTTATTTTTCTGCAGTTAATTTCTTTTATTATTCATTTCTTTGCTAGAGAATATAGTTTACATGAACTGGGAAGAAGAGATACAGAGAGTTGGGGAAGAGAATGTGAGTTAGAGTAAATTACTGGGGATTGAGGAGATCATGGAAGAATTCCGTTTTAAGAATTTTAGGTATTTTGGATTGGTTTTCAAGATCCATAATTGTCCATCATATAAACTCGGTGAATTAGACATTGTGAGGGTTTTCTGATATTGTTACGGTTTTTTAGGGCGTTCTAGGATTTTTATTTTTAAATGAAGCTTACAAACTGAAACTTGAGGCTTTTCTTAAATATTAGAAATAGATAAATTGTAATGCAACGTTTAGTTGAGCAAAGGACTAAAACTAGGATTTGCAGGCTTGGGACTTGGGTCTAATCTTATGTTTGGTATAGTATGAGACTGACAGACTGGGATTAAAGCAAGGCTAGGACTTTGCTTTGAACCTCACAATAGGTTTTATCCAATACCAACCCCGCCCCCCCACCCACCCAAAACAAAAAAAGGTATAAGAGCTCTCAAGTATTATGATCGCGATCTCAAAATCATGATCTCCTCTCTCCTTCATCTTCAATCTCTCTCCCTTCTAGCTCGAGCTCAGCTCCACTTTGATCTCTCTTTTCTTCTTTGATTCTCGTCCGCCCCCTCGCTCTCCTCCCACATCCACATCCGATCTCCTTTCTTCTGATCTTCACTTATCTCTAGTCTCCATTCCTCGGATCAAGGGAAGGCCATTTTATTTTCTAGGGTAATTAAAAGCTATTTTATACTCTGATGTACTTTCTAAAAGTCTATTTTTCGAAACTACTAGACAAACAAGTCGTATGCCTTTTAGAGTTAACATTAACATGCTCTAGTTGTAATACTTTATGCAACAATTTTGCAATTGCATTTATTTTTCCTCTTGTTGGGAAATAGCCTTGTATTTCAGCCCTAGAGAACCATGAAGTGTTAAAAGATAAAAAATCAAAAGATTGGAAATCACCTGTTGGCTTGGTTTGGTGATGGATAGAGGCTTGTAGAAAGGGAGACTTTATTTTTCTGCAGTTAATTTCTTTTATTATTCATTTCTTTGCTAGAGAATATAGTTTACATGAACTGGGAAGAAGAGATACAGAGAGTTGGGGAAGAGAATGTGAGTTAGAGTAAATTACTGGGGATTGAGGAGATCATGGAAGAATTCCGTTTTAAGAATTTTAGGTATTTTGGATTGGTTTTCAAGATCCATAATTGTCCATCATATAAACTCGGTGAATTAGACATTGTGAGGGGTTTTCTGATATTGTTACGGTTTTTTAGGGCGTTCTAGGATTTTTATTTTAAATGAAGCTTACAAACTGAAACTTGAGGCTTTTCTTAAATATTAGAAATAGATAAATTGTAATGCAACGTTTAGTTGAGCAAAGGACTAAAACTAGGATTTGCAGGCTTGGGACTTGGGTCTAATCTTATGTTTGGTATAGTATGAGACTGACAGACTGGGATTAAAGCAAGGCTAGGACTTTGCTTTGAACCTCACAATAGGTTTTATCCAATACCAACCCCGCCCCCACCCCCACCCACCCAAAACAAAAAGGTATAAGAGCCTCTCAAGTATTATGATCGCGATCTCAAAATCATGATCTCCTCTCTCCTTCATCTTCAATCTCTCTCCCTTCTAGCTCGAGCTCGAGCTCCACCTTGGATCTCCTCTCCCTTGATCTCAAGTTCCGCCTTGGAGCACCACTCGCCTCCGCTCTCCTCTCCTTCGATCTCCAGTTATCGGACATCCGATCTCCTCTCTTCCCCTCTGATCTTCACTTATCTCTAGTCTCCATTCCTCGGATCAAGGGAAGGCCATTTTATTTTCTAGGGTAATTAAAAGCTATTTTATACTCTGATGTACTTTCTAAAAGTCTATTTTTCGAAACTACTAGACAAACAAGTCGTATGCCTTTTAGAGTTAACATTAACATGCTCTAGTTGTAATACTTTATGCAACAATTTTGCAATTGCATTTATTTTTCCTACTGTTGGGAAATAGCCTTGTATTTCAGCCCTAGAAAACAATGGAAGAGTCGGACTCGAACCGAGAAGCAAAATAAGGTGGAATGGTCGGTCAGACTGGTTTGGGTTGATTGTTTCCTGATTTGGCATGTTTTTGAATTCTATTCGGTTTAGGACTCATATATGGTTTTGTATCCGGTTTTGGGGCCAACAAAAAAGGTCTTCCTGGTCTAGGGTTTGATAAGAGAGAATCAAGCTTAGAAGAGTTGCATATTGTAAGAAAGAAGTAGAAACAACTCAGGGGAGAAATTTAGGGGTTGTGAGAGATATTTAGTGAGATTGAGAGAGAGTTTCTTGTCAGATCTATCTAGATCACAAGAATAGATTATCTTTGTAATCTCTAGAATAAAATGAGACTTAAATCTCTCCCCGTGGACGTAAGCGATTGCCGAACCATGTAAATCCCTTGTTTTTGCGTTGCTTTCTCTTTATTCGAACAAGTTTTCTCGGGGTTTCCTACATCATTTAGTGATCGATTGGTCTACGAAGAAGAAGGAGATCTAATCAGGTGTTTCAGTGATGCTTCCACAGGCTATGCTTCCTCATATATCTCCAATTGGTGTGCAACTATCGGTGTCGTTTTGCGGGTTGCGTGCGCCAACACCTACGTCATAGACTTAATAGCCAAACGTGGATGAGTTACACTGTATGCAAATATTGAATCATATTCTCATATTCTTTTCTTTTAGGAATTGCCATTTGGTTTATAAGCAATGAAAATCTTTTTTACTAACCGGGAAAAAATGTACATGTGTAAGTTCATACGCCAAAAATGTTAATAACGGTTGGCTTGGTTTGGTGATGGATAGAGGCTTGTAGAAAGGGAGACTTTATTTTTCTGCAGTTAATTTCTTTTATTATTCATTTCTTTGCTAGAGAATATAGTTTACATGAACTGGGAAGAAGAGATACAGAGAGTTGGGGAAGAGAATGTGAGTTAGAGTAAATTACTGGGGATTGAGGAGATCATGGAAGAATTCCGTTTTAAGAATTTTAGGTATTTTGGATTGGTTTTCAAGATCCATAATTGTCCATCATATAAACTCGGTGAATTAGACATTGTGAGGGGTTTTCTGATATTGTTACGGTTTTTTTTTAGGGCGTTCTAGGATTTTTATTTTTTAAATGAAGCTTACAAACTGAAACTTGAGGCTTTTCTTAAATATTAGAAATAGATAAATTGTAATGCAACGTTTAGTTGAGCAAAGGACTAAAACTAGGATTTGCAGGCTTGGGACTTGGGTCTAATCTTATGTTTGGTATAGTATGAGACTGACAGACTGGGATTAAAGCAAGGCTAGGACTTTGCTTTGAACCTCACAATAGGTTTTATCCAATACCAACCCCGCCCCCACCCCCACCCACCCAAAACAAAAAAAAGGTATAAGAGCGCCTCTCAAATATTATGATCGCGATCTCAAAAATCATGATCTCCTCTCTCCTTCATCTTCAATCTCTCTCCCTTCTAGCTCGAGCTCGAGCTCCACCTTGGATCTCCTCTCCCTTGATCTCAAGTTCCGCCTTGGAGCACCACTCGCCTCCGCTCTCCTCTCCTTCGATCTCCAGTTATCGGACATCCGATCTCCTCTCTTCCCCTCTGATCTTCACTTATCTCTAGTCTCCACTCCTCGGATCAAGGGAAGGCCATTTTATTTTCTAGGGTAATTAAAAGCTATTTCATACTCTGATGTACTTTCTAAAAGTCTATTTTTCGAAACTACTAGACAAACAAGTCGTATGCCTTTTAGAGTTAACATTAACATGCTCTAGTTGTAATACTTTATGCAACAATTTTGCAATTGCATTTATTTTTCCTACTGTTGGGAAATAGCCTTGTATTTCAGCCCTAGAAAACAATGGAAGAGTCGGACTCGAACCGAGAAGCAAAATAAGGTGGAATGGTCGGTCAGACTGGTTTGGGTTGATTGTTTCCTGATTTGGCATGTTTTAGAATTCTATTCGGTTTAGGACTCATATATGGTTTTGTATCCGGTTTTGGGGCCAACAAAAAAGGTCTTCCTGGTCTAGGGTTTGATAAGAGAGAATCAAGCTTAGAAGAGTTGCATATTGTAAGAAAGAAGTAGAAACAACTCGGGGAGAAATTTAGGGTTGTGAGAGATATTTAGTGAGATTGAGAGAGTTTCTTGTCGATCTATCTAGATCACAAGAATAGATTATCTTTGTAATCTCTAGAATAAAATGAGACTTAAATCTCTCCCCGTGGACGTAAGCGATTGCCGAACCATGTAAATCCCTTGTTTTTGCGTTGCTTTCTCTTTATTCGAACAAGTTTTCTCGGGGTTTCCTACATCATTTAGTGATCGATTGGTCTACGAAGAAGAAGGAGATCTAATCAGGTGTTTCAGTGATGCTTCCACAGGCTATGCTTCCTCATATATCTCCAATTGGTGTGCAACTATCGGTGTCGTTTTGCGGGTTGCGTGCGCCAACACCTACGTCATAGACTTAATAGCCAAACGTGGATGAGTTACACTGTATGCAAATATTGAATCATATTCTCATATTCTTTTCTTTTAGGAATTGCCATTTGGTTTATAAGCAATGAAAATCTTTTTTACTAACCGGGAAAAAATGTACATGTGTAAGTTCATACGCCAAAAATGTTAATAACGGTTAGCTTAATTTTGAATAGATCTGGCCTTTTGTGCAGGCCAAATCCTGAAAAAAGAACTCTAATAAGTATACTAATTGCTCTTGATGGACATCATCAGCCCCTAGGTTTCTTATAAATATAGAAATTTGCTTGAACGAATAACGTAGAGAGAAGATTAGTGTTAGCAATGTTTGCAAACTTAACAATATCGAACCCTTATATTTACATGGATAGCAATTCATTTGATTACTATTCAGATCGAGATAAAACGGAGGAAGATCAAAGAAATAAATCAGAGATAATTAAAGAAATCAATCAGGGATGATTAAAGTTCTTTGCAAAGATTTATTATATATAAAATTTATATGGCAATGATAGTTATGAGGTGGCAAGCAAGATAGACATCATCACATGACTATCTCTTTGTAGTTTATTTAGCAAAATGAGCCGCCACGTTATATCTATTATTTTCAATTTATATTGCAAACGTTTAATTAGCTGTGATTACATTCCTATATATCATTGCATAATGATGCGAAGACCTTCTAATTTACCATTCTTATATTTACATAGAACAATTGGAAAAAAAATAAAAGGTATGCTTAGTTAGTTGTTTGAAAAATTATGTTACGTGCTCAAATGTGTTAGCTTCTTTTTTTCTCGCATCATGATTCATGAAGTTGAGCTTCGCAAATTTGTCCATCAAGATTTTTTTTTTAATACTTCTTCCTCTATTTCTTTGAATAAAAGGTTGTAACCTCCCATAATCCAAATTCAGCCTTACTATTGTGCTAAAACTTAATTCATAAGGGCTATAAGTTACGCATTAGTTGACCTTACACCATTTTCTTAAATGATTTGAAGGTAGAGATGCATCTAGAGATGAAAAAAGAAGCACACGATCAATACATGGATATGTTCTAGACGCAAAAACAAGCACACGATCAATACATGAATATGTCCTTGGAGCGAGCTTATGCTATTGTCAGTGAAGAAGAAGAGTATGGAATTTCAGAAGACATGCATAATTTCTATTCATACATAAGTTTGCAATGAAAAGAATACTAAAATAATAGTTCTAATTATACCTCACTTGATTGTGTATAGGAGTGACATCCTAAATATACTTGTATTTGTTTTGGTTTTGTGGGTGGGATTTGGATGTTACCAACAAAGCAATAATATGGTTCAGAGAACTTTATCTCAAAATCCAACTCTATGCCCTAAGTAATGTTTTTGTTTTTCTTTTCTTTGTTTCATTTGGGTGGCTTGAGGAGGGTAAGTATAACAACTAATTGAATAGTGTTAGTACATTCACGTTATCATGATATTGATATCCATATTATTATGCTCCAGTGATAGTTAATTCATGAATCAATCTAAAGTCAAAGAAGGCACAAGCAACAAAATAAAGAGCAAATATGCAAGAAAGAAATTTACTTCATGCATAACCATAATTAAGAAAAAGTCTAGGAAATTATCTACACATGTTGTTTAAAACTTCGCTTAAAATGAAAGAGAGATGGTAAAACGTGCAGTTTAACAAAAAACTTTTGGAAAAATTGTGTCAAGGCCCCAAATTTGAAACTTCAATGTGCCCTGGCCCCTCCTACTTTTCTCTATGTGCTTCAGCCCCCAAATTTTTAAAAAAATGTGGCCCAGCCCCTCCAGCTCATGATTAGCCCATATTTGAGCCAAAAACCTAATTTTACCACTCTCCACCCACTCAAAATCACCATTATCTCTCCTCCTCCTCCTTCCTCATCCTCTTCTCCTTCTCCTTCCTCATCCTCTCCTCCCTCATCCTCCTTCCTCCTTCCTCCCCTGCGATCCTCTAATCCGCCGCCGACTCTGCATGGGCTCCACCGACGACTGGTTAGCCACCGTCGATGACCGATTGGAGATAATACTGCTCAATTTCATCACTCAATCCCAAATCCGACTCCCTCTAGTCTCCACTATACTGGAGTTCCCCCCAAACTCCTGGCCCGAAGAAATTTATGAAAAATTCGTCATGTCTTCAAGCCTCATGGAAAAGGTCTATGTGGTCATGCTCTTAATCCGTTTAGAATTGTTCTTCGCCCGTGTCGGAGATCGATCATGGTCCAAGGTTCCACTCTCAACTGATTACACTACGTTTAACAAACACCCTCTGTTTTACGACGTCATGTATCACAATAAAAAGTTTTATATAGTGGATGAGTATGGACTAGTATACACCTGGGACCCCGAATGCAGCAATGATATGGTCTCCAAGCCATCACTTTTCTTAAATGGGCCAGAAAGTAGAAATTATTTTTATATAATAAATACTTGGTATTGGCACCACGGGAGGTTTCCTGATAGGATATGGAAGTTCCCGGCGATCTTTGTCGATCTTGAAGAGTTTAGAGTGTTTCAGTGGGATGAGGGCTTACTTGCATGGATTGAGTTGAGGAGCTTGGGTGATTATGCTTTGTTCATTGGAAGCAACAAGTCTACGTGTAATCGTGTATATCTAGCCGAGATGTTCCTGGAGTGAGAGGCAATTGTATCTACTTTACTGAAGACTATAGCTAATTAACTGTTAACATTTACCTGTTCCATGTTAAGTATAGTAGAGTAAGTGTTAACTTTTTCTTTTAAATGTTAAGTTTTGTTAATTAACCTGTTAAGTTTTACCTAGTACATGTGAACTATAGGTGATTAGCTGTTAGCGTTTAGTTATTCCATATAACTATAAGTGAGTAAATGTTATCTTTATTCTTTTAAATGTTAAGTTTTGTACATTAAATGTTATGTTTTATCTAATAGCTATAGTTGATTGATGTAAACTATAAATGATATCGGGATATTACCACCAATTAGTACTAAAAGGAAGGGAGAAATAGAATAAGACTATATAATGTAAAATATCAAGTCTTATAAATATAGAAATTTGCTTGAACGAATAACGTAGAGAGAAGATTAGTGTTAGCAATGTTTGCAAACTTAACAATATCGAACCCTTATATTTACATAGAACAATTGGAAAAAAATAAAAGGTATGCTTAGTTAGTTGTTTGAAAAATTATGTTACGTGCTCAAATGTGTTAGCTTTTTTCTCGCATCATGATTCATGAAGTTGAGCTTCGCAAATTTGTCCATCAAGATTTTTTTAATACTTCTTCCTCTATTTCTTTGAATAAAAGGTTGTAACCTCCCATAATCCAAATTCAGCCTTACTATTGTGCTAAAACTTAATTCATAAGGGCTATAAGTTACGCATTAGTTGACCTTACACCATTTTCTTAAATGATTTGAAGGTAGAGATGCATCTAGAGATGAAAAAGAAGCACACGATCAATACATGAATATGTCCTTGGAGCGAGCTTATGCTATTGTCAGTGAAGAAGAAGAGTATGGAATTTCAGAAGACATGCATAATTTCTATTCATACATAAGTTTGCAATGAAAAGAATACTAAAATAATAGTTCTAATTATACCTCACTTGATTGTGTATAGGAGTGACATCCTAAATATACTTGTATTTGTTTTGGTTTTGTGGGTGGGATTTGGATGTTACCAACAAAGCAATAATATGGTTCAGAGAACTTTATCTCAAAATCCAACTCTATGCCCTAAGTAATGTTTTTGTTTTTCTTTTCTTTGTTTCATTTGGGTGGCTTGAGGAGGGTAAGTATAACAACTAATTGAATAGTGTTAGTACATTCACGTTATCATGATATTGATATCCATATTATTATGCTCCAGTGATAGTTAATTCATGAATCAATCTAAAGTCAAAGAAGGCACAAGCAACAAAATAAAGAGCAAATATGCAAGAAAGAAATTTACTTCATGCATAACCATAATTAAGAAAAAGTCTAGGAAATTATCTACACATGTTGTTTAAAACTTCGCTTAAAATGAAAGAGAGATGGTAAACGCAGTTTAACAAAAACTTTTGAAAAATTGTGTCAAGGCCCCAAATTTGAAACTTCAATGTGCCCTGCCCCTCCTACTTTTCTCTATGTGCTTCAGCCCCAAATTTTAAAAATGTGGCCCAGCCCCTCCACTCATGATTAGCCCATATTTGAGCCAAAACCTAATTTTACCACTCTCCACCCACTCAAAATCACCATTATCTCTCCTCCTCCTCCTTCCTCATCCTCTTCTCCTTCTCCTTCCTCATCCTCTCCTCCCTCATCCTCCTTCCTCCTTCCTCCCTCGATCCTCTAATCCGCGCCGACTCTGCATGGGCTCCACCGACGATCGGTTAGCCACCGCCGATGACCGATTGAGATAATATCGCTCAATTTCATCACTCAATCCCAACCGACTCCCTCTAGTCTCCACTATACCGAGTTCCCCAAACTCGCCCGAAGAAATTTATGAAAAATTCGTCATGTCTTCAAGCCTCATGGAAAAGGTCTATGTGGTCATGCTTTAATCCGCTTTTTAGAAATCGTTCCGGAGATCGATCATGGTCCAAGGTTCCACTCTCAACTGATTACACTACGTTTAACAAACACCCTCTGTTTTACGACGTCATGTATCACAATAAAAAGTTTTATATAGTGGATGAGTATGGACTAGTATACACCTGGGACCCCGAATGCAAAGAATGATATGGTCTCCAAGCCATCACTTTTCTTAAATGGGCCAGAAAGTAGAAATTATTTTTATATAATAAATACTTGGTATTGGCACCACGGGGAGGTTTCCTACAGATATGGAGACTGGAAGTTCCCGACGATGCCGAAAATCGATCGCGACCAAGAGTTTAGAGTGTTTCATGGGATGAGGGCTTACTTGCATGGATTGAGTTGAGGAGCTTGGGTGATTATGCTTTGTTCATTGGAAGCAACAAGTCTACGGTAATCGTATATCTAGCCGAGATGTTCCCGGAGTGAGAGGCAATTGTATCTACTTTATCAAGACTATAGCTAATTAACTGCTAACATTTACTGCTCCATGTTAAGTATAGTAGAGTAAGTGTTAACTTTTTCTTTTAAATGTTAAGTTTTGTTAATTAACTGTTAAGTTTTACCTAGTACATGTGAACTATAGTTGAGTAATCGTTAACGCTTAGTTATTCCATATAACTATAAGTGAGTAAATGTTATCTTTATTCTTTTAAATGTTAAGTTTTGTACATTAAATGTTATGTTTTATCTAATAGCTATAGTTGATTGATCAAACTATAAATGATATCGGATATTACCACCAATTAGTACTAAAAGGAAGGGGAGAAATAGAATAAGACTATATAATGTAAAATATCAAGTATTATTAATATATGTGTATTAAAACTCACGAAGCATCTATTAAGGTTCCTTAACTCTTAAATTGTTAAAATTTAACTTTCTTTATTTAATTTTTTAGTTCTAATGTTGCAAGAAACTTTTGTATGAATCCTAGCTCCAACAAACCCATATAGCCTTTCTCAAGAAACTTCTGAATGATCGGGTTACTTAAGATCTAATTACAAGTGAGTCCACCCCTTAAGACATGTGTGATCAAAGAGCCCATTAACATTGAAAGAGCTCAGACGCCTTTGTTCTTTCATGTTCTTGCTCATTAACCAAATTCATAGTATTTTATGAATGAAAGTTTTGTGAGACATTTCATAAAACAAGTGGTGAGCAACCATCATGGTCCATGAATATGTCGCTAGTGTAGTCGGTTTCCGCCATGTATAATATTTAGTAGATTAATTATTAAGTTTTACCTAACACACGTGAACTATAGCTAGTTAACTGTTAACATTTACCTGTTCCATGTTAAGTATAGTGGAGTAAGTATTAACTTTTTTCTTTTAAATGTTAAGTTTAGTTAATTAACTGTTAAGTTTTACCTAGTACATGTGAACTATAGTTGAGTAACTGTTAACGCTTAGTTGCTCCATATAAGTATAATTGAGTAAATGTTATCTTTATTCTTTTAAATGTTAAGTTTTACTTACTACATATGAATTATAGCTGATTAACTGTTAACCTTTAGCTGTTCCATACAAATTTATCAGTTACACTATAAACCTACATACATCGACTAAAATTAACATATAACAGAATCAAACACATCAAAAGATCGGGTATTTAACCCATATAGCCTTTCTCAAGAAGCTTCTGAATGATCGGGTTATTTAAGATCCCATTATGAGTGAGTCAACCCCTTAAAACATAAGTGATCAAAGAGCCCATTAACATCGAAAGAGCTCAACCGTCTTTTATCATGTTCTTGCTCATTAACCACAATCATAGTGTTCTATGAAATGAAAGTTTCGTGTGTCATTTCATCAAATTAGTGGTGAGCAACCATCATGGTCCATGAATACCTCGCTGTCGTAGTTGGTCTCCGCCATCAAGCATGAGAGTTTAGAGGTAGAGGAAGTGTGGTCAAGGGAGGAGAAGATGGCGACGAGCTCGGAGGAGGAGATCTTGCCCTCGCCATTCGAGTCGAACTTATAGAGGACACATTTGAGGTCAATGGTGGTGGATGGGGAGGAGGGGATCAACGGAGGAGGTATTAGCGATGTTGGAGGTGGATCTAGATTTAGATCCGGACGAGAATTTGGATCGGGTAGTCGAGGGTGACGGCGGGGGAGGAGTGATTGCAGCGGGTGAGAATTTGGATCGGACAGTCAAGAGTGGCGGTGCTTGGCTTTTGAGATGAGGACAGAGGAGGAATAGGAGGAAGAAGAAGGGGGTATTTTAATGGATGAGAGACAATGGCCCTTCTTCTCGCTGGAGATCTCGCCGGAGCTCTCTCCGGCGGCGGATCTGACGATGACATCGCGTTTCGACGACGTAGAAAGAGGGGAGGTCGATAGAGGGGAGAAGGCGGCGTGGATCGAGATCGGTTTGGATCTGAAGGAGGAGGACAAGGAGGAGGAGAGAAGAATGGTGATTTTGAGTGGGTGGAGAGGGGTAAAATTGAATTTTTTGGTGAAATATATATAATATTTGGGCTAATCATGAGCTGGAGGGGCTTGGGCACATTTTTTTTCAAAATTTGGGAGCTAAAGCACATAGGGAAAAGTAGGAGGGGCTGGGGCACATCAAGTTTTCAGATTTGGAGCATTGACACAATTTTTCTAGAACTTTTTACTCCCATGTTAACATGAAGTACTATAATCTCTAATGTGACGTTACTTTCCAAAAGCTACATCATCGTTGGCGAAATAAGCATCTCCTAAGGCCTATCAACATTTAATCATTTTTGAAGTTTAAAAAACCCACAAAAACGAACAAGACAAAGAAGAAGAATGAATGAATGAAATTATGGTCAGCAACCGTGTATTTTGACCTCAAAAAAAAAAATTTCGCTTCAGAAAATAAATGTGCAATAGCATGGTTTGCCACAATTTTCGAGTGCCATCACATAAAAGTTATTTAAAAATGCTATTAACGTTCATTTCAATAGCAAAAATATGAGAATGCAGGGCTCATTTTATCAATTGAAGAAAGGTATACGGTATTTTACTTTTCATCATGTTTGATAAATACCTATCAACCTCAATGTATTGTGACCCATCATTTAAACACGTAATTTGGCTCAATCCACTGTCAAAATTGACTTGTCAATGTTATACTTGGCTTTCAAGACCCATCATTTAAACCATTCAATCACTCAATCAATATCCGATGTGGGACTAAGTCTTGGGGTATTACATAAATGACACTTGAGCTAGTTTCATTTTATCCGCTCATTGTATCGGAAAATCAACCTGTTACTCTTGAAGGTAGACATCCCTTATTCTACTAAAGTTTGGTGCTAGAATATCTGCCTTTACTATTAAGTTCAATGTAATAAACTCTACACTACACTAAATTAGAAAATCCCTTATATTACCAGTGTTTTCAGTAAAATTTAAGGTAGACCAAAGTAAGTCTCTACCTAATGTATAACACTACCAGCACCACTGCAATTTACCAAATTTTATCTACCACGTCAAGTGTCACTAGTCACACCGAAGGAAAAAGAAAAAAGAAAAAACTATAGTAATGAAAGTGTTCCTGTCTTTCTGGAGATCAAGAGAGGCTGCAAGGGCTCATCGTTATGACCAAAAAACTTCTTTTACCATCAAGGCAAGTCCAGTTATCATTATGCAAAGGGAATTTTGCCAGAATAAGCCTCAACATTTCTCCTCCTAGGCCTTTGTTCAAACCATAATACCTATCAATTGAAATAGACTCATACTTTAGACTTCCCCAATTATTCGTTAATCGATATTCATATCACGGTTGTCATAAGAATTCTTTTTAATGCATATTTTTCTTTTACAATATAAAGTTTTGTCGCCAACATTCTAAGGTTCATGTCATGTGACGAAAAAATCAACAATATGCACCCAAATCCAACTACTCTCAACCCATGACCTGGTCACTGCTAGGGAAACAGTTTTTTGCATATATCAGTATTTTGAACTTCTACTTTGGATGCATCGTAATGAACCTCTTTTGTATTGGCAGCCGCATGTACAGAATAGCAGAGACTTTTTAATGCAACTTGGAGATATTTGCCTTACACACAGACAGACAGACACACACACACACACACACACACGCGCACAAACACGCACACACACAGAAGAAGAAGATGATGATGATGATAATGATGATGAAGATGAAGAAGAAGAAGGCTTTGTGCAAATGAGCAAACATATGACCATCATTAGAACTTTGACACGCAACAGTTTTTATGGTATGGAAGAAATCATGACTTTTGGTATGAAACTGGTTCTGATGCTCCATCAAATCTTTGTTAGCCAATCAATGATAGTTACAATTTTGAGTTTTCTGTGAGCATAATGAAGTATTGATATATATGGGCTTTTGTGCAGGCCAAGGCCGGGACGGTTAGAGCACTTTATCATTGACCCCCAAGTTATTATACTGATTTAGCCTCTAGTTATAGAGGAAAAGTATCTTAACGACATTGCAATAAACATAAGCACAAACATCTATTAAGGAGTTTGAAAATTTGGTATCCATCACAATGACATGGACAAGAAGTCTCATGAGAGTGATCACTACTACGATGGTGATGAAGGTGCTGAGATGGAGAGTGCCAAAGGCAGCAGTCAGAAGTTCTGTATATCAGATAAAATTTTCTCTAGACTTATTATTTTCAAATATTCAATGTATATGATCCCTTACTATCTTGAAATGATGAAAAGCATTTCTATATAATACCCCTTAACCTTATTTGCTTGCTTATAATTCCTCTAAACATTAAACCTGATGTTTAGTCTACAGCTTTTATTAATGTGAATGGTTCAAAGCACCCCTAGGGTATGTACACCTAAGTAATCGCACAACTTTCTTAAGTAGAACATTGCCTAAAGAGTAGCTCAAAGCTACTACTTCTATCAAAATACTCCTTAGTAGTTTGTCGAGTATATGATCCATGGAACAGTTAACTAATCCTTTCGGTCCATGACCATCTCTAAAAATGTCAGTGGGAAGCAGAGCAAAGCGTTCTTACGGTAGTATAGGTTATCAGATTCCACATCAATTGAAACATGCTTAAATAGGTAGTTTCTTCCCTACTTGGCAAAGGGTCGGAGGTTTTTCCATCTTATTAAGAAACAATGATCTACATACAATTTCATAATCGAGACAGGGTGGCCACCTTTACGAACAAACATAATTGATGGGTAACTTTTAATTTCAACAGCATCATACTTTTGAAATAAAACCGCATTTGGACAATAGTAGTAAGAAAATTTTCACACTAGATCATTCGAAGACAAGGGATACAATCTTCTCAAATTGTTGAAGAGATACGAGAACTTAAGGTTGTACATACAAGCCATTTAGTGGAATAAGAGTCATTACACAACAACATACTACTATCCGACAGTAACAATTCAAAGGCCCTAGCTACTCACTCAAAAGTAGACAAACTTACCCGGTACCAAGGGACTTCTTTTAACCAATTCACTCTCCAAAACATCCACAGGCAATCGTGACCATGCCAAAGGCTCCCTCCTCTCTGCCCTCCACCTCAATGCCAACATGAGCACAACAATCGATAAGCTCATGAAACCAAACCAACAAGCCATTGATCGAACAAACCCCGCAAAGCTTCCTGCTCTCTGATTCTCCAAAGCAAAAACCACCGAAGATTCACCATCCAGACTGCCAAAAGTGTTATTCATCTTCATAATCTCTAACCCATTCAGCAGCCCACCAATCTTCGAAGGATAAGTAAACTTCGAAGGGCCAATTACAACATTCAAATTGCCCGAGCTACCCACATCGATGACAAAATCCACATAGTGAGGCGATGCCAGAACTTGCCCGGTAGCATCAGAGATGTCAAAATTTCGGTAAGCAGAATATCCATTGATATAGATATCAAAGTAGAGCTCATTGAGAGCTAAACTAGCAATATCACAGAAATGCATCCGAATCAAGTACTTGTATCCAGGATCAACAGCAAAGTTCCATGTCATGTTCGAACTGCTGGTCCTCGCGCTGTTGTAAACATTATCGGGTGCAACCTCACGACTGGCCCCAAACTTTTGGTACATAATCTTTCCGCTAAAAATCACATCCTTGGAAGCAGAATTCAATACAAAGTATCCGGAATCAGGAACCCAGTTCCTCCAAAATGTATCATTAAAAGCAGTAACTTTGGGACCGCCCACATTGATCCTATAAAGAGTTTGTAGAGCCTGCTTCGAGATACCATCAAAGTTCTCAACTTTATCGAAGTTCACTAACCTTGCCGCATCAGCAATGAGATCCTCCGGCGCCGAAACTACTTCAATCGCGTTGACGAAGGCAAAGGAGGAGCAGTCAGCAGGGACGAAAGCGAGCACGAGCTTATCGGAATCCAAATTGACGAAATACTCCTTCAATTGGGGCAAAATAGCAGAGTTTCCACGGCTTTCGAAGGTGAAATCCTTCAAGAGGACAAAACCGGAAGCAGTGACGTGGAATTGGGCGGAGGAAAGATTGTACCTTTGAGCAGAGAACGGGTAGAAATGGAGCCTGAGGAGGTGAATCCCTTTGGATTTGATCTGGAACTCGTAGGCTGAGGGCTTGGTGAAGATTCGAGCGGTGCGGTAGAGAGAGGGGAGATTAGGGTTAGGGTTAGGGCTTGGGTCGGAGACGGAGATCTTGGGGCCCGAAGAGAGGAGGCGGGAGGAGGAGGCGGTGGGTTCGGAGTCGGAGGTGAAGACGCGGCGGTCGGCGAGGGTTGCGGGTGAGGACCCGGATCCGCAGTCGATTAAGTGGTTGTCGATCGGGGAGAAGAGAGCTGAGGAGAGGGAGAGATTGAAGAGGAGAAGGAGGAGGAGGTTGCTGGGGTTTCGTGGAGTCGCCATGGAATTGGATTTGGTTGGAGTTTGGGAGAAGTGAAGCAATTTCTGTGAGATACAGAGACCCTGTTAACGTGGTCCAAGAGAGAGAGAAACAGAGAGTCAAGTCAACTGAACGCGCTTGGGTGTGGGCCGGGATGTGGGCTGTTCTGGGGCTGGAAATTGCCTGGCATGCATTTTTGTCTTGAGGATGTGGCCTGGACCATATAAGTGCAGGTCGGACCTTCGACCCAAGCACAGTAGAGCAGATGAAATGCTGAATTTCAGCAAAACCCGAAGAAGTTTGCCACTTTTTTATATAACCCCCTAAATTTTAGAAACGGCAAAAATACCAAATTGGTATATTTTGTTTACCCTTAGTGACAGTTTGGTATATAATTTTTTCCGGCGATATATTGGTATATTTTTTTCCCTCCGGCGACATATTGGTATATTATGTTGACCACGGCGACAAATGGACCTGTATTTTGGCCGGACCCAAAATTCCGTAGCGCTCCGTGGCACCTCATGTGCTGCCAACATGCGCATACGTGGCAGGACAAATCAATTAACCAAAAATTTTCCCCCCATTCTCTTATTTTCCTCTCTTTCTTGAGCATGAGAGCATAATCATCCCCAAATTATAGAGACTCGCTTTGTGCATGGAGATGGGTAACTCTGAGCTTTGATCTCTTCCATCTACATTCCATCTACATTAAGGTCCAAGATGAAGAGCTTGACACTGATCTTGAGCTTGACATTGAGGCACAAGATGAAGAGCATGATCATCCCTTGTTTGCTTCTTCCTAACCCTAACCCTAACCCTTGAAGATGAAGAATCCATCGCTGTAGGCGTTAAAAATTGCTTATCAATACCCAAACAAGACTCGTAAGCGGTGGGTTGACAACCGACGATCCATCCGACGGCTGACCCGTAACTGCCGACGATATTACGCCGAAAACGATAAAGCGAGTCGACGAACCCATGAAGTGAGCTCGGAGAGCACGAACGACGCCGCCGTGGAGAAAACCCGACGACGGCTCAACGAGGCGAAGTTGGCTAAACTCAAACGCTGACGAGACGGAATCAACCGCATTTAGTCCGCCGATGAAAACGAACCGCTTGAGCTCGAAGTTGATCGGACACGGACTCACACCCACATCACCGAGCAAAACTAAGCCCTAAGACCAAGAATCGACGGAGAAACGACGAAAACGACGCCGACGGTTAACGCCATGACGCGCACTCCTCGCCAAGTGGCCAGTAGGGTTTCTACCACTTTGTCGAGCCACCCTACCAACTTGGTCAGGTGCCCGCGTCAGGAGTGTCGGCAACTTTGTCGGCCACCTCTACCAATTTGGCCGGTGCTCTACCAAGGGCCGAGGTGGCTCGGCTACCATGGCCGGTTTGACCGCCAACCTGGTCAGGTGGCCGCCGCGTCGAGCCACTGGTCCGCTAGCCAGCACACCACCCCCTTTTTGTATAAATAGGGGGTCTTGCTCATCGGGGGTCGGATTTTGGATTTTGGGGATCCGGGATTTGAGGATTTGGCTTTGGCTTTGAGGCGGATTTTCGAGGAGTTTCCAAGAATTCTCACGAGATCCACGAAGCCGCCAACGCTGCTCCAGCACCGGGCGAAGTACAAGTCCGGCCGACGCCGATCCACAAATCGCGGTAAGAAAACTCGGTCGAACTACGATACCCTCTAGGTTAAGCTTCGTCTTAATCTCGGGGATAGCTGTGATTTCTCCTTGTAGATCTCACCGCTCGGCGATCCTCTCGCCGTGAGTGTGATCCCGTGGCGATCCTCTCCTTCGTGAGTGTGATCCCCTCGGTAACCGTTTCCTTCGGTGAAGCGAGCCCCTCGTCTGTAGTTCGAGGCAGGGTTTACACGGGATCGAATTGCAGCGGTGGTCCGCGGACGAATAAAAGTCCCAAGACAGCAAAGAACCCACGCAAGCCGGTGATCCCGAAAATAGAGATCCTCGTGTTTGTTCACAAAAGGAAGAAAGTTGTAATTTTCGCTTTCATTGTATGCCCGAAATAAAGGCATTTCTTTTGTTTGAAATTTTGTTGTAGGCCAAAGAAGTCGTAGCAAGTTCAAACGAAAGCAATGAATAACAAACCAACTTTCCCTGAATAAGCTGGCGACCACGGTGGGAGCCAGCGGCTTCAACAACGGTTGCCGTGCGAACCGCGATCCCGATCCCGGCCATCGAGGAGGTCGAAGTTCGAAGTTCGACCGTAAGAAGTATGAAGAATACCTCTCCTCCTCGTCGAGATCCGGTTCCCCGCAAGTCCAAGATGGTCTCCGCTACAAGGAAGACCCAATCGGCCTCAAATGCGGAGGCGAAAATCCAAGACCGCAGACGACGGTGGTTCCCGCCTAACAACGGCCAAATATTTAGAACCCCTATCTCTAGGGTCGATTTCGCTAATGGCGTTGTGACTCTCTCAAGAGAGCCCGTCGAGCGACGTCGGCGCTGGCGAAACAATTAGCCCAGCGAAGAGTCAATGGATGGGTCCGCTATGAGGCGGATCTAAGATCTAAGTTGACTCGTAGGTCGAGTTCGAGATCGTGAGCCGATTCCTACAGCCGGCCGTAACCAACGAATGGGTCCGAAGTCAACGGAACCGCTCTACACTTCGTGAGCGATCCGAGCGCCGCTAGGCCCTCGCCAGTGGCCAGGTGGCTCCGACCACTTTGGTAGAGCCACCTCGACCAACTTGGTAGAGGTGCCTCGACAGTGGTAGAGGAGGCGACCACTGGTAGAACCACCAACTCAATTTGGTAGAGGCCAAGTGGTAGAAATGGCTCTACCCATGGTAGGCCACCTGGCCAACTGCAGGTGTAACTCGACCAAGTGGTGAGCCACTGGCTGTGGCGCTACCACCCCTTTTTTGTATAAATAGGGGGTCTTGCTCGATGGGGGTCGGATTTTTGGATTTTGGGGATGGGATTTGAGGATTTGGCTTTGGCTTTGGTGGGATTTTCGAGGAGTTCAGAAGAATTCTCCACGAGATCCACGAGCCGATCAGCGCCGCTTCAGAACGCCGTGATACAAGTCGGTCGGCGTCCGATCCACAAATCGCGGTAAGAAAACTCGGGTCGAACTCTGAGATACCCTCTAGGTTAAGCCGTCTTAATCTCGGGGATATGCATGATTTCTCCTTGTAGATCTCACCGCTCGGCGATCCTCTCGCCGTGAGTGTGATCCCATGAGGATCCTCTCGCCGTGAGTGTGATCCCCTCGGTAACCGTTTCGCCGTGAAGCGAGCCCCTCGTCTGTAGTTCGAACGGGTTTACACGAGATCGAATTGCGCGGTGGTCCACGGACGAATAAAAGTCCCCGCAGGCAAAGAACCCATAGCGAGGATCGGGAAAATAGAGATCCTCGTGTTTGTTCACAAAAGGAAGAAAGTTGTAATTTTCGTTTTCATTGTATGCACGAAATAAAGGCATTTCTTTTGTTTGAAATTTTGTTGTAGGCCAAAGAAGGCGTAAGCAAGTTCAAGCGAGCAATGAATAACAAACCAACTTTCCAATAAAAGCTGCGACCACGGTGGGAGCCAGCGGCTTCAACAACGGCCGAGTCGTGCGCGCCAGCGGATCCGATCCGGTCATCGAGGAGGTCGAGTAGGACCGACCGGAAGAAGTATGAAGAATACCTCTCCTCCTCGTCGAGATCCGGTTCCCCGCAAGTCCAAGATGGTCTCGCTACAAGGAAGACCCAATCGGCCTCAAATGCGAGGCGAGAAAATCAAGACCTGCGGCGACGGTGGTTCCCGCCTAACAACGGCCAAATATTTAGAACCCTATCTCTGCGGGTCGATTCGCCAATGGCGTTGTGACTCTCTCGAAGAGCCCGTCGAGAGGCGACGTCGGCGCTGGCGAAACAATTAGCCAGCGAAGAGTCAATGGATGGGGTCCGCTATGCGGATCTAAGATCTAAGTTGACTCGAGAGAAATCCGAGATCGTTAGCCGATTCCTACGGTAGGCGTGAGCGAATGGGTCCAGTCAAGCGGAACCGTTCTACACTTCGAGGAGCGTATCCGGAGCGCCAGCGCTCCCTAGCAAACCGGGCTTTGGTGCAACAAGCGCGAGTTGAAGAAGGAGGCGCCAGAAGTCGTCGACAAATCGTTAGCTTGAAGCCCAAGTCGTCGGCTTCAACTCCGGCGAACCCACATCAAGCCTAGCTCTGCCGAGCCAACTCACGCTCGTGCTCAAATCGAAGTGAGCACCTCAACAAAAGTGGCATTGGCCGAAGTTACCTCGGTGTCACCCAAACTTCGTGACCAACTCTACGACCGGCGGGCTTGCTTGTTAAGGATCGCCTAGGTCGCTAAAGGAATCCGGGTCACTCGATACGGGAATCGCACCCACAAAGACAAGAAGAAACCCGCATTGCTTCCGGGCTTCAAATCAAGTCCGAGCCCGTCGAAGATTCACACTCGCTGACATACGTCGCGTGAGTGACTTATGAAAGGCCTATTTGTTCTCGAAGGAGCGCTCTCATCGGCGATGACAACGTTATACCGAGAGTCATGCCAACACACGATAGGTTGCTCGGTATTCATCCAACGAGTTGTACTATCGTCTTTGAAGTACAAGTAAATCGAAGAGCGCCCGAATCAAACATGCCTTGCTTGTGCCAAAGCCCGATCAAAGCGGTGTTATCAGTGCAAGCGTGCTAGAACGACTCGGAAAAGCGTCGGTCTTTGATAGGCTTCGGCGCGAGAATGCGAACCAAGTCAAGGCGCTTCCGTAAGAAAAGATGGAACCTCAGGCGATGAATTGCCAGAAGTGTTACCATCAATATGACCCGGTGAAGGGCGTCGTCGTCGCGTTCGAGGCATCGCAGCGAATGACTTCGATGCGGTCGGGACTGTTAAACGACAATTATCGCAAGATGCGAAGGATTACCCTCGGATGATGAAGTGTCGGATCTTGGCTCCGCAATGGCTTCGATAATACAATTTCGGCATAGGACAACCTCGCTGGCGTTCATGATCAGCGGAACAAGTGTCCCGAGATGCTTGAAGAGGCCTAACCAAGCAAAGGATAACTTTAAGCTTGAAATGGGCCGCCATGCAGCGGATGAGAGCAATGCATGACCAACGGATCAGGCGATAATGAACCGCCAAGGCGAGCCAAGTCGTCGCAATAATGTCAACAGAATAGCGACACGGACGGGGAAGGAGGCCAAAGCGTAGATGATCGTCTTTGCAAAGAACGCTAGCGATAACACCGTCATTCCTCCCCAAGTTTACCCGAGCGAGGCGTAGGGAAAATGAGAAAATAAAAGACCTCGAGAGCAAAATCAATACTTTGATTTCGCTCAAAGGTAAAGAAAGACGGTATACCATGTCCTTACAAGAGTGGGAATCAATCCGTATCAGACAAAATTCAACCTCATCAACTTTACACCGTTTGGCGGAAGGATCACCCACTCGGCACTTGATCTAGTCTCATCTAGGTGTTATCTCGACGCGAGCCCTTGATGGTTCGGTCATTCGTTGGCACCCCGTTGGTACGCCCGATTGGTACCGCCGTCTCAAACCGAGGGCGTTAATAGCTGGGATGATATGGAGGCCATGTTTCTCACCAATTTCTTCGGCGATGCGAGGTATCCATCGGTTCTTTGTTGGACGAAAGCGAAGAGCGAGAGGGAAACGATGGATAACCGTCAAGAGGTTGAGAAATAAGGCAATGAATTGCGGACCGATATGGAGTTCATTCTCCAAACTTGTCATAGCAACCTCATTGGGCGTGTTGGAAGCAATGGGAACTGCCGTCCGAGACACGGAAAGATTTAAGGATACGTGGAGAGCAAGCGGCGATTCTGAGGAAAGCGGAGAGAGTCGACTATGGTGGATGCTCACAAGCGAACTTTGTCCCCGTGGCAAAGGTAAAGCGCCAGCAAAGTCGTGACGCTTAATCAAGCGTTGAGCGCAACCACAGCGGTGCAACAGCGTGCACCGGCAATCAGCGACCTCAATGGCCAACAAACTCAAAATCGAAACCATCCGGTTCGAGGTTTCCCAAGACTTACTCGTTCAGGGCGAGGAAGTTCGGGCATCTTCAAATACCTTCACGGAAAACAACAAAATCCGGTTGCCCCAATTGTAAACCAAGAGGAGGCAAACAAGGTTCTGATCCTAAGAATGTGCTTACCCGCGAGTGGTACATCATCCTACAAAGTTACGCTACCATCTCAAGGACATGATTCAGGGCCTTGATGCGATGTTGAGTCATTACTCAAAACCCTCTAAAGAGAGAAGGTGGGAGCAAATGCGGTCTCTATAAGCGGATCGGTTCCTTGGATTGGTTCCAACCGGCGGTTGAAGGTAGGAATGAAGATGGTGAATGAAGATCCTCACGAACAGCGTAAGAGGGCTCGTCACGCACCTGACGACTAACGGAGAAATCCTTTGGGTCCACCCGACTTCTTTGGAAGGCGAGCGATGGACTACATCCTGGCCATAAAGAAGTCAAGGGAAAAGGCAAGCTATGCCATCTTTGCTTGGCAATTCGAGAAGGATGATGAAAAAGTATCCACCTTCAATTCCAGGAAGAACGGGGAAGTCTTAAGCTACTAGGAGTGGACAAGAATACTCCTACAAGTATCGAGACACTCCAAATCCAAGCTAAGACCGGTGGGGGTGACCCGACTCCTCTCACGTGCGAGCTGAAGCAAAGGAGAAGCGACCTCGGTCGGGCTCAACTCGGCGGATCGATTCAATCGCCCGATTGTGAGGATAGAGAACATCGGGCTCTCCATACCGTTTGGCGTCATGGCGGTTAGCGAACATCCGGCGAATAACTCTCTGAGTTGCTCCGATTGTCAAAGAAGCAGGAAGCTCTACAAGCTCAGGGACTCGAGGTGTTTCTCACTTTCAGATCAAGCGATTCAGGAAGAATCGCACAACAATGCAACTTGCAGCCAAGCACTTCCCGCATTACTTTTACAAAGGAGGATATGCGAGGCGAGAGATTCAAAGCACGATGCGGCTATACTTCACGGTATATTGGCTCTAGTGAAGTTAGCAGGATCCAAGTCGATCCGGGTTCATGTGAGCATTATGCCCTGGCCTCATGTATCACCTTGGAATCCACTGCATGGTGGCATCAACACAATGATCTATGGGTTTAACACGGCGGGTCGTCGCGGTAAGATCGGGATAAAGTGCCAAATGGGGGATTTAAAGTCGAAGTCACACGCTATGTGATTGTGAGAGACTTCCTATAACTTATTGTTGGGTGGGCCTTGGATCCGCGGTAGCGTTATAGTCCCATCTACTCTTCATCGGTGTCTCAAATATGTAGACACGAATAATGAGTCAAGGCGGTGGTGCGGACAAGCGGCCGTTTAAGGGGTGGAGAATTATTTCTTGATTCTCTCCTCTACGGTAATGAGTCGGCTGAATCATCGGCGAGCGGACGGCGGTGAAGAGGCGTCTGAAGCGGGCTTGATTATAGTGGTGGTTTTGTTTTAAATGACATTGTACCTTGTAATCAATCTTGGCGATGAAGAATCGTCGGATGAACATTGTAATTGGCAAATTAGATGAATCAATAAATGGCGATTTAGAGTACCCTTTGTCTTTGAATGATGTAATGGCGAGGTTTATACAACGATCGAGTTGCACTTACTTCGGTCTTCTTGCTTTACACAAAAGCAATTCCAAGACTCCTTTGGGACAACACTTTCGTCATCCCGAAGATCAAGTAGTGAAAAGACTTGGTTTCTGGAAAAGGAGATCACGGTTCAACGTCGAATCATTTCTTAGAAGAAGATGAAGATGACAACGGGCCTATCCTCAACACATTGAGATATAGTCGAGGACAGGGTATCATGAAGAAGTGGGGATGCGACTTGACACAAGGAGAAGGTCTATGTTTGGTGAGGTCCTCGAGTCCCTCCTAAGCGACATATGTCCCAAAGGGAAGCGATAACTACTATGCATTTAGAAGGGGATTGGGATGAATCCTCCTCGGAAGATGAATGCTCATGGCTAATTGATGATAATCCACGATGAGAGAGCGGACATTAGATGCGATTCTTGGCTTGGGATTGACACCGGCCTGGAGAAGCTTTCAAGGCTTTGATGTCAAATATGGCTACGATCGATCCTGCTACTATTGAGGGTGATGAAGATATGCCAACATGGGAAGACCCATGGATCCATCAACTTCGAAGCGGTTTGGGGATAGATTGAACAAAGAGAACCCCCACTAGGGCGAGGTAGTCGAGGTTAATATGGGTGATGAGGAGCATCCTAAGCTCATAAACATCAGCAATACTCTTCCCTCGGAAGAAAGAAAGAGTTGATCGCCCTAATCGGGGAGTATATCGATGTATTAGCTTGGAGTTATGAGGACATGCGGGACTCGACCCTAATGTAGCGACACATCGCCTCAACATCAAGGTGGATGTCAAACTGTCAAGCAACGCAAAGGCGGTTTAGATCCACAAATCTTGCGGTGTCGTCGGCGAAGTGAAGAAACTCATAGAATCGGGATTCATCGAGGAAATTCAACATCCGGATTGGGTGGCGAATATAGTCGGTCATGAAGAATGGTTGGATCCGAGGATGCAGTATGCGACTCTGAGAGATCTGAGCGCTACTTGCCCAAAAGCGACTTCCCTCTTCCAATCACCGATGTCATAGTCGACAATACGTGTGGATTTGAAGAATGTCGTTCATGGATGGTTTCTCGGGGTATAATCAAATCAAGATGCACCCGATGGCGTAAACACCGGCGTTGAGCAGCCCATCGGTATATTTTGCTACGGTCATGCCATTTGGCTTAAAAACGGCGCAACATACCGTGAGCAATGAGAGATTTTCGGGATCATCTTGGGAAAAGCGGTCGAATGCTCGTCGGCGACTTAGTCGTAAAAGCGTGACAAAGGAGATCACATCAAAGATCTTAGAGCGGTATTGAGCTCATGCGAACTCATCGACTAAAGATGAATCTGCCAAATCCTTCCTTGGAATGTCGATGGCAAGTTCCCGGTTTAAATGCGTCGCAGACAAAGGAATCCGTCGATCGACAAAGTGAAGGCGATTCAAAATTGCAACCTCAGAAATCGAGAGAGCTCGGGGGTTACAAGGGCGATTAGCGTACATCCGGCGGTTCATATCGAACCTATCACGGGAAGTGCGGCCGTTCTCCAAGTTGAACAAGAAGAGCGTGTCATTTATTTGGGGCGGCATGTCGGCGTTTGAAGAGATAAAATCGTATCTCGCTAAACCTCCTGTTCTTGTTGCACCGCAGTCGGGAAAACCGTTCCTGATCTACGTCAAGGCAACGGATCACTCGTTAAGCGCCTTACTTTCGCGGGGCGGCGGCGGCGGTCCGCGAGCGAGCGATGTATTACGGCGAACATTGGTGGTGAGTCTCGATACCCAATGGTGAAGCGGTGCCTTGCATTAGTGTTCGCAATTGAGAAAATGCGATACTATTTAGTCGGACAGGCGATTTATGTTATCTCGCGTAAATCGGTCAGAATATTTATGACTTGGCCGGCTTCAATGAGTTGGCGTTTGGCGAAATGGGCCTTGCTCTTGTCCCAATATGACTTGCACTTCAAACAACAAAAGTCGGTCAAAGGACAAGCGATTTCGATCTCTTAGCGCCAACCCGACAGCGGGCCTTGATGAAGCTATATGATGATCTCGGATGAAGTTGGAAGTCAACACTACATCGCACCAACAAATATGGCGATTGTATTTTGGCGGACTTCTCGGGCCACTAATGTGGCAAGTACCCCGGATGTTCTAAAATCTCATTTGAGTCGGAGTTGTCTTGATTTCCGGGAATCATGTCATGCCCGTGCTTATTCACTCACGAACCTTGTTCCAATAGCGTGGCGAATACAGCGTTACTTATCGGACTTAGCTTCGCCAGAGGCGGGGTCGAATATCTCGAGCATCTGGCGATTCACAAGCGATAGTTAGCGGGTTAAAGTGGTGACTACGAGGTCGAGAATCGGATCTAATCCCCTATCATCGAATAGGCTGTTGAAATGGCGGACTCATTGAAGGATTCTTCATCGAATATATCCAGCGCCTCCAAAGCGCTCCGCGATCTGTGGCGGCGTTGGCGTATGTCGTTAGCACAACCAGGACCGAGCAACTAGTTACGGTGGGACTCCCAACTCTTCGTTACCATTATCACGATGAGGCACAAGAAGGTAAGGGGTAGTTACCAAAGTACATGCAACCCAAACCAAGTTGGAGCCGAGATTGGCTTTCCTATCATCGATTCGTCTTACATGGTATTCTACGGAAGGCGTGAAGGAAAAGTCAATCCGTGAAAACTCAAGATTCTTTACGACGAAACCCGGATGCTATATCGTCGAGTGCGATGGTCTTTTACTCGATGCCTCTCAAACAAAGCTGAAGAGGTCCGCCGGGAAGCACCACGAAGGTGAATGTGAGTGCTTGCCGGCTGGTCCCAAGCTCTGGCGAATCGGGAGAATGGGCTACTTTTGGCCACGATGATTAATAGCCTTGATTGATGCGCTTCGGAAATGCCATGCGTGTCAAATTCCTTGAATTATATGCATCGGCCGCCGGAAGCGTGGCATCGCCGGACCACATCGGCCATTGAGACATGGGGAATGGGCGTTGTGGGTCCCATTTTCCTCCGTCGGTTAAAGGAGATCGGTTTATTCTAGCGATCACCGACTACTTCTCAAGTGAAACGGAAGCAATCCCTAAAAAGTAAAGCGATGCAGATAAATCGAGATTCATCAAACACCGTCATGTCTATCGACATCGACATGTGTCGAAACGGTCGTGCATGACAACGGTCCCCAATTTATCGGCAATTCCTTCATCGGGTTTTGCGAAAAGTTCAAGATACAAGATGTCTGTCCGGACTGACCTATAATCCGGCGGACAAATGGATTAGGCGAGGTGTTCAACAAGGCGATCATCAAGATTTTGTCAAAGCTTGTGAAGAATAATAACAAAGGCTGGGGCGATAAACTTCGGGAAGCACTACGGGCATATCGCTGCTTGATACGTCACGCCGAGGCTACCGTACTCCGGTTTCTGGTGTGAAGCAATTCTCCGTTGGAAATCGAGATCCGTCACTTGGCGTCGCCCTTACAGAGAGATGGCGATAGAAGAACAATATCAAAAGCGTCTCGAAGAACTTGAGATGTTAGATGAGCGGTGGAGACTCACCAACTCTTCGTACCATTATCACGATGAGGCACAAGAAGGTAAGGGGTAGTTACCAAGAAGTACATGCAACCCAAACAAGTTGGAGCCGAGATTGGCGCTTTCTATCATCGATTCGTCTTACATGGTATTCTACGAGAAAGCGTGAAGGAAAAGAGTCAATGTGAAAACTCAAGATTCTTTACGACGAAAACCGGATGCTATATGGTCGAGATGCGATGGTCTTTTACTCGATGCCTCTCAAACAAAGGCTGAAGAGGTCCCGGGGAAGCACGAAGGTGAATGTGGTGCGCCTACGGCTGGTCCCAAGCTCTGGCGAATCGGGAGAATGGGCTACTTTTGGCCGATGATTAATAGCCTTGATTGATGCGCTTCGGAAATGCCATCGTGTCAAATTCAATTATAGCCATCATCGCCCAGGCGGCTGCATCGCATCCGGCCACATCGGCCATTGAGACATGGGGAATGGGCGTTGTAGGTCCCATTTTCCTCGTCGGTTAAAGGAGATCGGTTTATTCTAGCGACCGACTACTTCTCAAGTGGTGAAGCAATCCGCTAAAAGTAAAGAAATGCAGTCGTTCAGATTCATCAAACACCATGTCATCTATCGACATGGTGTCGAAACGGATCGTGCATGACAACGCGGTCCCCAATTTATCGGCAATTCCTTCATCGGGTTTTGCGAAAAGTTCAAGATACAAGATGTCGCCGTGACGGCTATATAATCCAGCGGCAAATGGATTAGGTGTTCAACAAGGCGATCATCAAGATTTTGTCAAAGCTTGTGAAGAATAACAAGCGAGGCTGGGGACGATCTTCGGGCTTTCACGGGCATATCGCTGCTGATGCGATGCGTAGCGAGACTACCCGTACTCCACGGTTTCGCGGGTGTGAAGCAATTCTCCGTTGGAAATCGAGATCCGATCACCGTCGCCCTTACAGCGAGAGATGGCGGCGAAGAACAACATATCAAAAGCGTCTCGAAGAACTTGAGATGTTAGATGAGAAGCGCTGGAGGCTCAACAATGCATTGAGTTCTATCAAGCTAGAATGTCGAGGGCTTTCAGAAAGTTCGTGAAGAACCTTTAAGGAGGAGATCTGGTCTCATGCGCTAGGCGGCCGATAATTCTCAACTCCAAGAAGAAAGGTAAATTGAACCCAAATGGGAAGGACCGTTTATAATAGACCGTCTATTCAAGCGGTGCATATCATGCTATCACCTGAGAATGGCGGCGCAATTAATCTTAGATAAATGGGAAGTTCGAGTATTATCCTTAGTACATTGGGATAACCCATTTTGATGGGAAGTTCCTCGAGAGAATATCTCACTCATATTCATGAGGATAACCCTAAATTATTGTGTTTTCCTCTAAAATTCTCTCACCGATCAAATTCATTGTGGTGGGCCCACTAAAAATCTCCTGGTCCAACCACGACAAAATTCCCCTCTCGATTCCTTCCACGAGCGAGAGGTCCACTTCAGGCAGCAATCCTACAAAAGCGAAAGCTATCCATTCCAAGATTCTCGGTGGAGATCCCACTCTTAGTTTCTCATCGGAAATAGAATACATTCTTCCTTTCCCACCTTCACGGAGATAGGACACATCCTTCCTCTTGAAGGAAGATAGAATACATTCTTCCTCTCTTGTCTTAGATTCTCCGGTGGAGATCCCACTCTTAGTTTCATCTTTCAAGATTCTCAAGATGGAGATCCCATTTTGGTCTCTTTCCTTGGAAGCAGGGACAAAATCCTTCCTTTCGGCGCAGGAGATAGGAGACAAGATCCTCCTTCCTCTCCATCAATAAGAGATATGATACAAAACCTTCCTCTCTTATTTCAAATTAGTGACACACGGAGATAGGACACAAAACCTTCCTCTCCTTTGGCAAGAGATGGGATACAAAACCTTCCTCTCTTGTTCATCCCTTACTCGGAGATAGGAGACAAGATCCTCCTTCCTCTCCACCTTGGAAATAGAATACATTCTTCCTTTCCCACCTCAATCAACCTTATGCGGTTCAACCCTTCTCCGGTCAAAGAAGGGCCAAGATTCATCTTGGGGTATTTTATCGAAGCCTAAGAAGGGATAAAGCCAACCTACCGCGCGTTGCGGTTTAGTCTTTCTCCGATTGAAGAAGACACGAGTTCGATTAGAGGCATTTTATCCAAGCCTAAGAAGGGATAAAGCCAGCGCCTTACGCGTTGCGGTTTGATCTCGATTGAAGAAGACACGAGTTGATTACGGGGATTTTATCCGAAGCCTAAGAAGGGATAAAGCCAGCGCCTCCTACCGCGTTGCGGTTTAGTCTTTCTCCGATTGAAGAAGACACGAGTTGATTCGGGGCATTTTATCCGAAGCCTAAGAAGGGATAGCAACCTCCTGCAGCGTTGCCGGGTAGTCTATTCGTGATAAAAGGCGAAGCCTCGTACTCAACATCGTAGCATTAAGTCTAGAAGAGTTTCATTCTTTTAGCACAACGTTGTGTGTGGAGCAGTTTAGATAATCTACATGCTAGCCCAACTCAAGCGGTAGTTGGTAAAGGCTCATCAAACCCGTTGAAGGCTGGGGTTGGCCAATAACCCTAAAGTCAGCGCCTTATCTGCGTTGCGGTTTAGTCTTTCTCCGATTGAAGAAGACACGAGTTCGATTCAGGGTACATCATCCGAAGCCTAAGAAGGGATAAAGCCAGCGCCTCTGCAGCGTTGCGGGCGATCTCTTGCGGTAAAGAGTACCAAGCCTATGTATTCAATATCGCCTTCTGAGTCTAGAAGAGTTTCATTCTTCGGCAAGCGTCCGCGTCTTGAGCGGATGCGGACAATCCGCACGCTAGCCCAATTCAAGCGGTAGTTGGTAAAGGCTAATCAAATCCGTTGGCGGTGAGGGTTTGCCAAAATCCTATAAGTATTATGGTTAATTATTTACGGCGAAATAAAAGAATCATAATAGAGCACAAAGAAGGGCAATATGTTTTGCTCTAACTTCGGATACTTTATTGAGGAAAGCTTGTTGAAGTTCCTCTGAGCTTCGGCCACGAAAGTCTCTGTGCCATTAAGGGCCTCAGCGATCTCCTTCTTGATGTCAACCGGCTTACGCCCGAGAGTTCAAATTCCCGGGCGACCATGAGAGTCTTTTCTTTGTTGGCCTTCGTCGACTTCAAGGCGATCAGGCTCTCCCTCGCCGCAAGCTCTGTTCGAGCTCTACTATCCTCGCTTCTCCAGCGATGACACAAGACCAAAATGTCCCACGGAAGATGAAGCTTCAGCACGCGATCTCAAATGATGCACACAGCCTCATTGCATTTGAACTTGAGTCGATAACGCATAAGCATCAGGCCAAGGCGTGAGGCTGAGCCTCGATATATGAGGCGAGCCCACTACTCAAAATCTTGTAGACTTTGGAGCTTAACCTCTAAATGGTCGAAATCATCAACAAGGTGGCACAGACTCAATCTTCGGATATTCTCCCATACCCTACTCCAAATAGGATTACAGTATAAACTAATTCACGGTTCTTAGCGAGAAGTTCACGGAGAATATTACCATATTCTTAAGGATAACTTCGATAACCCTCAACTTCCTCCAGGGAACCTCAAAGAGGGATAAATTGGCAATTAAGTGATTACGCTGTTGGTACGGGCGGTAGCGTTCAACCTTGAAAGAATTCCTCCGGCGTATCAATCCGATTCATGCGTCGCCACAAGAAGCCAATCGGTCAACGATGCGGGAATTGGGATAAATCCCAAAATTCCTCCACGAGGATAATCGTGCTCCAACAAGGAGTAATATAGTGGCGGCGCCAACCAGCGGCGTCGTCGCCGAAGGATTCACCGATCAGCGTTGGATCCATAAGCCTTGCGCGTCAGCGTTGCACTCACCGATTGAAGGCTGGGGTTGGCCAATAACCCTAAAGTCCGCCTTATGGCGTGCGGTTTAGTCTTTTAGATTGAAGACACCAGAGTTCGATTCAGGGTACATCATCGAAGCCTAAGAAGGGATTAAGCGGCCTCGCCGCAGCGTTGTAGGGCGATCTCTTGCGGTAAAAGTACCAAGCCTATGTATTCAATATCATAGCTACGAGTCTAGAAGAGTTTCATTCTTCGGCCTAGCGTCCGCGTCGCGAACGGATCGGACAATCCGCGCTAGCCCAATTCAAGCGGTAGTTGGTAAAGGCTAATCAAATCCGTTGGCGGTGAGGGTTTGCCAAAAATCCTATAAGTATTATGGTTAATTATTTACGACGAAATAAAAGAATCATATAGAGCACAAAAGAGGGCAGAAATATGTTTTGCTCTAACTTCGGATACTTTATTGAGAAAGCTTGTTGAAGTTCCTCACGAGCTTCGTGCAAGTCTCCCATTGCCATTAAGGGCCTCCAGCGATCTCCTTCTTGATGTCAACCGCCGCCCGAGAGTTCAAATTCCCGAGACGCGACCGCGAGAGTCTTTTCTTTGTTGGCCTTCGTCGCTTCAAGGCGATCAGGCTCTCCCTGCCCGGAAGCTCTGTTAGAGCTCTACTATCCTCGCTTCTCCAGCGGTGACACAAGACCAAAATGTCCGGAAGATGAAGCTTCGACAACGGCGATCTCAAATGATGCACACGCCTGCGCATTTGAACCGAGTCGATAATGCGCAAGCATCCGGCCAAGCTGTCGGCGAGCCTCGATATATGGCGAGCCCGGCTACTCAAAATCTTGTAGACTTTGGAGCTTAACCTCTAAATGGTCGAAATCATCAACAAGGTGGCTGGAGGACTCAATCTTCGAGATATTCTCCCATACCCTACTCCAAATAGGATTACAGTATAAACTAATTCACGGTTCTTAGCGAGTTCTGGAGAATATTACCATATTCTTAAGGATAACTTCGATAACCCTCAACTTCCTCCAGGGAACCTCAAAGAGGGATAAATTGGCAATTAAGTGATTACGCTGTTGGTACGGGCGGTAGCGTTCAACCTTGAAAGAATTCCTCCGGCGTATCAATCCGATTCATGCGTCGCCACAAGAAGCCAATCGGTCAACGATGCGGGAATTGGGATAAATCCCAAAATTCCTCCACGAGGATAATCGTGCTCCAACAAGGAGTAATATAGTGGCGGCGCCAACCAGCGGCGTCGTCGCCGAAGGATTCACCGATCAGCGTTGGATCCATAAGCCTTGCGCGTCAGCGTTGCACTCACCGATTGAAGGCTAAAACCCATATAGTTTGAAGCCAATTAGCGTCGTAGTGAAGAATTCCCGATCAGCGGAGGAATCTCGAGGGTCAATTGGGCGACAATCCACCGACCGCGAGTCAACAGGTAAGAAAACTTAATTAGCTTCGTTAAATTCCAACAGCGGTCAAGCAATAAATGCAGACCGCAACACCCACAGGGATCCTACAAAGCTTGGAGAACGAGAGGATTGGAGGAATCAAATCTGGAGCCAATCTTAAAAATTTATCTAGACTTACGGTCAAGATCACCGACAGCGGTCGGACAAAAATGCGATCGTAATGCTTTCGGCAATCCTACAAAGCACTAGAAAGCGAAGGGAGATGAGAGATCAAGCGCCAAGGTCATTCGTTAAGTCCTATCCGCGCCAACTAAAGGGGTGAAGGGCTCATCATGTCAAAGCATCCCGACTCATCAAGAATCGAGGCGAGCGGCTTTGGAGGGTATCATGGCGTTAAAATTGCTTATCAATACCCAAACAAGACTTCGTAGCGGTGGGTTGACAACCAACGATCCATCCGGCCGACCCGAAACGCCGTCGGCGTGATTACGCGCAAAAGCGCGCCATGGTCGGCGAACCCATGAAGTGAGTCGGAGGCGTGCGAGCAATAACAGCGTCGGAAAACCAAACAGCGAAGCTCAGCGAGGCGAGTTGGCTAAACTAAAGCGTTGACGAGGCGGAATCAACCGTACTTAGTCCGTCGATGCAAGCGAACCGTTTGAGCTCGAAAGTTGATCAGACGCGAATGAACCTGCCATGAACCACATCTAGCCCAAGAGCTAAGAAGAATCGACGGAATCGGCGGAAAAGCGGCGAGCGGCGAGGCGGCGGAGGCAGCGGCGCGGCACCTCGACCAAGTGGCCAGGTGGCTCGGCCACTTTGGCGAGCCACCTCGACCAACGGCGAGGTGCCTGACATGGTAGGGGAACCTCGACCGCTTTGGTAGAGCCACCTCGACAATTTGGTAGAGCCTCGACCACCATGGTAGAGCCACCTCGACAACTTGGCAGGGTGGCTACAACCGGCAGAAGCCACCAACATGTGGCTGCACTACCCCCTTTTTTGTATAAATGGGGGTCTTGCTCATTGGGGTCGGATTTTTGGATTTTGGGGATCAGGATTTGAGGATTTGGCTTTGGCTTTGGTGAGTTTCGAGGAGTTTCAGAAGAATTCTCCCGAGATCCACGAGCCGATCAGCAGCGCCGTTCGACACCGCGAGTACAAGTCCGATCGACGTCGGATCCACAAATGTAGGGGTAAGAAACTCGGGTCGAACTCGGATACCCTCTAGGTTAAGCTTCGTCTTAATCTCGGGGATAGCGTGATTTCTCCTTGTAGATCTCACCGCTCGGCGATCCTCTCGCCGTGAGTGTGATCCCATGATCCTCTCCGTGAGTGTGATCCCCTCGGTAACCGTTTCCTTCGTGAAGCGAGCCCCTCGTCTGTAGTTCGAACAGGGTTTACACGGAGATGGAATTAGCGGTGGTCCGCAGGACGAATAAAAGTCCCCGGAGCAAAAGAACCGCATAGCGAGGATCGGGAAAATAGAGATCCTCGTGTTTGTTCTAAAAGGAAGAAAGTTGTAATTTTCGTTTTCATTATGCGCTGAAATAAAGGCATTTCTTTTGTTTGAAATTTTGTTGTAGGCCAAAGAAGGCGTAAGCAAGTTCAAGCGAGCAATGAATAACAAACCAACTCCCCATGAACAATCGCTAATTTCAATTCCACTCAACCTAACCCTAACCCTAGGAGGAAGAAGAAGGAAGAAGAGGAGCCTAACCCTACTCTAAGAAAAACCCTTTCAAAGAGAGTAAAATATCCCCTGCGTTGGAAGTGCGTTAATCCGCGTGCAGCGCGTGAAATTCATTTGAAATTTGGGTGAAAACTTAAAAGGCCCATTTATTGGAGGAAAAAAAATATACCAATATGTTGCGGAAAAAAATTATATACCAAATTGTCACTAAGGGTCAACAAAATATATATACCAATTTGGTATTTTTGCCTTTTAGAAACATCACTTAACCCTATTACCTATAAGTAACTAACACCATAAGATCTGACCGCACTCATCAAGAATCGAGATCGAGACGCTTTGGAGGGGTATCTCAGAGGCGCTAAAAATTGCTTATCAATACCCAAACAAGACTGCGGTGGGTTGACAACCGACGATCCATCCGACGGCGCCACCGTAACGCCGACGGATTACGCCGCAAAACGATAAAGCGAAGTCGACGAACCCATGAAGTGAGTCGAGGCGCATTTGCCACCGGAACGACGCCGCGTGGAGAAAACCCGACGACAAGCTCAACGAGGCGAAGTTGGCTAAACTCAAACGCTGACGAGACGGATCAACCGCATTCTTAGTCCGTCGATGCAAACGAACCGCTTGAGCTCAAAGTTGATCGCACGGACTCAACACAACGCACATCACCGAGCAAAACTAAGCCCTAAGACCAAGAATCGAAGAAACGACGAAACGACGCGAGACGACGGAACGCCATGACGCGGCACCGCCAAGTGGTTAAGGTGGCTCGCCACTTTGTCGAGCCACCCTACCAACTGGCCGGTGCTCTACCAAGTGGTCGAGGAGGCTCGCCACTTTGGTCGAGCCACTCTGCCACTTGGTCGAGGGCGCCTACCACGTTTAGCCACCCCTACCACCACTCTGCTGGCCGAGCCACTTGTCAGGCTGGCTACACACCCCCTTTTATAAATAGGGGGTCTTGCTCATCGGGGGTCGGATTTTGGATTTTGGGGACCGGGATTTGAGGATTTGGCTTTGGCTTTGAGGCGGATTTTCGAGGAGTTTCCAAGAATTCTCACGAGATCCACGAGCCGCCAACGCCGCTCGGAAAGCACCGCGAGTACAAGTCCACCGACGCCGATCCACAAATCGCGGTAAGAAAACTCGGTCGAACTACGATACCCTCTAGGTTAAGCTTCGCCTTAATCTCGTGGATAGCCCGGATTTCTCCTTGTAGATTCACCCGCCCCGCGATCCTCTCCTTCGTGAGTGTGATCCCCGCAGCATCCTCTCCTTCGTGAGTGTGATCCTCAGCGCGCTTCCTTCGTGAAACGAGCCCCCACGCCTCAGAAGTTC